>JAVXUO010002778.1:0-127707 GCA_033065855.1 Escallonia rubra | reverse complement strand
CTTGAGATTGGAGAATGATTTTTACCTTGGCACCTTTAGGTGTTGAAAAAACAATTGATTTCCTTTGCCGAGCTGCTATTGGCATAGTTTTCAAAACCCACTATGGCGCATGTATAGTTGGAACTAGTGGTTAGAACAGTTGGAACTGGCTCATGAACCAAGTGCTTTATTGTCTAAAATGTTATGCAACTAAGAAGCATCATCATATGAGTAAGATCTATACAACATGAAGTGTGAATGCTTAGGTGGATGTGCGGCTGCACAAGGAAGGATGAAACAAGAAATGAGGATAACTGCAAGAAAGCTGAATGTCACCAAACGAGAAAATATGAGAGAACACCACTTGAGATAGTTGGGCCACGCCCAACATAGCCGTTTAGAGTTCGAACGAAGAAACTTGATTCGTGTCAAGGTGACGGGGAGTAAGAGGAGGACCGAGAATAACATCTTGAGAAGTTATGAGAAAAGGCCCGAGGAACTTGTAGGCTGTGTTTGGCGCGCGGGATAAGACCCCGGATAGGATAAAAATAATCCTATCCGGCGTTTGGACGTGCACTTTAGTCCCCGGATAAGGTACCCTTGGACTTGTTTTATCCCCCTTGAGTGGGATAAAATAATACCTGGGGGGGGGGAGGGGTGGTATAAAATTAGTCCAGATCAGGTCAGACTAAAATGAATGGGACCCACCCCACTTTTCTTCCTCTTTCCCTTCAACGCCATATATACATATACATTGTATATATACATATACATTGCGGGTGTATATATATATATATATATATATACACATATATATATATACATTATATATATATATATACATTTATATATATATACACCTATATACATAGACATATATACATATATATATATACACCTATATATACATATATACACCTATATACACCTATATATACCTATATACACCTATATACCTATATATATATATACACCTATATATACACCTATATACCTGTATATATACATATATAGACCTATATACCTATATATATACATATATACACCTATATATATATATATACCTATATATACCTATATATACACCTATATACCTGTATATATACATATATAGACCTATATACCTTTATATATACATATATATACCTATATACATATATACACCTATATATATATATGTATGTATAAATATATATAGGTATAAATATATATATACACCTATATACCTATATATGTATATACACACACACACACACACACATATATATATATATATAATGTATCTATACCTACGTATATATATATACCTATGTATATATATATATACCTATGTATATATATATATACCTATGTATATATATATATATATATCTATATATATATATATATATACATAGATATATACATATATATATATATATACACACATATATACATATATATATATATATATATATATATATAACTTTGTAAATTGCATATCTGACTTATAATCCGGACTTGGTCCAAACGCTGGATAGGATTTCTTGCTTATCCGGTCTTATCCGACGGTATAGCTTGTCCGGCCTTATCCGCCCTTATCCTGTCCTTATCCTTATCCATATCCTTGTCGCCAAACGCAGCCTTAAGGAACAACTACCAAAAAGGTCCTTAAACCATTTGTATTTTGCCATGATAGACACCGAAGTATCATTTTAGAGATGTCCTTAAACTAACATAAGTGCGTCAAGCAGTTCATGAAGTCACCCGGTATTGGGTCTTGAAACAGGGGCAAAACAATCATTTTTATTCATTTGCATCAAACGTTGCTATTACAAACTAACCGCAGTTTCTAATAGCTTAGTACGTCCCTAAAATAACATTTGGATTATTTTCCTCAATGAGAAGAAAACATAAAGAGAAAATATATTACTCCCATTACATTGGTTTTTGGTTTCTTCCCTCTTTACTTTCAATTTATGATTTTTTTCCTCCTTTCTTTCCCTTTACTTTTCATCTAGTTTATTCCTTCGAAAAATTCCTCACCAGGCCTCTACAGTAAATCTACATCACCACCCATTACCACTGCAACCTACTGCAATTCCTTCCTTCTCGTACCCTCCATCCGCTAAATCTGACAAACAAGTTGGAATTTCTCTTGCGGTCGGTCGGGTCGGATCTGTAAAGTTGCCTTAGATCATCAAAATCCCATGTCAGATCTGCATCCAAGATCGTGAAGGTAAGAAAGAGGTGGTGTTGGGTCTGACTTGTGGGTTGCAATGTTGCTTAGTTCAGATTTCATGGCGATGGTGGTTGGTTGTCCATGGGGTGGAGGGCGGTGGATACGGTGTGAGTATTGGTACATCTAGCTGGTTGCGTTTAGTTTTAGTCGCGATGATAGTAATAGCCTAATAGGTCTACTAATGTAAGTGGTGGTAACTATGGTGGGTGTGGCGGTGGTGCTGAAAAGGTTTTTAAAAATAGATGCTATAGGTATATGGTTTTAAAGAAGTTAGAAGGTTGAATCTCGAAAATAAATACCCTCGAAAGCCAAAACTTAAAAGTAGCCTTTTTAAAAACCGGGAGAAGCTTTGAGTTTTTTCGTAAACAAAAAGGTTAACAAAAGTGCACCTACACTTACCAAGTTGTGGTTTACTTTGGATCTCAAAATGAAAACGCGAACTTGAAACCAAAATCTAGTTTAGCACTTCAAAATATTACTCCCTCCGTCCCTAAAAGAGTGATCCATTTCACTTTGCACGTATATTAAGGATTTAGGTTATGTGTTGTGTGTTTTTTCCTCTTTACTCTTTAGAGAGAGGGGGAAAAGAGTGGGCCATAAAAGAGAAAATTAGTTGGTAGAGTGTTAAATGTGCAGAGAGAAATAGAATAAAAAAATGTAAAGTGGTGGGCTAGGAAAGAGAAAATGAGTTGGTAGAGAATTAAATGTGGTGAGAGAAATAGAATAAAAAATGGTAAGTATATAAAAATACCTATAGAATCTTTCATAATTTGGAACTGATCACTTTTTGTGGGACGACCCAAAAAGGAAATATGATCAGATTTTTAGGGACGGAGGATATATATATATATATATTTTTTTCTGAAAGAGCTTTACTTTTTAATTAAACAAAATATGGTTACCATATAGACCAAAAAATCAAATTCTCAATTGGTGAGAAATTATGACAAAAAACTAAGAAGGAAAAGGTAACAAAAAGAACGTCAAATTTTTTAGGAGTATAAAGGTGGAATATCTTTGCTTCATGGTTAAAACATTTTCTTATCTATGAAAAAAAATATAAGTTTCTCTTTCCACTTTCTTCCTTTTAAGTTATATTCTTTTTTTAATTTTCTGTTGAATAATTTCTTTTTCTGCTTTACTTTTTCATAACTTATGAAAAAATTGGAATAAAAACTCATATATAGTTTTTAGGGTGTTTGGTTTTATATTTGTCGCAATAGGGTTAGTGTGAATTGTGATATGCCTGTTCGGATGCAAATAAAAGGTGGATTACTGCTTTGCCCAGGATGCTGGACCCAAGATTGGGTGAAGTGTAATAGAAGGACTTGTGCGGTACACTTATGTTAGTTTAAGGATTAAAGTGGGTAAAATAGTAGTTTTCGGGACTATCTTGGCGAAACACATACTTTATGGACATGTTTGGGAGTTTTCCCAATCTTTAAAGAATTTTTCTGTGGGTGGAGTTAAGACTACATACTAACTAATACTTGCCTGTTAAGGCGAGCTTGTTCTCTTTGTTTATTTTGAGGAATTTCAGGCTCGGCTCATGTTTATCACGAGCTCGAAGTCCATACTCAAACTCTAGCTTGCCAAGTAGAAAGGAAAATAGCTATACTTGCGTGAATAGGATAAAAACCGGTAAAAGCCCTAATTTCAGCAAAATCGCAGACGATGAAAATTTACTGTAAGGCAAATCTCAAGGTATTGGAAATCGAATTGACTGGGAAGCCCAATCTTCATTACATCTGCCAGTTCTTGTTTACCGGCGGAAATGGCAAAAGTCTTAATTAGCCAGTAATTGTTTTCTTGACGATAACCAGTTTTGTTTATTGGAATACCCGTGGTCCTTTTTTCAAATCAAGGGGTCAGATTTGGTTTCATCTTGTATCGGTGTAGAATAAGAAATGAGAGGAAGGGATTTGGTTTTTAGGTGCAGAACGAAAATAAAGGGGAAGAGAAAATAATACGTAACTGATCAGCACAGAATTCTTATGTACTTTTGGTGGTTATCGGTTGTAGGAATGGTAGCATGGACACGTACACTGTGTGCAACCCTAAGACTCAGCAGGACACTGGACATCCGAATTATCAAAAAACCAAAATTTGGACAGGAGACATTTCTGCATTTTCTAATGTGCATTGACTAAATTTCAAGCACATTTCACCTCTAAAATTGCATGCGAAGTCAAGTTTTCTCGTATCAGCCTTGGTAAACCTTGTTACGAATCTCCATAAACATTTACCTGGGTCGTCTGCTCTGGCTGAACTTAGTGCACTACTAACATCCCTTGAATCCATTTGTTAAATCCAAGTTAAAAGCAATTTCAAAATAAAATGAATAGTTAAGATAGGAGAGAAGCAGCAAATTTCAAGTAGTCGACTGAAAAATTTACAGAAAGAAGTTATCTTTTCCTTAGTTACAAGAGAAAGGATAGGGAGAGGAAGGAAACACTAGGGCAGAAAGACAAAAACAACTAAGAAGAAAAAAAGCAGCAGACGATTAGAACAAAAAAGGGCGAGTGATGAGAATGAAGAAAGGGAGAAGAAGAAGTGGTCCTCTGGTTAAAATCTAACGTGAATCCTCCAATGAGATCTAGTGATATCCTCCGACTCCCTCTGGGAGAAGAAGAAGAGAAAGAGAGAGCAAGGAAGGGATATACCACCTGTTGATATTTTAGGGTTTACCTAGTTTTTAATTTCTTATGGCACTAGAAGTAAGTTTTAAACATCACATTTCAGCCACTGCCCGACACTTCTTGAAAAGTGTCTGACACGGAGTTCGATAATTAACAAAAAATAAAAATAAAAATCAGACACCTTCAAGTGTCCCACACGTGTCCGGAAGTGTCTGTAAGTCTTTGGGTGTCAGACATGATACTCGACACAAATAGGTGTCCATGCTTCATATGGTGTCGGTGTACTTCTATATGTGAAATGGGTTTTAGATATTCTCTTTCTGGTTAGGGGTTATGACATTAACGAGCGGAGCTTTAGTGTGTTTTGTTTGACTCGTTCTTTTAACGGGCCCTAATTTCAAGCTCAAGATCGGTTCACTTATTTATTGAATAATCATGAACAAGACTTTAAACAAAAGAACATGGGCTTTGTTGGAAGAAAGGGATTCTTGCAACCGGCCTCGTTGATGACGAGGACTCGTGTTGAATTCACTACCTAATGTATACTGGTAAGAAAACTCAGTGAAGAAAGAAAACTCAATTTGTAATGTCATATTTATACAATTTCTCGTTCTATTGATAGACAAATCGAATGTTCGTACATACTATTCCTTGCTAAATGCAACGGCATAGATGAATCCGAATGACTTCTCTTTTCCTCTCTGATTCGTTTCTTTCCATTGATTCCTATGTTTTGGCCCCTATGCTCTAGATCTGTTTTGCCGGTGTTTATTTGCGTCCATCTCAAACTTCATATCTGTAATTGCTCAGGATAGCATAAACTTTGGTTCTTGGAGAATAAATACCATGTTCGCTTGCATAGAAAAGGTTTTTTAGGGGGCAGGCTGACGCTTTTACTGTATGGACACTAGATTATGATCCAAAATGGTGAAATGTGGGTTTGTTCACCACAGAATTGATGCTTTGTTAGTGCATTTATGATAATTTCACTTCTTTTGATGGCTCAGAAGTTTTGTCTAAGCTTCAAATAGTTTGTTGGATGTTATATCTCGTCAACTTGTATTGCATCCGCATTACATCTAAAATAAGATATCAGCTGCCATAGGAACTGGAGTATGCTCATTATATCCATCAAAGTTTTCACTTAATTGCAGCTTTTTGAATTTGGTGGTAACTTTGAGATGATCGTCATTTTTATCTGACTAAATTTAGTATACTTTCATTCGAGTTTTCTCTTCACCTGGGAAAGCATTATTCAAAATATCGGCTACGTTCTTATTATTTATGTTGACACGTCAAATACATTGTGACACCCCTCATTTGCCTGCACATAGATTATTCATAATTTCCTCTGATGGTTTTTGTTCAACAGATCTCTTTAGAAAATTAGAAGGAACAGTTTGGATGGTAAAAAAGGTCTCTATACTTTGGTTATTAGGAAGCTCAGATGTTTGAGGATTCGAGTTAGGCTACCGACAGGGTGAAAGAGGGTACAAGGCTTTTGCTATGGAGAAATAAAAAGAACGGGCGAAGTACATACGGCTCCTGTGATTCTATGGTCTGGGAATGGTTGATGAACGTTGCCCACCTCCGCTTCTGCAGGGAGGCTGTTTTTGAATTTTTAACCCGTGACCTCTAGGTCACCAATGAAGCAACTTCGTCGTTGAGAGGTTCAGGAACATATGGGGAAAAACTTCGATGTTCTTTTCATATTTTGCTACTTCTGTTCCTGTGTGAGTTCGGTGCATCATTTGCCCAAAGTTGGTGTTGTTTATGATCTTGTTAGTTTCGTTCTTGTGTTGTGCGTTTTGTTTTTGGGCACCTTACTGATGCTAATCTTGAATTTGTGCACACGTCTCCCTAGCTTAAACCCCGGAGTTAGTAATCTCTAGATATGCACTGGTCATGCTTTGATTCATAGCGTTTGTTATCTTTACTGGGGATCCTCGGATACAAGTAGTAGTGGAGAGGTTCAACGGTGTGGAGTGGTACCCAAATTTTACAAAAGAGAGAAGGAAAAAGGAAGAGGCTGCAACGATATCACAGTCAAATGTTAGTTTGAATTAGGCACATATATTCTTCCCCATTTTTCGAGGGCCAGATCTTCTAACTAAAAGGGCTTCAACTTTGCATTCTGTCTCTATTTCTCTTCTTCTATCAAAGTATTTCCCAATTATTTTGCCATCTGGTGGATAGTACAGTTCTCCTAGCTTAGGTTTAAAGATTTGTACCACCACCTTGCCCATTTTATAAGAGTAAATGTGAAATTTCCACTCCTTGCACGTTATTCTGAATTGCTTCTTCGCTTGCTCCTTTAGTTTTCTCTTTTCCTTTTTCTGAGATTAGCAAGGTATTTATTCTTCTTTTTGTCCCTTTTTACTATTATATATATGCATGATAATGAGATTGTAATAATATAATATCTCATCTTTGCTCGCCTCAGAAGACCAGCCACTCAAGGTATTCTAAAAAATTATTAGTAGCAGTTGTTGCTGATTCTTCTTCTTCTTATTATTATTTTTTTGTTCTTTTAATATCTTTCATTTTGTTGTCTACAAATTTAAAGTTCCTCCTATGCTGTCTTCAAGAGTTAGTATGCCCTTGCTTAGTGAAGGTTAATATCTCATCAGTAGCCATGTATCAAGTTAATATATGTATCAAGCAAGCCTCATGTATAAATCGATGTTTTGTTTGGAGTCGAAGATTTCAAACGAAAGGATTTCAATTCTTGCATTGGCTGGGTTTTAATGATGTCAAATTATGGAAATTAAAAAAAAAAAAAATGCATGCTTCGGGTGAGCTTATTAGATTCCAATCCACTGAGAATTACTCATTCAAAAGAAGCTAATGAAACACGTATCTTTGCAGCTTTATATTAAAGAACACTTAATTTTCGCACATTTTCTGTTAATTCAACTGCGTTTGCATAATGTGATACTAGATTTCCTAGTTATTCCTTCTTCAGTATACCTCTCTTCGAATAACTACACATTGCGTGAGCACCATTGAAACACCACGATGGAACATAACACTAGCTTTTAAAAGGCAAGGTGATTGAGAGAGATTGAAGAGTTGCTTTTCTCACGTTCGGTATAGAACTAATGTGATATAAACTCGAAGAATGATATCAAATCACTAGCTAATATGATGGATTTCATGGATTCCTTTCTGTGGAACCATGACTAGCCGACTCTTTCGGATATTAATTTTGACAATTGACTTCCTTAACTATCAATTTATTGGGGACAATTGGCCGATTTTGGTCTGTAAGAGGACATAATTTCCCCTCTTATATCCCATATTTATCTTTTTCTTCCTAAATGATGGCAGCGGCGGAGGGCAGATGGAGGGGGTAGTGGTTCAATTGGCGACGGTAAGGGTAGGGGAAGGCATAGAGGTCGTGGTTGCTTGGTGGCGATGGGGGTTGGGGGAGGGGGTGCTAGTTCTATAGGGTTATTTTCCTTTTACGAAAAAAGCTTGGCATTTTAGTGAAAGTTAGGGATATTTTTGGAATTTCATGTCCAAATTTATCCGAGTTGCAATTATCAATAGATTAAGGGGTCTGTTGTCAAAATTAATATTCGAGGGGGTCAATTCCCAAACCTGAAATACATGAGGGGGTCATTTGCCATTTCACCTTTGAGAAAACAGATTATGTCCAAATACTCTCATTTAAGATAGACGAAAATGGACTACGTCCAAATACTCTAATTTAGGATAGACTTGATAAATTAAAGAAAACAATTTCAGAACACCATCACTTTAGTCGTCTCAATGGCCACCAGAATCATCGTCGACTTTGCTTCGTGGTCGAATCTTGTTGATTCCGAAGTAATGGTGGGTGATTGTTTCATGTTGGAGGTTGAGTTCAGTGTCATTGATAGAGAGAGGAAAAGAAAGGAGAGGAAACCAGAGTATATAAGGGTAGATATGGAAGCTCAAGCTTAGTTATTTTATTACAATTACTGTCTGAACAAATGGAGCTATAGTTTTCTTCAAGTTCAGATGTAGTGCAGTAAGATTTCTCAGGCATCCGATGTAGTTTTGAGCCCCTTTTATCCCGTTACTTTCAGTTCTAGTATATTTGCAAGAGAGATACATTAGCTCGGAGACTTAAACGACGAATTTATTTCTGATACATGAGTAATAGAATATTATTTTCGGCAGTTGACAGGATTAATCTATAGAAGAATTCTAGCAAGATATCATGAACCCTATTCCTGTATGGATAGACAGACTCTGGAATGTATGGGATATCCGGCTGCTGGTTCTTTGGAGCCTAACTTTACAAATAATTCTCATCATCTTTGGCGGACGACGGAAATATGTTAGGGGGATCTGGATCCAAATTATCGTGTGGGTTGCCTACTTGATGGCAGATTGGGTGGCAGTTGTTGCCCTTGGCAAGCTCTCTGATTTTGCGTCCCAAGGAGATTCGAGTAGTCGTAGCAACAAGGATGGTCCCAACAGTGCACTTATGGCATTGTGGGCGCCGCTGCTTTTGCTGCACCTTGGCGGCCCTGATACAATAACTGCGTTCTCGGTTGAAGATATCCACTTGTGGTTGAGGCACTTAGTTGGACTAGTAGTCCAAGTGGCTCTTGTAATTTATATCTTTCTTCGATGCTGGACTCATCAATCTCATCCGCCTTTAATCTTATCTATTCCCATGTTTGTTGCTGGGGTGATCAAGTATGGTGAGAGGACTTGGGTTCTGCGGGCTGCAAATAGCGTGTTTCCACGACCGCATTTTCCGGTGAAGTATGCTGGAGCTGGCTCTCTTGATCAAATTGAAGGCAATGATTTGAAGTTGCTAGTAAGAAGTAATTATTTGTTAGAGACGTTGGCTTGTTTACAAGGAGGTGATGATGAGTTGATGAACTCGGGGGAGGTTAAGGCGAATCTAACTGAAGTCCTCAAGGGAAGTAGCGTAGGATCTACAGAAATATTCAGGGTGATAGAGATCCAACTAGGTCTAATGTATGACCTGTTCTACACCAAGGCCACATCTATCTACTGCACAACAGGATGTTTATTGAGATCAATCAGTTCCATCTGCATGGTTACTGTGTTGGTAGCGTTCTCCACTATCAAAAAGGGGGCTGAGTACTCAAAAGTGGACATTGGCATAACCTACCTACTACTTGTTGGAGCCGTTCTTCTTGAATTTTATGGAATCGCACTACTGATTTCTTCGGAGTGGATGATTCTTTGGATGGTTGGGCACTGGGAAAATCCACAGCTGAAGTGCATCCTAGTACGAGTACTAGCGCTCTTTACGGTCTACAATTTAAAAGGAAAATGGTCAGGTGTTGTGGGACAACTTGATTATCCGAGCTTTCTAGATTATCCGGGCCAAAAGAAGCCACCACTTACGATGTTGTGTTATAGAATTTTAAAGCTCCTTGGCATGGGATACCTCAAGTTCAATATTTTTTGTTGTCAGAGCTATGTCCATGATTTTGACATCATGAAAACAGTAATAATGAAATGGGTTCGAGAAAGAGTTGGAAAGATTAGTGAAATAGAACATGTGGTGATCGGAAGGCCCGGGGAATTGGCACTAAAAAGATACGGGCTTCTTCGTCACTTTGAACAACCCAGGAAGTCAAGTTTTCCCGAGACCGTTACTCTATTCCACAGGGTTACGGAAGCATGCTATAAAGAAGATGACCACAACCTTGAGGGAGAGAGAGGCGACAAAAAAAATCCTCAACGAGAAGCTTCTAAACTTATGTCGCGATATATGTTATATTTTCTTACTATGTATCCTTCTGTGTTTGAGGGCAGCGTCCCTTTGAAGAGCTATATTGTCACAGAAAGTGGACGCCGCAATATTTTAACGTTTACACTTGAACGAGTGTATGGTATCGTCTATCAAGAAATTACTGGTAAGGATAACAAATGGGAAATTCTAAGTGAATTGTGGGCAGAAATGCTGTGCCATGGGGCTGCTCTTTGCCCATTGAACCACCACTATGAAAATATCAGGCGAGGTGGAGAGTTCCTCACTCATGTCTGGCTTCTCCTCACCTGGCATGGTTTGACTGATCAAGACTCCTTAGCACTTTATTTTTTGCAAGGGTGTGCTAGGCGAGCAGTGAGACATATGGATTCTAGCTAGAAGTAACGATGCAGGGGAGATCTCGACGAAGGATACAAGCAATACTGAATCTAGTGAAGCATAAGCCCCAAAGGTGAAGGAAGCCACTCTCTCTCTCTCTCTCTCTCTGTAGTAGCTAATGGATCGTACAAATGCACGGGAGGCGCCTTTCTTTCAGTTAAGAAAGGTAGGGCCACAACATATGAAGCTGGAAAAAGGTTGACTTAGCTATACTAGTTTTCGTGCTATATCACTTCCACACTGAACCGGTTGTGCATCTATGTTGCCAAAGTTGTTTGTTTTACTTTTGCGCATGTGAAATATTTCATGACTTTCTTTCTTAATAAAAAGGTACTAAACTCCAAAATTTTATTTTTTTTGTTCCTAATATATCACAAGATAGGGTCAACACTTCAAGAATATCCCTAATAATCATCTAACGTCTTCCTGTACAGAAAATGCTTTTTAGATCTCGCTTATAATTTTGACATTCAAAGATATTCATGTTTTTCTTTTATATGGTTTGGATATATATATTAATTCATAACACAGTTGAATTACAAATTAAATTTATTCAAGTAGTCACATCAAAATTTTTATAATTCTAACACACTGTTACGTATGCAACGCACAAAACTAGTATGTGAAAGTTATAACTAAAGATGTGGCAAACATGAAGAAGATAGCTAGGCCAGGAGTTAATATATTTGATTAAAGAGGAAGTTTAAGGAAGGCACAACAGGAAATAGATTCACGCACGTGGCAATTCTCAAGATGACAGTTGAAGAACTATGTGTTCAGTGTTCTTCGAATATAAAAGTCAAACTTAGTGTATCTTGGCAAACACTCTTCAGTGCCGCAGACTTTCTCATAGAACATTGTATAAGTAAACAGTTTATCTTAGTCAAACTAAACCGTCGTTATCTTCATAAACAAATATCGTGTGTTTAATTGGATGAAAGATTTTGTAACTTCCAAGTGTTGTTGTTCGACAAAGTTGATCTTACGAGCACTGTGGAGGTAATTATCTTAATCAACGATTTGCATGCGATTTAATAGAAGTAGGAGTAGGTCCAAATTAGGAGTAGATTAACTTAATTAACATGGAAATGTCCTCAAGCTTAGGGAAAAAGAATCCAATGATCTCTCTAAATTCTCAAAATTTTACTTGATAGAAGTCGGTGGGCACTTTTGTCCAACTTTCAACTATTCAATTGAAATTTGAGTTCAAAAATATTTGGATCAATCAAAACTCAGGCATGATATTACATTGTATTTTGTGTCCAAAGTATTTTCAACGGAAACAACTGCTAAAACGATCCTAAGAATGATGAATTCTAAGTTTGTTTATTCATTGTAATTATGTACTTTAATGTTTTTGTATGCACACATCAAAATAATTATTTTTTTCCTTCATGACTCCAGTCATATGTTCCTTCTCAAGTAGGAATTGGTGTTGTGAAAGTAGTTGTTGTGATACAAACCTAAGTATATCCAAGGCTGCGTTTGACGCGCAGGATAAGTCAGTCGAACAGAACATAATAAGTCAGGATAACATATCCAGTCGAACAAGGTCAGATAAGGGATAAATCATATCCAACGTCTAGATCAAATTAGGATTACATACCGGATAGGTAGTTATGTCCTGTTAACTTGTTTGGCAAGTAATGGATATAGGTCGGATAACAAAAAATAAAAAAAAAAAATTTAAGTCCATTTTTCACCACTTTTGCTTCATAAGGAAATTTGAAGTCCAATTTTCACCATTTTTACTTCATAGAATCCCATTGACATGAAATAAATCCAAGCATGACTTTGGAAAGAAAGATATGTACCCCCGATCACAAGAATTAAAACCAACCATTGATAAGCTTAAAAATGAAACAAATCGTCACTACCCGTCATCCATGAAACTTAAAACCCCCGATTCATAAGATTCCCGCAAAATATAACGAACTACAAGAAGATTGCAACCCGGCAATCTTTCTTCATCCCATCACCGCATTGTACATTCTCTTCAACCCCTTATATTTAGACTCTATGAGAAGCATTGGAAGAAGATTACAACCCGGCAATTTTTTTCCCAGTAATTTTTGAATATGCAAAAAAGTTCTAGACTTGAATCGTTGTTCGTTTTTCCTTCCTTCTTTCACACTGTCTTCCATTATATTCATAAAATTTTGTTCTTCGGTGGTGGCTAACTTGACGATCTCTTGCCTTTGCTTTGTCTTTGGAGCTAGCGATTCCTGTGCAAAAAAGTATTAGTTAGTAAAATGCAACCACTGTACCCACTTTCAATTCTGGGCATCAAATACAATAGTAGCAGCCGTATTAAGTCAATAAGACACCAACTTTATACAACCTTCGTACTTCACATTTGAGCCATAAGAAGCATGTTACCAGGAAAGGCAGAAAACTGGCTTCACATGCCAACATGCAGTCCAAAGTACAGTCTCATGCTAAATGAAGGTGGAGTGATTGAATGGGTGGAATGATTGAAGTTCTTTTTTATTTTTTTATAGCTTTGTGCTGGTTTCCAGTTTATACAAGACAATAGCATGTGCAGTTTGGGATAAGATTTATTTGTTGAATAACCATAATAAGCTTGGGGCTTTTAGGAATTAAATTCTTTAGTTAGTTTTTACCTTGTAGGCTATGTCAGCTCCCCTGTATTGCTGATTCTTAAACATTTTTCTTTATTGTTGTTTTTTAGCAATATGAATTAACCCATGGTTTTAGCAAAATAGAGCTATTTAAAAATATAAACAGCTATAGTATTTACAAATTACGGCGTGGTACTAACATATGAGCAGATCATTTTTTTTGGACATTTTGTCGAACACCCCTGGGTGTTTAAATTTACGCAAATAACATAAAAAATTATAGGAAGCGAATCAAAATAGATATAACTGGTTACAACACTGTTACTTATCACTTAGCAAATCAAACTACAAGATGATGTAGACATAGCCTTGGGGCAAGTCTTTTCCTCCGGATCAATATGAGCACAATCAGGCCATGTAAGAGAGCTATAACAAATAAAACAACCATGGATCTTCCTACTTTCGTTCATAAACGTTCCTAATACTCAGAAGAATAATAGGAAAGAGGACGAAAAGACATGCAATTTTGCGGAGAAGAGTGAAGATATTGAAGGAAAAAGACGACGGAAAGGGGCTTCCGGGTCAGGGGCGGTCGGCGGTGGAGATGGGTCTTGCTGGCGATGGAGGTTGCTGCGGTACAGTCGAAAGTTGTCTCCTCTCCTTTCTGCTCCATAGCCCGTCTATTTTTTATCCCAAGTGCTTGGGATTAAAATAATACCACACCCCACCCTGGCCCCCCACCACACTTAAATCCATCCTGCGGATTTCTTATCCGCCCGTTATTAGCGTGTCCAAAAGTTGGATAAGATTATATCCTCTTCGAAATTCTCATCCCGCGCGCCAAACACAGCTTAAATGTTAAATCCTTCACACACTTTGATCCCTAAATAGTTGTTCCCACCTATCTTGGTTGGACCCAAGGGCCCACTAGGGGTCCCGCTTCGCGCAAACATGTCAACACATTCAACGGTCTTTTTTCTAACGCATCGATCCGGTCAAAGTGCGTGCGTCCAAGTCACATGCATTTTTCGCTTCGCACGTCTCGCGTGCAACTTAGTCACAAATTATTTCACGTTTACGTCACTCATGGTAGCACGATCATCACGCCGAGACCACCCGGACACCTTTTCACCAAAAACATCGACCGACAGCACAACCGGAGCGACGGGGTCAAGGGGCAGAGGCCTTGGCCAACCCCATGGGGTCGGCCTCGGCTTCCATGGGGGGTTGGCCTTGGACTTCCCCCCCTCCCCCCGGTTCTTCATTTTTCGTGCAAAGTCCCTTTCACACTTTGTTTGCTTCGTACGCTTCGTGTGTGACTTTGACACCTTGTTCGTCGTGTAGGTACGACACACGGCAACACGCTCGTCATAACGTAACTTCCGGATTCGTCATTGCCCATCAAAACACCTACTGTCCGTGCACCCAAAGTTCACCGAAAGGGGGAGTGGCCTTGGCCCCCCTTCATGGGAGTTGGCCATTGGCCTTGGCCACCCCCGGCCTCCCCAGGGGTGGTGGCCTTGGCCTTCCCCCCATTTTTGGCCTATGGCCTCCCCTCCCGTGCGCACTTGTTTTCTCGAGTCTTTGCACCTCCGCGATGTTTACGAACGTTCCTACATCAACCTCGTGACGTCTGTAGTCCGTCACCTGCGACCGCGCACCGCTCTCGCGATGCCCGTCGCCCAAAGTCATGCACTACCGCCGAATGACCCGTCACCGACGACCGCATATCATCATTCCCAAAATTGCCATTACTGAATATTGCACTTCTTGTTTTGGTACAACATGCACACTTAGCTCACGCCCTGTCTCCGGAACACCCGACCCGCGCCCGTGCGTCGTCTCCGCGACGTTCATCGCTGCGCCCGTGCGCCACTTTCACGATACGTGCCTAGGCACCATGTAGTGTCTCTGCGACGTTCGTCGCTGCGCTTGTGCGCCACTTTCATGATACTTGCCCCGACACCAGGTATTATCTTCACGACATTCGTTGTCGCGCCCGTGCACCACTTCCATGATACGTGCCCAGGTATTATCTCTGCGACGTTCGTCGTCGTACCCATGCGCCACTTCCATGATACCCGGCACCAGGTATTATCTCTGCGACGTTCGTCGTCGTACCCATGCGCCACTTCCATGATATGTGCCCCGACACACGGTATTGTCTCGCGACGGTCGTCGCTGTGCCCATGCGCCACAATCAATGTCCCATGCCGTTGGCATCGCGTCCATGCGCCACAATCATGTCTCGCGACGCCCATGTGCCACAATCATATTACTTGCCTCTAGGGGGCTCCGTTCGTAGTGCTCCGGCACGAGGACCTTTCGCAGCGGGATAGGCTCGTTACCACAAAGCTATTGCCGTCTTCATTTTGAGGGGGCTCCGTTCGTAGTGCTCCAGCACGAGGACGCTTTGCAGCGGGATAGGCTCGTTACCACAAAGCTATCGCCGTTCTCATTCTAGCGGGGCTCTGCTCGTAGTGCTCTGGCACGAGGACCCTTCGCAACAGGATAGGCTCATTACCACAAAGCTATCGCCGTTTGGGGTGACTTACATGGCACTAGGCACTGGGCTGCGACCATGTCCACTCATGTTACCGGTGATCGTCGGCGCCCCCAAGACGATGACCCCTGGGTCACTCTGGGACGGGAGTAGGTCTTTGGAGGGCATCACGCCTAGTCCGCTTGGCAGTTAGCTACAAGGGCAACCCTCACCGCTGTTAGGTTCTCTACGCGTCTCTTGATGCACCTTGTGGGATTCAGTAAGGGCTTGGACCGGTGGCTGGGGCAACGGGCTTACTCTGATCATACTATCATGGTGTGTTCAGTCTTCTCAAATAGGTGGAGCAACGCTGTGTGGGGCAGGCAACACGAATTTAGGAACCGGCAGTCCAACGGAGAATCGGTATTTGGGACCCCCTGGTGACGTGTCACTCCTTGGGGACGACACGTGGCATTTTATGACACATGCTTACCTTTACCTATAAATAGTGGACTTTTTGACTCAAAAAGGGACTTTTGGACTTTTGGCTCATTATTACAAAATCACTTTCTCACTCTAGAATTTGAGAGCTCTTGGATTTTAGAAAGAGAAACACAACTTTGGACCGTAACATTGGACCCTGACTCGAACCTTGACTTGGACTGTCGACTGCCGGCCTTGTTCGTCTCAGCCTTGTCTCCGCAGCACTGCCACCTCTCACGGCCTGTCTGAGAAGCTTTGCTCTCTGCCCTTACTACGGCCTCACTGTCTCTCACTTTGCATACTTGGAAGCTGACTCGGACTGCAGCCTTTGTCGCACCTCTACGTAGGTACGAACCCACTTTCCTTGGTATCAATAGTATATCTATATTGAAGGGATTCTACATCTTTTCTTAGTAGCAGAAAATAATTCATTCACATATATAAAAGGACATAATTTTTGAATAATTATTATTCGCTTCCTCCAAAAACAAATGTCTGGAGTGCAATTTATCTTTCGCCCATTATAGTTGTCAAGAAAAAAATGTACTACAATCATTCCTTTTCCAAAACTAACCTTGCTACTCTTAACGTGAGTGATTTATAATCTTTCTTTTTAACTGCAAAATTAGAATCAAAGCACTGACTTTTACTTTCAAAGATTATTAACTACTTGTTAATAAAAGAATTTGTACTCCAAAAAGACTATTATTTTGACAGAGGGATTATTAATTTTATGCATGTAATGATGAAGGTATTGCAAATGCTCTTTGGAGAATAT
This sequence comes from Escallonia rubra, assembly GCA_033065855.1. Taxonomy (NCBI): domain Eukaryota; kingdom Viridiplantae; phylum Streptophyta; class Magnoliopsida; order Escalloniales; family Escalloniaceae; genus Escallonia; species Escallonia rubra. The sequence goes on along the minus strand of JAVXUO010002778.1, from coordinate 110,419 downwards.
TGGTTGCCTTTATTTCACAAAAGAATAAAATTTTCTATATACTAAAATAGATGCGTTGTACCCATGCGTTGCCTAGGGGGTCGGCCTCGGCCTTCCCCATGCCTAGGGGGTCGGCCTCAGCCTCCAGGAGGGGTTGGCCTCAGCCATTTTCCCCCGTTGGTTCACCCCTTTCCCTTTTTTTTGGTTCAACCCCTTTTCGCACTTTTTTTGCTTCGTATGCTTCGTACGTAACTGTTAGGATCAAGCGCTTACCACTGCACCAAAAGCAATTGCTGTTAGTAAGGGCGCAACTTTATTTCCTTATAGTCCTGGCACAGCAGCCAGCGCACACGGTCGAGTACACAAGGGAGTAGATGGACACGGCCAACCTCCGATCTGCCAACAATCCCTTCCCCAGATACACCCCGGGGGAGTCGAACCCGTGACCTGCTTTGATACCACTTGAAACCAATAAAACAACCCTAGAGGGGGGTGAATAGGGTTTTTGAAAATTAATGGGGAATTTAAGCTAAGCACAATCATAAATCTCAATCAAACCAAGTAATACTTCAATGAAGATGCTAACCAAACAATCTCAAACAATTAAAGAGCAATAAGTAAAGAGATTGAGTTAGAGATACTTGACAAGGAGATTTAAATGGTTCGGCTTGAACTACCCTCAAGCCTATATCCACCTCTTCAAGGAATTCCCTTGCAAGAGCACTAGAATCCACTAGTAACAATCTTCTTCCGGGTCAAGATCAAAACCCTTACAACACTTGGTGATATCCCCACACCAAGCACAAGCCTTGAATCCACAAAGTTCACCCAAGACTTGACAAACCCAAGCCTTGATCACAATCCTTTTACAAAGATCAAATGTGTACAAAGAAACCCTCTTGAAAGGAAATGAGTACAAATGAAGCTCTAGTGCAATAGAGAGATGAGAGAATTGATGACTTGAAGAATGTTCACTCTCAATCAAAGAATTGCTCACAAGGATGCTCTCTTTAATGATGTAAAATCATGAAGATGAAGAGAGAAAAGTTTAATCTATGAGTCTTGATGTTTCTTTAATGAATGTGGGCTTAGAAAGTGGTTTCTATGGTGTATAATGAAGTCCCAAATCATTTATATAGAGAGCAAATGAAATATAGCCGTTATAGGCATAAAGTGAGTAAAACTGCCATTGCAGTCGACTGTATTTCCAATGCAGTCGACTGTAATCCCTCTAAAATAACCGTTGGAGTTTTGTCCTCGAAAATAGCCGTTGGAACTGAATTTTGACCAATACAGTCGACTGCATTGGAATTACAGTCGACTGTATTCAATTACAGTCGACTATATTACCCTACTGCCTATCGGCTACCTCACAGAATCCCCTTTCCTATTTTGGGCATAACTTTCTCTAGAAAAATCGGATTGAGGTGCCGTTTTTTGCGTTGGAAAGCTAATGAAAAGTTTTATCAAGATATGAAAAGATTAGCACCAAAAACATTTTTGAGAAAATCTGAGTAAGCTCCAAAGTTCACTCATTTTCAAGAATCACGCTTGTGTGAATGATTATGAACTCACATGCAATGCACAAGGTGTCCTAATGTCTTTTTAGGTCATAGTCATCAATCCAAGAATCAAACCAAGGCTAGTTACATAACTGTAAAGATCAATCAATAATAACTTAGCCTATGCATTCTTTCTTGCTCTTTGACATTGGACTTGATGAAGCTTCCATAGCATGTCCACTATAGCTTTTAATCTCCTTTGGCTTTAATACATCTATCCAACTTCTCAAATGTGTCTTCATGAGTGTGCATGTATATACCTACTAAGAATACACTCAAAGCACACATTAGAACATAATCAATGTGTAGTTATCATCAAAACAAGATGTAAGCCTAGGTTATCCAACCATAGGGCTAACAACATTCAATCCCACTTACACACTCAATACAACACAAACACCTCACACCAATGTACCATTCATTGTACACACACAACCGAACACATAACTCACACACACATAGCTGCCTCGACAGCTCCTAGCACTCACACAAATACACTTGACGCACCTACACCGTATACACTCACGCACGCACACAGCACAACACTCATGCCCTCATGTAGCGCACACATTAACCGGCACACACAGCTCACTCTAACACTCTAACGCACCCACACAGAGCACACACTAAAGCACACACCTACGTTTTGTCTCTGCAGATTGCCTTTGGAATACACTACCTCACGGCGGTGGGGGTTTTAAATGACATGTTTCAACTAAATTATTATCGCGTTAAGCTTATTATATTAACCTAATTTCAACCCACCATTCAACTAAATCACATATCCGATATCGGAATTCAATTGGGTCCCATCTTCCATCAACAATCTCAATTCTCCATACTTTCTACTAATAGTAATATACAAATATGGGCATCAATTCCATCAGCAATTAAACAAACTAATTCCATCAGTTACAAAATCAATTCCAACAACAATTAAAAATAATTAAAATTATAAGAAACATATCATAATTCCAGAAGCAAATTAGGGCAAGTTCCAATTAGGGCAAATGGACATATATCAGAACTGAAGCAAATTAGGGCAAATGGCGCTTAAACATGCATTAAAGCAAATTAGGGAAAATGGACATACAGAGAGGTGGTGCGGTGGCGGTGTTGGTGACGCGGCGGCAATGGAGGGCCTTTGTGGCGCAGCAGTGGAGGGAATTGGTGGAGCGATGTTGGTGGCACGCGGATATGGAGGGGCACAATGTCAGGGGGGGCGGTGATGTCGGTGGAGGGGGAGAACGCCGGTAAAAATATCGCCGGTGAGTGGGTGAGAGTGAGAGACAGAGAGAAACGAGGAGAGTGAAAAAAAAAAGACGAAACTGTTTTATGTAAGGACTTTTAGCAACGAAAATTTCGTCGCTAAAAGTCCGTCGCAGAAAGTCTTATTTTTGACACTTTCACCGACGGAAGTTTTAGCGACGGTCGTATTCAGTCGCTAAATGTTTTTTAAAAACTCCTTGAATGTTAGATATTTTGTAAAATCTTTTTAGCGACGGTGATACTGTCGGTAAAAGTTCATCGGCAAAAACTATTACCGACGGTATTTTCCGTTGGTAAAGGTTTTTGCCGACGAATTTTTACAGACGGTATATTCCGTCGCTGAAAGATCTTTTAGCGACGGAATCCCTTCCGTCGCTAAAAGTCTGTGGCAAAAGAAATAGTTTTTCTTGTAGTGTTGGCGTATCCCTGAATTATTTCTTCCCAATACTTCTTCTTGGGACTTGTGAGTCCTTTGCCTTACCTTTGCTGAAGAAATTATTACTCAAATCGTAAGTCTTCAGTTATTATCGCCTAGGTCTGAGGATTTGCAGTTCTGGTCCTTTGTAAAGGGAAACATCTTCTCTATTGCTTCCCTTTATCAAAAATTTTCAGATGGTCATTCTCCTTCTTTTTCCCCTACTCCCTTTATGACTCAGGCGCTTTGGAAACTTTTTTGCAAACTACCAATCCCTGAAAATTTTAAAATCTTTTTGCAGTTTCTTTACCATCAGTTACCTCTTGCCCCTGAACTCCTTAAACGCCCTCGTCCTGTTAGTGAATCATGTCCTCTTTGTGTGTCTCACCTAGAGACCCATGAATATATAAATTTTTGTTTGAATGTCTTTTCGTGTCTTCAATTTTGACTTCCTACTTTGCTACCATCCAATTGCCGAGTTTACCAAACCTTTCGATTGTGAGCTGGTTCCGAAATTGGTCAGCCAAGCCGCTTTACCAGTCTGGTAGAACTTTAATTCAGATGGTGAATATCTTTGTTATCCTCTGGTCGATCTGGCTAGGTCGAAATGCTGTGGTTTTTAAGCTGAGATTTTTTTCCGCAATTGATCATCTCTCTCATGTTTTTTTAGGCTGTATTACGCGCACCAGTCACTTTCAACAATGCACCAGTCACTTTCAACAATGCCTAAGTAAAGTACAACAAAAGGAACAGATTCCTTTGGAGATCAAATCTGATTGTTACATTCACTTTTATCCTCCGCTTTGTCCCATTTTCGTTGCAGATCATTGTGACTGTGCTTTGCCTTCATCTCATGTTTTATGCTCTCTTTATGTAGTCAGTTCTTTACTTGATGGGAAATTTGGTCTTGGATTAGTATTTTTCAATCTAGTTTCGGTTCCGATTAAGGCGTTTATTGATGTGTTAGTTTCTGTTGATGCTACAAGTGCTCTCCAGTTACCTTTGTATATTGGTGATGACATATTTTTCGCGCTATTGATTAATGTAGAATCTTGTGCCACTAAATTTCATCGTTCATATATAACGGAGTTTATTATTTTGTATAGTGGATTCATATTCCCGATTGACTAAAGAGTCAACCGTTAATTGCGTTCATGGCAACCTCCGATTAAAGAAATATAAATAACAATTAAAGAAACACAAATAATAAATAAGAAATATATGAAAACTTTCATTTCTAAATGGATCTTAATACATCATGCAAAATATTTAAGATTTACGCGAAGTACTAAGAAAATTAGAAATGAAAGAGAAATGGGTTCATTCACCTTGACCCCGTTTTTTTTGGATTTGCTTTCCTTCTCTCTTTCTTTTTCTTCTCTTTTTTTCCTCCTCTTTCTTTTGTTTTTTTTTTTTTCTTTGTTGCTTCCACCGAAGCTTTCTTTTCCTCTCCATTTTTTTCTCTCTCTTCCTTCTTTCTCCTTTGTTTCTACCGACAGTCCTCCCCCTTTTGATGAGCCTTAGCTTATCTTTTCACTTCTTTTGCTCTACTTGATAAGCTTGGACTCAAAGACTTTCCATGCTCCTCCAATCACAAGCCACTATTTTTTATGTCCAAAATATTCAAGTACTTCATTTGTAATGTACTTCTTATTTAGATGGAATATATGTCTAAGTTCATATCAATCTCTTCCTTAAAGCATCTTCAAAAGCATTTTATAATGGAGCCATATATATTATTTTCTGGACTTTCTTTAATCTTTTTTTGTTAAAAGGCCACTCATTAAAATTGAGCTAACTTTTATTTGGATTAAAGGAAGGCCCAGGTCCGTCAAAATTTCGATGCCAACAAATGCCACTCGTGATTCGGACTTTTTGAATTTGTGAAAAGACCGGATCGCGACTGATTTGGCAGCTCAACTTTTTCAGTTCTTTGCTTCAGTCCAGACGCCCCGGGAGGAAAACCATCTTGAAGTAGGTGACAAGATTTGCGCTTACATGCAATAAATATTCCCCTTTCCTCTTGGTGCTCAAGGCCAACTCGTATATCCATTTGGTCTTTCTTCCGTAAGATGCTTGAGCTATTGCAAAATTTTAGAGAAAGCCGCTAAGGTCTCCGTTGTTACCTTAGAAGTACGTGTCTTGGATATTTGATACAAGACATGGATATTGGATATTTGATACAAGATGTCTATGTTACTCGAAGGACGAAATTATGTATATCAATTTGAATTCTTTTGTGAAGATTCCTTTTTTTCCTTTGAAACACTTCTTTTTCCCTGGAGCTGCACTCGAAAGTACGTCCTAAGCTGCCCGAAGGATCAAGCCATCATATAGTTCAACAATTTTTGCTAGAGAATTTTTTGTAATGTTGTGATTAAACTTAGGGAGTATGCTTAAGTTGCCAACATATCCAAGGATCAAGTCATGACATAGTCCAAGATTTTTTTTTATTTTTTTCATATATTTATGGGAAATAAATTTTCTTTTGATTATTGTGACTGAACCCTGAGGAATATGCCCCAGGTTGCCTACGTACTCGAAGGATCAAGTCATTATGCAGTTCAACAATTTTTTTTGTGAACAAGAGATAAATTTTCTTTTGATTATTGTGGCTGAACCTGAGGAATATACTCCAAGTTGCCTATGTATCCGAAGGATCAAGCCATCACGTGTTCAACTGATATATTTTTTTTACATCCTAACTTTTGCCTAGATTGCCCCTTTCACGGTTTTCAGCCTAGCGGGCTCTCTCTCTCTCCTTTTTCCCCTTCTTTGCGCCCTAACTTTTGCATAGACAGCCCCTTTCAGGGTTTTCAACCTAGCGGGCTATTTTTTTTTCTGTCCTAACTTTTGTCTAGACCGCCCCTCTTAGGGTTTTCAGCCTAGCAGGTTATTATTATTTTTTTTTGGCACCCAAACTTTTGCTTAGGCAGCCTTTTCAGGGTTTTCAGCCTAGCAGACTGTTTTATTTTTTTGTGCTTCGCAATTTCTTTCTCATTTTAAAAGACATAGTGTCACCAAATGATAGTATAAGGTGCATTCTTCACATGCAAAATCGATCTCGTGTGCCCGGGATATGCTTGATAATGTCCCAATGTGCATCGACTTATATATATATATATATATATATATATATATATATATATATATATATATATATATATATATATACACATCTGGGTATACGGTGACACATGTGCATGAATGAAACAACAATAATAGGAATGAATGGAGGATGAAGTGGGTTGCTGTGATGCTATAGGAAGGAACCCACTGCCATGAGGCAGTAGGCATGAGATTATGGGAATGAAGGTGGATTGCATATTTACATGCTTATAGGTTATGTAGTGTACGTGGGTGTATAGGAAAGAAATATATTTGTATCGTGAGCATATATAAAGCTGTAGCCGTGTGCACCAGTGGGGAGGAATTACAAGTTGTGTGTTTGAGTGGAAGGTGAAATGAGTACTGGTATGTGCGTTGGGTGCGAAGAGGGAATGGAGCAGCTGCCGTTACGGCAGCTGGGCGGGTGTGCGTGAGTTATACCCTAAGGTGTGGGTATACGGGTGTGGGAGTTGTGTGCCCTAGTGTGTGGTTGTAGGTGTTATGAGTGAAGGCAAATGGTTGCTGTCGTGATGCTGTGAGGAGGAACGTGTGGGTGTGATTTGCATTTGTGGTGTGGTGTAGGCGGTAAGGCTTGGGAGTGTAGTGTTGTTTGGGTGCATAATTGTGAGGTGAAATGTTAGTAAGAATGTGTTTATACATATATGTCATATGTGTGTGAGGGTGTTAAAAGAAAAGAAGGAAGAGAGAGTGACAGCAGTGAGCTTGAGGGGTTGAAAATGGGTTTGGGATGCTGTACAACTGTGAGTGTGTGCATGCCGTGGTGTGTGGGCAGCTAGGCAGCCGTGATTATGCTCATGTTATGAGTTGTGGTGAGTGTATGCATGGTGTGTGCGTGTGTACTGTGTAGGATGCTGTGCAGCTGGGTATGGCAAGTGTGCGTGTGTTTGTAAGAGTGTAATAGGTGGGTGTGTGTGACTGTTGTGTGTTTGTTTGGTTTGTGAAGAATGTATGTGTGTGTGAGTGAAATGAAAATAAAGAGATATCCTTGTGGGATGGGAAGCGAAAGGGGGCTGCTGTAGGTTTGCAAGTTGGGGTGTGCGTGAGGCTGATGGAGTGGGAATATGGCTGCCATGGCCATGCTTTTTATGTAGGTTTAGAATTGTTGTGGGTGTAAGTATGTGAGTGATATGTGTAAATAATGGGTGCGTGAGGGATCCGGATCCACTGCTGTGGCTAGGGTTACACCAGGCATGTTGTAGCCCCAGTCACAGCCGTCCGATTGAATTAGGTGGGAAGCAACGTTCCAGATGAAGCCACGTCAACCACCTATTTATTCTCCCCATTACCTTTCTGCCGACCCCATATTTTCTCTCCAAACCAAGCATCTCTCCCTCTCTGCTCTCTCTTTCTTTCTCCCTCTCTCCGATTCCATTTGCCGGCGGCGACGATTACTCTGCCGCCTCCACCTTCCGGCGACGACTCTCCATGGGTGCTGAAATCGATCCATGGGCAACGACGACGACTCCCTCTCTCACCTCCAAATCGAACAGGCCTGAAATTGATGTATGGGTTCTGCAGAACCATCACCTTCCGGCGACGGCATAGTCGGCGGCACCTTCCGGTCGCAACAGGTCTTCTTTATTTCTTTCCCCACTAATACTGCTATTAGTTGTGTTCAAGTAAATTTTTTTTTTCCAGAGTGATGCTCTTTATTGGCCTTCGTTGCTTCACTCTTATCTTCTGTTAGTACCATTTGTTTTGTCTGGAAAATTAAGTTTAAGAGGAATGGTATGCTTTGGTAACAAATTCTTGAAAACGCAACCCAACTTGCTTTGTCGTGTAAATTAATCAGGCATTTGTTATTTTTCCGTCTTTGGTTATCTACCTTGTTGGTTCTTAGTTTATTGTGTAGGCATTTTCTTGAAGGGAGACTGAGTTGCATTCTCTAATTTGAATCTGTGAATAATTTTGTTTTCCTTTTTTCCTTCATTGCCCGAGACTTGTAGTTCATAGGATTTCACACTTAATTTGGGAATTGCAGAATGGGAATTGGAAATTCCGAATTTCTATTCATCAAAATATCACATTATAGAACTCTAGTAGCTTAAGCATTTAGCATATGCTTGTGTTACCAATTTTCCTTTATACAGAGTTGGTATGTAGTTAACAAACTCATCTGCATCACTTTTTACAATATCATTTTCTCTGGGTTAATGCCTTTGAATGCCACATTTTTTAGCTTCCTAATTCCGTTCACATGCCCTGAAGCAAACAGCTAACATCCATCGGCAATTGGATTCTCAGGCTCCAATGCATACTTGATTAGATACAAACAATTGAGACTTTATACTTACGTTTTTTAATTTATTTTTTCCCTAGGGTGGTGGGGGGTGGGATCGTTCAGTAATTCTATGCAACTTTGCTAGTTCATCCAAGTTAATTGCTCGTTGCAAGGGTTGTCTGCTGGATTGTCACCGACAATTGTTTTTAAGTGAGTATATGTTGCACATTTAGTCACCTCCTGCTTGCATTCAGCGCAATTGTTGCTGAAAAATGGCATGTCTTGCTGTGTTTTTTTTTTTTTTAATTGCTAGAAGTCGAGACCTTTTTCACGGAAGGTTAACGAGGATAGATGGGGGACAAGTGAACATTCTTCTCCACACTTGAGATGATAATGGGGCTTTGCCTCAAGCGTTACTTGACTGTTCAATTCTTCTTTCTTGTTAATAGTACGCTACGCATTTGTGAACTTGTTGCTTGTAAAACAATGGCATACCATTTCTATTAACATGGCAATCAATGTTTTACAGGCTCAATAAATTGGTTGCGGTAGTGATTGGCTACTGCAACTCGGAGGCTAGAGATAGGAGAATTCTCGCTCAACAGAAGATCGATACTCAATAGTTCTTGCTCAAACTGAATCATAGGTGAAGTTTCATGTGTTTGGCTGGACAAAGTTGAAGATGCAATCGGCAACTATGTGATGCTTGGCTGATCCCTTCAGCAGTTGTACATTAGCTAGTCCCTGTTAGCTTATGAATCCGTTTTGTTTTCTGGTATTAAGATTTAGGAAGGTTTTTCACCTTTGTCAAGAAGTTTTGTATACTTGTAATAACAACTGATTTCCATTTAATCTAAAGCAGGAAAAAACTGTAACATAATCCGTGATGACAGTTCATATATATTGGCTTTGGTGTATTGACCTAAAGTTATTAATAATATTCTTTTATGTTTGGATCATTGACCATGAATTATCTATCACTTGTTTGATAATTTATGTTACACTACCCACGAAAAAACTTTGATAATTATAAAAGATAAAGGCATTAAACATACTGTAGGCATGCAACAACTTGATAACCATTAACAGCAAAAAGAATTATCCATAGTTTAGCCAACTTCAAAATAAGAAACGCCACATAAATCCATCAATTATCCACAGTTTAGGCAACTTCAAAATAAGAAACGCTACATAAATCCAATCACAAACAATCTTTATTTGAAAATGTAGCTTCCAAGTGATGTTGAGGCTTGACTTGAAAGCACGTCGAGCTCTCCAAATACTCTTTTGTCGTTGGATTGGAAACAATTTAAACTCTCCAAATACTTTTTTGATGTTGGATTGGTTTGAACCCTGCAACAAACTTGACAGCAAATAGTCATCCAAGCTGGCCTACAAAGAAAAAAATTGTCATCCACTCAATATTCCATGCTTCCTCCCAATCAAATGATCAGCATTTGGATAAAAGTTCATAACTTCATACTTGAATAAGTTTTCAATGCTCTTCTTAAAACATAAATTTCTGTTGATTATGTATAACTCATCTTGGCTGGACTATGACCAGCCTTAGCTTGTACTGCTACTTGTTAGTCAAGTAATGCTCGAGGCAAAGCCTCATTATCATCTCAATAGTGGGGAAGAATGTTCACTTGTCCCCCCATCTATCCTCATTAACCTTCCGTGAAAAAGGTCTCGACTCTAGCAATAAAAAAAAAAACACAGCAAAATATGCCATTTTTCAGCAACAATTGCGTTGAATGCAAACAGGAGGTGACTAAATGTGCAACATATACTCACTTAAAAACAATTGTCGGTGACAATCCAGCAGACAACCCTTGCAACGAGCAATTAACTTGGATGAACTAACAAAGTTGCATAGAATTACTGAACGATCCCACCCCCACCACCCTAGGGAAAAAAATAAATTCAAAAACGTAAGTATAAAGTCTCAATTGTTTGTATCTAATCAAGTATGCATTGGAGCCTGAGAATCCAATTGCCGATGGATGTTAGCTGTTTGCTTCAGGGCATGTGAACGGAATTAGGAAGCTAAAAAATGTGGCATTCAAAGGCATTAACCCAGAGAAAATGATATTGTAAAAAGTGATGCAGATGAGTTTGTTAACTACATACCAACTCTGTATAAAGGAAAATTGGTAACACAAGCATATGCTAAATGCTTAAGCTACTAGAGTTCTATAATGTGATATTTTGATGAATAGAAATTCGAAATTTCCAATTCCCATTCTGCAATTCCCAAATTAAGAAGTATAAAATCCTATGAACTACAAGTCTCGGGCAATGAAGGAAAAAAAAGAAAATAAAATTATTCACAGATTCAAATTAGAGAATGCAACTCAGTCTCCCTTCAAGAAAATGCCTACACAATAAACTAAGAACCAACAAGGTAGATAACCAAAGACGGAAAAATAACAAATGCCTGATTAATTTACACGACAAAGCAAGTTGGGTTGCGTTTTCAAGAATTTGTTACCAAAGCATACCATTCCTCTTAAACTTAATTTTTCAGACAAAACAAATGGTACTAACAGAAGATAAGAGTGAAGCAACGAAGGCCAATAAAGAGCATTATTCTGAAAAAAAAATAACTTGAACACAACTAATAGCAGTATTAGTGGGGAAAGAAATAAAGGAGACCTGTTGCCGCCGGAAGGTGCCACCGGAATGTGCCGCCGGAAGGTGACGTCCGGCTATGCCGTCCCCGGAAGGTGATGGTTCTGCAGAACCCATACATCAATTTCAGGCCTGTTCGATTTGGAGGTGAGAGAGGGAGGAGTCGTCGTCGTCGCCCATGGATCGATTTCAGCACCCATGGAGAGTCGTCGCCAGAAGGTGGAGGCGGCGGAGTAATCGTCGCCGCCGGCAAATGGAATCGGAGAGAGGGAGAAAGAAAGAGAGAGCAGAGAGAGAGATGCTTGGTTTGGAGAGAGAATATGGGGTCGGAATAAAGGTAATGGGGAGAATAAATAGGTGGTTGATGTGGCTTCATCTGGAACGTTGCTTCCCACCTAATTCAATCGGACGGCTGTGACTGGGGCTACAGCATGCCTGCTGTAACCCTAGCCACAGCAGTGGATCCGGATCCGTGCGTGAGTGTAGTGCTTAATGTGTGGTGCATAAGTGCTCTGTGGGAAGTGGGTTGAGAATTGAGTTTTTGGCAGGGGAAGATAAGAGGCAGTAGCTTGTAATGGAGGTGGGGAGTTAGTTGTATTTGTGTGTACTTGTATGCATTTGTAAGTGTTTCAAACCTGCAAGGAGTGTAAAGTGGGTGTAAGTAGCATGTGTATAGTGTGTGGGAAGACATGCAATAGTGATGTGAGTGGTTGTGTGAGTATTGGGGTAATGGATAGTAAAAAGGGCATAAGTGGTGCGCGCGTGTGTGTACGCGGATAGCGTTAGGTTTGATACGCGCATTGGATAGCGTATAGTGAACATTAGCATGTGAAATTTTAAAACATTGTACCTTAAACTATAATAGAATTTCTGGTAAAAGTTTATAATTTTCAGAAGTCGTATGAAATTGTTATATTTTCTGCAAGTTCAGAATTATAAAAATATTTTGGAGCCTTTAAATCCATGAAAATGTTTTGGAAAAATTAGAGGAATATTTTTATAGTATAAGAAAGACTCAGTAAAAATTTGGTAGTTTTGGAGTTGATTTATTATCATTTCCTGTATCGCATTGAATTTAACAAAACGAAAAATAAAGAAATAGTTTTAGTGCCAGTTAAAATTCTGATTTTTTATTCCTATAATTTTTATACATATATTAAGGCTTGTATAAAAATAATGAGTCTTTATTTTCAGCTAGAAGAAATTATGGCAATTTATGGGTTTTTAGTGTATTTAAAGAAATTATTTTTAATTCGAAAATAATAAAAAATATTCAAAAATTTTATTTTTATTCCATATGTTGTATTAAGCCATAAATAATGCTTAATGAACGTTGAGAACACTTTTGGAAAAATTCTGAGTCTCGAAGAGTGTGGCGAGTTCGGGGTAGGTTGGCTGTGTGTGAAACTGGTCCAAGTTTCATCATTTTTCGGGTAGAGAAATGGATACGTTGTGGATAGTTATATTAGGTTTATAATATAGCAGAATTATTAATGTTCTGATAAATGACTTTGTCAACCTAGGTTAACTCCGAGAATTTGATCGATAGTTTTTTTAGCTCCAGCGCTTGGATAGAGATAAGGGATTTCTTCCGGAACCCTATTTCATCAATTTGACATCGTAATTATCCTTTCTAAATTTTTTATTGATGCTTCCATTAGACTCAATTGTAATTGTGATGAAATTGCGTCGATTGCCATTATTAATACCCTGGTTTGAGCCTTATATGTTTATTGAATATTCCTTTCGATGCTGCATATTTATTTCTCGGTATGCATCGATTTAATCATTGCATCATCAATTATTGCACTCTGCATATTGACATGAGTCAGTGTATTGAGGAGTTATAAGGATGGTCTGTATTGAGGGTGATATAAGGATGGTCTGTTATTGTCGGGAGATGTTAGTTCCTTAAGGGTCTAGCTAGTGTTCATATGCATATGTAACCATATTGTTAGTGAGCACTGCATGTGTGGCTTTGCATTGTACTCATGTTCAATATCATCTGCATCGTTTCAGTGTAATCGAAAGTGTATCTATTGAATCTTAAATTGAGAAATTGAGATTTATCTTTTCCCATTTTGTCATTGATATATTTTTTTCGAATCAGTTGTATTCTCTATTCAATTCTGAGCGACCTTACTGGCATGGGCTCTCGAAAGCTCACTCCTTTTTATGTTACCTCCTGCAGGAAATAATCATCAGTAAGACTTCGGACAAATGAGCTTGATTACAGAACAAGTTAATGTTTTCAATATTTGGTTACCTAATCCCCTGCGAGGGAACCAATTTTGTAATTTAATAGATTAAGTACTTTGCAATGTTTTTGTGATGAGATAGGTTTATTGAGACAGTTGGGTTATGTAGAGCTTTGACCTACGGTTCGTTGGGTTTTGGTATTGAGTTGATTGGATAATTGATGGTTTGAATGATTGGTCGATTAACGCTCCGAAAATACTTACACTTGTTCTGTAGATGGCAGGCCCCTAGGAATCTATGGCCTTAACCTTTATTCCATAGGGGCTGACACTACAAGAAAAGAGGGAATTAGCGACGGACTTTTAGCGACGGAAGAAATTTCGTCGCTAAAAGTCTTTTCAGCAACGGAAAAAACAGTCGATGAAAATTCATCGGTAAAAATATTTAACGACGGAAAACTCCGTCGTTAAAACGTTTTACCGACGTATTTTCATCGACGGGTTTTTACCGACGAAAAGTACCGCCGTTAAATATTTTATAGGTTTTTTTAATTTTTGATGATTTTCAAAAACATAAAGGCGACGGAATAATTCCGTCGGTAAAAATACCCATCGATGAAAGTAGGGTTTTGCCGACAGACTTTTACCGACGGGTGTGTTCCGTCGGTAAAGGTCTTAAGAAGATCAGATCCCCTTCTGCTTTTCTTTCTCCCGTTGCTCTCTCTCTCTCTTTCTCTATTAACTCTCACCGGCGATAATTCCTCCGTCGCCACCTCCGTCGCCATCCCCGGCAACTTAGCCCCCGACGGAATATAGCCTACCACCGCCACCGACGCCGCCACTGCCGCCCATCTTCAAAACCGAAGGACCACCGCCACCACTACCACGCCGCCCATCTTAAAAAACTAGAGGTATGGTACATCTAACCTTAACGTAAGGGTTACATGCAACATATCCCATCTCGATGCATCAACAATTTGTTTAACCTTGTGTCAATGGTAATCTTGGTCCTGGACTTTCATGAAATGAAGCCATTGGAAAATCTGGTCAGTTGAGCCATTATGCTCATTCTACTCTGCTTATTTGTGTTGCCAATTTAGTGTCTACTTGGGGGAATAGGCTATTGAGATCAATAGCACCTTGTCTTCTATATGAAGAATTCAGACAAATAGCTTGCAGCAATTCTATCTGATATTTTATATAACTAATGTATTACTTTGATTGAATCCTGTAGCAATTTTTGTTGTTGTTGGCAACTTCTCATGTTACAATGTAAATTCTAACAGAAATTTTTTGAATCATAATGTAAGATTTTTGCTTGCTGAGTTGTTACTGTCCAATTTGGCTTCATGAGCCAACTGTAAGTGAAGGGCTCTTGGCAAAAATAGTTAGAAATCAGTAGTGATAATATCTCTTCCTTGATATTGAGAAGAAACACAGTGTGTGCTCTATATCGGCATAGGCAAACTGCGTGTGAAATTGGCTACCTCTATGGAATAACAGTTGCTAAGCTAGATCGACCGTATCTATGGAGTGAACGCCCACGGTACTCCAAAATACTTAAAATAATTAATACATTTTATGTTGTCGTTGAGACAATATTCAGTAGACTACTACATCACTTAACCCCAAGGGGTGAGTGAAGTGGCAAAAGGCTTTGAGGAATAACTTTAAGGTTTTAAGTTCGAATTTCCATACCAACGAACTATATAAACTGTCATTTCAATTCTTTGAAGAAAAAAAAATACAACATCACGTGACTTTTGCCTTCAAGCTTGGACAGTGAAGAGAGAAGACAAACATAAGCCCATGGGACAAGAGTAAAAGCTCGGCTACATACGCAATGCTCCTGGGCTGGTGGAAAGAATTAAGAATATGTGAATATACGCAATGAACTCCGAATTCATAGGTCACTGCATCGCTTAAATTGAATGCCCTAATCAAATCGAACCCTAAATTAAACTAATTGAACCCTAAATTGAATGCCCTAATCCAATCGAACCCTAAATTGAACTAATTGAACCCTTTAATTGAACCCTAAATTGAATGCCCCAATTCAACTGAACCGTAAATTGAACTAATAGAACTCCCTAATTGAACCCTAAATTGAAGTAATTAAACCCTAAATTGAATGTCTTAATCGAATCGAACCCTAAAGTAAACTAATTGAACCCCTAATTGAATGCCCTAATCCAACCGAACCCTAAATTAAACTTATTGAACCCCCTAATTGAATATCCCAATTCAACCGACCACTAAATTGAAGTAATTGAACCTAATTGAACCCTAAATTGAAGTAATTGAACCCTAATCAAACCCTAAATTGAATGCCCTAATCGAATCGAACCCTAAATTAAACTAATTGAACCCCTAATTGAACCCTAAATTGAATGCCCTAAGCGAATCGAACCCTAAATTAAACTAACCCCTAATTGAACCCTAAATTGAATGCCCTAATTCAACCCAACCCTAAATTGAACTAATAGAACCCTAAATTGAAGTAATTGAACCATAATTAAATCCTAAATTAAATGCCCTAATCGAATCGAATCCTAAATTAAACTAATTTATCCCCTAATTGAACCCTAAATTGAATGTCTTGATACTAACGAACCCTAAATTGAAATAATTCAAGCGCATCGGATATGTGTATTTTGAACAATTTTTTTTCCATTTGAACATTGATAATTTGTTTGTTAATTTTAGGTTGTTAATTGTGCATTTGAGAATTGTGATTATTGATCGATGATTTTAGGTTGTTAATTGATGATTTTAGGTTATTAGCTATGCATTTGAAGTAATTGCGATTATTAATTGATGATTTTAGGTTGTTAATTGATGATTTTAGATTGTTAATTGTGCATTGAGCATTTGAGATATTGAGATTATTGACGGAGGATGGGACCCAATTGGATGGATGTGTGATTTGTGTTAATTTTTATTGCATTGAGCATTTGAGAATTGAGAATTGAGATTGTTGACGGAGGATGGGACCCAATTGGATTGAGATACCTGTTAGTTAGCGCAGACACGGACACCACGTCTGATCGACGGTGTCCGACATTTAAAAAACAAATTAACGTATGCCGATGTGTCTGGAGGTATGTGTCGGTGGGCGTCGGACACGTGTCCGGAGGCGTCGGACACGTGTCGGTATGTGTCGGACACGTGTCCGGAGGTGTCAGACACTTATCGGACACCATATCGACACCCTATATGAGGTGTCGGAATTTAGGTTGTTGACGGAGGATGAGACCCAATTGGATTGAGATACCTGTTAGTTAGCGCAGACAAGGACACCACGTCTGATCGACGGTGTCCGACATTTAAAAAACAAATTAACGTATGCCGATGTGTCTGGAGGTGCGTGTCGGTGGGCGTCGGACACGTGTCCGGAGGCGTCGGAAACGTGTCCGGAGGCATCGGACACGTGTCGGTATGTGTCGGACACGTGTCCGGAGGTGTCAGACACGTATCGGACACCATATCGACACCCTATATGAGGTGTCGGAATTGAGATTGTTGAATGTGCATAGAATTTAGGTTAGTTAGGTTAATGCGACATTTTTAGCATGCACCCCCTGGAATCTCATCGTGGCTCCAGCACTGGCTATAATTAGCCCTAATTAGTCATGATTAACAATATTTTAGTAAATCAATTAACCCTAATTAGCTCTAACGAGCCTAATTAGTTTTAATTAACCCTAAGAACCTAATGAAAATCAAATTAGCTGTAATTACCCCAAATTAGCCCAAATGAACCCAATTATGCGCAAATTGATTATAGTTAGCCTAATTAGTCGTAATTTGCACTAACATAACCCAATTAAGCCTAATTAGCGCTAGTTAGGACTAATCAACACTACTCGGCACCATTAAAACCCTAATTAGGACTAAATAACCCTAATTAGTCCTAATCAACCCTAATTAGCTATAATTATCCGAAACTAGCCCTCATTAACATTAATTAGCCCTAACATAACCCAATTAAGCCTAATCAGCCCTAATTAGGACTAATCAGCACTACTCGGCACAATTAAACCCTAATTAGGACTAAATAACCTTAATTAGTCCTAATCAACCCTAATTATGACTAATCAGTACTACTCGGCACAATTAAACCCTAATTAGGACTAAATAACCCTAATTAGTCCTAATCAACCCTAATTAGTTATAATTATCTGAAACTAGCCCTCATTAACATTAATTAGCCCTAACACAACCCAATTAAGCCTAATTAGCCCTAATTAGGACTAATCAGCACTACTCAGCACAATTAAACCCTAATTAGGACTAAATAACCCTAATCAGCTATAATTATCCGAAACTAGCCCTCATTAACATTAATTAGCCCTAACATAACCCAATTAAGCCTAATTAGCCCTAATTAGGACTAATCAGCACTACTCGGTACAATAAAACCCTAATTAGGACTAAATAACCCTAATTAGTCTTAATCAACCCTAATCAGCTATAATTAATACTCGTAATTAACCCTAATAACCCAGTTAGCCCTAATTAGCCCTTGTACATCCCATAATTACTCCATGTTGCCCAGAGATGGTTCAATTACTCGTTGTTTACAAACCCTGCCTTCTTTATATTAGTTGTTGTTTTGAGAAGTCCATTGGCAACGAGATGGTTCAACTCGTTGCCAACGAATTCTATTTAATGTGGAATTGGTAACATATGTAACGATCTTTCTGCAGTTTTGATATTTCAGAAAGATTCTTGCATATGTTATCAATTTCTGAACGCATGCATGCATAGAAACCCTTAGTTCCCGTTCAAAGGTACTCATTACAAAGTAATGCTTTGTAATGAGCCTTTGGATGTCCAGTTTGGACAATTTGGAAAAGCTAATTGTTTATAAAACAGTGTTTTGACTCATGCTTTGTGTTCTATGTCGTGGATATTTGGTACACGTTCTCGTGTGTTTCTCCGGGTGCATACAGATCTGGTGTTCTAACATCCGTCAAACCTTCCTGAGCAAGGTTAGATGAATGTTAGAACACCTAATCGATGTCGTGTACTTGGAGAAATGCGGGGAGGTGCTGCCGAATTTTCCACAGACATGGGACTAAGCATGAGTTATTCACTGTTTTATAAACATGTGCTTTTCTGAATGGGATAGGACCACTACCTGTTGAAGAGTGGAGGGGAAATATGTAGACATGTTGTAACATTCATGCATTCATATTTACATCGGCAATGCCTAATCACTGGTCATAATTGAAGGTGGTATACAGTACGATAATTCAGTCGTCATGTCAGTCGATCGAAGTTGACGAATGCTGAAGATTTTGAGTGTCGCGTTGACGAATTTCTCGACTTCGCTTATGCGCATCCTGCACATGTTGACCTTGATAAGATAAGGTGTCCGTGCGGTAGATGTGAGTTGTTGCACTGGAGAAAAAGAATTGAAGTAAAATGGCATCTTCGTCGGTACGGTTTTATGGGTGGATACACAAGGTGGACGCAGCACGGGGAAACGATAGTATTGTCGTCCAACCCGGCTAGTCAAACTGAAGTTAGGGAGGAGGCACGATATGATTACCGAGATATGATTATGGATGTTGGGCATGCTAATGTTGACTGAGGTGGCAACGGTCCACAACCGCCGAACGAGGGGGCTCATCAGTTTTATGAGTTGTTGAGAGCTGCGGAAGAGCCGCTGTGGGATGGAGCTCCGAAACACACACGGTTGTCTGCGGTTAGTAGGTTATTACAGTTGAAATCAGACCACGGGCTGAGTGAGAAAGGTTTTAACGAGTTTGTTACCTTAATAAAAAAAAAAATTGCCCGAAAGTGAAAAGTTACCGCTGTCATACTATGACGCGAAGAAGATGATGAGGAAACTTGGGTTGAGCTATGACCGGATAGATGCGTGCAATAACGATTGTGTATTATTCTGGAAAGAGAATAAGGATTTGTCACGGTGTCCAGTATGTGATCATTCGAGGTACAAACCGGACAAAGGGAAGAAGAAAAACATTGCATGGAAGATATTGCGATATTTCCCGGTCACACCACGGCTTCAGAGAATGTACTACTCCTCCAATACGGCTGAACATATGAGGGCTCACCGTGAGACTCGCAGCAACGATGCCGATGTGCTGACACACCCAGCTGATGGAGAGGCGTGGAAGGAGTTTGACCGCAGGCATCCAGTCTTTGCTCAGGAAGTTCGGAATGTTAGACTTGGTCTGGCACGCCTTACTCATGTTGGCCTGCTATTATTGTCCCTTACAACCTTCCACCAGGCATGTGCATGAAGAAGCCGTATATGTTCTTGTCGTTGCTTATTCCGGGGCCGAAGAGTCCCGGTAAGGACATAGATGTGTATTTAAGGCCGTTGATTGATGAGTTAAAACAGTTATGGAATCATGGAGTCGAAACATATGATGCATCCCTTAAACAAAATTTTCAGATGAGGGCTGCTTTGATGTGGACTATACATGATTTCCCCGCATTGGGAATGACGTGTGGCTGGAGCACACATGGGAAGCTAGCATGCCCTGCTTGTATGGGCGTGAACCCCGGTCATACGTTAAAGCACGGCGGAAAGGCCTCGTGGTTCGGATGTCACCGTAAGCTTTTGCCACCGGGCCATCAGTTTCGTAGGCAGAAGGATAAATTTGACGGGACAATCGAGCGTGAGGTTGTCACACTGGACTACCCATCTGGTGAAGAAGTACTCTCACACCTGGAGGCACTTGATACTGACATACCACACGGTAAGGGTGTGCCGGATCAGAAGATTCCAGGGTTCGGGAAAGAGCACAACTGGAGAAAATTTTGTATCTTCTGGGAGTTAGCCTACTGGAGGACGCTCGTTATCCGAAACAACATGGATGTGATGCATATTGAGAAGAACGTTTTTGATAATGTGTTCAACACAGTGATGAATGTCAAGGGCAAATCGAAAGATCACCTTAAAGCGAGAAGGGATCTACAACAGTTGGGTGTACGCCGTGAATTGCATCCTCGGACAGTCAGTGGGAGGACCATACTTCCGAAAGCACCTTACTGTCTAGACAAGAAACAAGTGGAGAAGGTCTGTCAGTGGGTTAAGAATTTGAAGCTTCCGGATGGGTTTGCGTCCAACATATCTCGTTGTTGCAATGTATCGGAATGCAAGTTCCAAGGGATGAAGAGTCACGACTGCCACGTATTCATGGAGAGATTCATTCCTATTGCCTTCCGGGGACTGTTGCCACGGGTTGTTTGCGAGACTTTGACTGAATTATCTCATTTCTTTCGAGATATATGCTCTTCTACGATCCGGGTGAGTAACATGGAAGTGCTTGAGAAGAACATTGTGGTGACGATTTGCAAGCTGGAGAAAATCTTCCCACCTTCGTTCTTTGATTCAATGGAGCATCTGCCTGTTCACTTGGCATATGAAGCTAAGATGGGTGGACCCGTGCAATATCGGTGGATGTATCCCTTCGAGAGGTAATCCTTAAATTGTTACAGTTGTTCGTTTACACTTAATGCGACATCTGTTATCATTGATATTCCACCTAACTCGATTCGCTAAACTTCTAGGTTCATGTTCCATTTAAAGAAAAAAGTCCGTAATAAGGCTCGGGTTGAGGGCTCAATTGCGGAGGCTTACGTAATGGAAGAACTTGTAAACTTTTGTAGTCAATATTTTGGGCCTGATGTTGGTACAAGGTTAAATCAACTAGGCCGAAATGACCCGGAGCAAGCACAAATTTGGAAGGGCAATTGTCAATATTCAAGCAGTCAGGTAGTCCGTTCGGCCGAACGTATACTCGATGGCTAACGGATGAAGAGTACAGTGCTGCAACAATATATGCCCTTCTAAATTGCGATGAAGTTTCGGCATTCGTTGAGTAAGTTAAAGTCTTAATTCACTTACATTGCTGTACATAATTGAAAGTGTGTTAAGCGAGTCAACTATATTGGTTTGCAGTGAGTTCGATGCGGAATCTTTAATCACTGATCTCGCTGGACTTGAATCTCATCGGAAATCACAATTTGTACAGTGGTTCAAAATCCGTGTAAGATTGTTTAACGAAATTATATTATGTGTTATATACAGTTCTGTGGCCAATTAGTATACTGATTTATCCTTAATTTTTACCGTCATCTACAATAGGTTCAGTCAATGGATAGACCAGTGGCCTCCTGCTTGAAATTACTAGCCGAAGGCCCTAACAAACAAACATCCTGTTACGGAGGCTATATCATCAACGGGTTTAGGTTTAACGTAAAAGATGATGACCGAACAAAACAAACCCAAAACAGTGGAGTCTTGGTCAACGGCGACTGTTATGCCGAGAATTGCATGGACTTTTACGGAGAGCTAGATGAGATTGTTGAGCTAACATATCTGGGTTCCCAAAACCGCCTGGTAATGTTCAAGTGTACGTGGTTCGATGTCACATGCAGTAGAGGAATCCGTGTTAGCTCTCAAGGGATTGTAGATGTCAATGTCAAGTCAAGACTTGCATCAGACGAGCCCTTTGTGTTTGCTAGTCAAGCTGTACAAGTCTTTTACGCGGAGGACGTCGCCAATCCCAAATCTCATTGGTATACAACTATCAAGTCCAAGAAATTGCCCGTGACATATGACAGTGAGCTAGACTCCTTTCAAGCCGACCAACCACGTGTCTTGTTCCCTGTTGAGGTCAACAACGAGGAGGACGATCTTCCTCTTCCAACAACACTTCTTGTAGGAGAAGAAGTCGTAGATGATGACGCGGAAGACGTGGAAAGTGTTGGAGATGATGTGACCGAGTCTACTGATGAAGAGGATGAATTAGAAGATGAAGAGGACGACGAGTCCCACGAAGAAGAGGGCGACGAGGAAAGTGATGAAGATGATTCGCAAACTGAAAATGATTGACTTGTAATGTTGTAACATCACGGGAAAAATGTAGTAACATTTTAGAACTTGGTGTTTATTGATGTGTTTTTGCACATCCGTTCATATATATATATATATATATATATATAGTGCCGATGATGATTTCTGCCAAATTATTGTTTTTAACGTGTTAATGTCTTTGTAATTTATCTATATGAAGTCAGATATGGATAGGATACGGGCTATTCGTGGCCGGGCTGGACGCCGAGCTGCTTCCTCCCCGGTGGGTCCCACCTCGTCATTGCCTACTGATGACGAGGCACAGAGTGATTGCGGACAGCAGATGGGGCCCCAGGCCCAGCTCTAGCCCCAGCCGTCACCCCAGCCCCAGCCCGACGCAGATTCATCCCACACGCGCGTGCATTCTCCATCTTCCGTGGGTTCTACCTCAGGTATAGTTGATAACGGTGTTTAGTACATTTTCGCTAGCCTTATATTTAAAGTATATTTGAACTGTATTAATGTCTGTGTTTTGTAGGATCTCGACGAGGCCGTGGTCCGACACGCGGGGTACGCATCGACCCCCAGCGTAAACAGAGAGTTACGCTCACGCAGGAGGGCCTGTAAGTACTAAAAATATCACCTCATGCCTTATATTTAAAATTTTGGGGTGTTAATTTATATTTGAACTGTATTAATTTATTTATTTACTTCTTTGGTAGGATCCTGGAGAATCAGGCGAGGACGAAGATCGGCGTTCTTGTGAAGGGCCGATTCTTCGAGCCACGCCTGTACTGGAAGGACTGGGATGCCGCTGCGAGGGAGGCCCTATGGGAGGAGTGGCTGGTACGGTGAAGTATTTTTTTCAGCGTTAGTAAATGTTTAATTACAGTTTGTTTTATGTTGTTAATTTGTGTTATTGAATGCCTTACAGGAGGGGTTCACGTTTGACACGCCTCAGTAGCAGGTACTGGGGGAGCATGCTTTCTTTGCCTACATCGGCAAGAACTACCGCCGATGGCTCCACAATGCACGGGACCGAGCGAAGAAGATGCTGCCCGAAGGTGCCCCGATGACGGACATGACGAGATATCCCCCACATTGGATATCTCACCGTGTATGGGGGGAGATGATAGATCGGTGGGCTGCGGATCCAGACTGGGAAGCCAAGAATAAGAGCGGGGTCGAGAACAGACAGAACAGAGATCCGACGCACACCGGGGGGTCGGTGCCACACGACATCGTCCGACACATGAACGCGGTCGAGCACCCGGATCTGGAGGAGGATGAGGTCATAGCTCTGACCTATAGTCAGACGCACGTGCGGAAGAAGGACAAGGACGAGGCGCACCGGGCGGGCGACTATATTTCAGATATTGCCCGGCGGATCGATGTGAGTCAATTTATTTAAGTTGTTAATGTTTTTTCTTTCTATCCTCAATGTCCGTTTCGTTAATTAATGCCCTAACATATCGTTAAACCACTATTTTTGTAGGCCTCGTATGAACAGCTAAGGGGGTCCGAGCAGCAGTCCGGACAGCCATAAGTGTCCACTAGTACGGCTGCGAGTACTGGGGGTTGAAGCGAT
The DNA here is from genome assembly GCA_033065855.1 of Escallonia rubra. NCBI lineage: Eukaryota > Viridiplantae > Streptophyta > Magnoliopsida > Escalloniales > Escalloniaceae > Escallonia > Escallonia rubra. Next base: position 86,585 of record JAVXUO010002778.1, on the reverse strand, counting down.
GGCTGGATACGCCGGAGGTCGTGAATCGGCCGAAAGGCCGCATACGCGGCCTGCCTAGCATGACTGCTCGTGCCGTGATAGGAGCGTCCTCACCCCCTGCTGCCCCTCCACAGACACCGGCTCCTCATCGTCAGTTGGGCGACGAGGAGATCCAGCGCATTGCTACAGTGGTGGTGAGGATGATCAGGGAGCAGGGCACTGCTGGACATGCCGAGCCGGCCCCTAATCAGTAGGATCCAGATCCGGGACTCGGCAACCCCTGATGAGCCCCTTCCCTTGCCTGTTCCTAGCTCCCCTTCCCCCCTTGCCCCCTACGCCCGGCTTGTACTCTTCTCCCCTCCCCTAACCGGCTGTATCCGGTTCCCGGCTTGTACATATCAGTCTTTTTTATACGACGGGCTTTTATACGAGGGACTTTTAGCGACGGTGAATCCGTCGCTAATTCTTTTAGCGACGAATTTTCCCGTCGCTAAAAGCCTGTTTTCTTGTAGTGTGACCCCTTAAGGACTTGTGGCCTTGACCTTTCTCCTAAGGAATATGAGCCCACGTGCTTGGCAATCTTCAGGCTAGTGGTTACAATATTGCATGATAGCAATGCATCCTTAAATGTCATGACTTCTTTCTTTTGAACCACAAGCATGAATTTTGATCTTATGATTGTAATTTCATTTCTTCCAAACACTTAAAAGTATAAGTTAGTGCTTGAAAGAAAGAAATATATTGCCTTTTTATTTTTCTTTCAAAACAACCTTTGTTTTGTTTTATTTTAAAATAGCAATCTTAATAATAGGAATATATTGCAAATATGAATATTGAAAAATATTGTATAGCCATGTATTGGCCAATCAAGAAAACAATTTTTGAGTTTACTTGATTTGGACCACAGCACCAAATATAAGTTTTATGTTTGCTCTCGGAGAAGCGATGTAGTATTGGGCCCAGCGGTAAGGAAGCCCCTTATCCACCATGGGGTCCCGGGGCTCAACACCCTTCGACCGCAGGTTTCCTGTTGTACCCACTCTTCTTTTTTTCTTTTCCTGTTGTAACCACCGTTTCTGTTGCAAACACCAACCAAAACAGGTTGGGTTGACTTAAAAAATGGAAACAGCAATAAGAAAAGCAGAAAAGAAAATAAAATAAAAAATGTGACTGCCCTTACTTTTTTTTGCCAAAAAAAAGGGATATATATAGGAGGAACATTTTCTGCCGGGCTTGCCAAAATTTGATGACACATTTTTTGCGCTATTGATTAGCGTCGAATCTTGTGCGACTAAATTGCGTCCTTCGTATATAACGACGTTTATTATTTTGTATAGTGGATTTATATACCTGATTGACTAAAGAGTTAACCGTTAATTACGTCAATGACAACTTCCGATAAAAAAAACACAAATAACAATTAAGAAAATATATGAAAAACTTTCATTTCTAAATGGATCTTAATACATCATGAAAAATAATTAAGATTTACAAGAAGTAATAAGAAAATCAGAAATGAAAGAGAAATGGGTTGATTCACCTTGACCCCATTTTTTTTGGATTTGCTTTCCTTCTCTCTTTCTTTTTCTTCTCTTTTTTTCCTTCTCTTTCTTTTGTTTTTTTTTCTTGCTTTCTTCTCCTCTCCCCTTTTTTTTTTTTTCTTTTTCTTTCTCTTCCTCCTTTCTCCTTTGTTTCTACCGAGAGGCCCCCCCCCCCCCCCCCACTTTCTTTTTTCCTTCTCGTTTCTGACCTCTCTTCCCCTTTTATCCAATCAACGAAAGATAGTCCTCCCCCTTTTGATAAGCCTTAGCTTATCTTTTCACTTCTTTGGCTCCACGTGATAAGCTTGGACTCAAAGACTTTCGATGCTCCTCCAATCACAAGCCACTATTTCTTATATATTTTATCTTCAAAATATTCAAGTACTTCATTTGTAATTTATTTCTTATTTAGGTAGAATATATATCTAAGTTCATATTAATCTCTTCTCTGAAGCATCTTCAAAAGCATTTTATAATGGAGTCATATCTATTAATTTCTGAACTTTCTTTAATCTCTTTTTGTTAAAAGGTCACCCGTTAAGATTGGGCTATTTTTATTTGAATTAAAGGAAGGCCCAAGTCTATCAAAATTCCAATGCCAACAATTGGCATTAAATGGGCTCTTAAGTTACACTACTTCCATGTCATTCTGCTTTTTCCTGACAGTGATTTTGTGCTGCAGATGATCACTTCACTTGAGCGAGGTTCATCTAATACAGCCTTTTTGTGTACATTAATTTCTAAGTGTAAGAGATTGCACTCTGTGCATGTCACCCAAGGAAAGATTAGTCATTTATCCCTTTCATCTGCATTAGTGATTTTTGATATCCAATCAGGTAAAGATGTCCAGTAAGAATGGTTTGATCACGAACAGCCTCTGTGACCTCTTCCTAGTATTGGCGTGCCTCTTTGCTGACTTCCTTGAGGTGTTTTTGCTCCTTGTAGCTCGTTCTTCTTTATATTTTCACTTGGAAGGGGATGTCATCCAAGATGTATGTTTGTACGATTATAATTGTTCCCACACCATGTATATTTGGTCTTATTCAGAAAGCTTGTATATATTTTTGACTTTTTCTCAAAAAAGAAGAAGAAGCTAGTTTTGAGTTATGAGATTGTTGCATCGCATCGGATTTCAGACTAGTATTATATGTATTATAAAGCCGGAGTTGAGAGAATGTTGATAAGTCATCGCCTACTTCGAAACTCTCTCGTCTACCCATATCTATTTATTATTAACCAAATGGGCCCTAAGTCCTAAGATTAAGACATTTTTCTTACACGAGTTAGAATGAGGTTGCGCCCAATTTACCGGTGTCATGTAAAGGAAGAAGAGCCTTACTGAAGGTGGTGGTGGTGGTGGTGGTTGCCGGGTTAAGATTGCTCACTGATACTTCCTTTTGTTTCGGGGCTATTCAATGGCCTGACCCAACAGACCACATGAAAGCCCCTTTAAAAACTGCAGCTTGAGCATAAGCACTAGCGATCGTTAAGTTCACCGTTAACAAAATCATATGTTGTTATCCGCTATCTTTAATTATCGAGTTCAAACGAATTTAGATTTTCTTGTATTCTTCCTTTATTCCATACATTGAACAGCCAACAAATCTTACATGAAAATTCAATCTAATTAACGAAGAGAGTCCACATGCAAATGAGCAAATGCTCTTCAATGGCAGTAGCCTCGGGACCGCCCAGGAGGAGTGATGTGATAATCACATGAAGACATGGTCAGTCTGCTAGCACAGGCCACCCCAGTCATTGAATGACACTTTTCCTGTAACTTCTGCCGTTACAATGAACATACGGCCCTACATTTGCTGACAACATATACTAATATCTAAAGCCTTCAAAGCCATTTAATGCCCAGCGTCTGCCGACTCTTGGGGACAATTTACAGATTCTGTGAAATTCTTTTGTTAATGGCACTTCAATCTTCCTACTTTCAACAACAAAATCTTCTTATCTTCGATAGGGTCTCTTGGGAATTTGATGATTGTTCGCTCCGTCGCGCACAACACGGATTTGTATTCTTTGTAATTAGTAAAGTATTATTAGCTCGAAAATATTTTTCCTGTAATTTTCCTGCATCAGGCTCATTTAAGAATATTCTACTGTACAGATAAAAACAACACATAGAATAAAAGGGCGCTTTGAGTTTCAAGTTGTTCGCAATATTTAGCTCCATTTTCCAACCCAAGACTACGGAATATTTAAGTGTGTCGAGTAGCAGATATTCACATCTTTATATGATGCAAAAATTGGTTGCCTAGAGTAATCTTTCGTTATCGTTTCATCCACACAACCAGAAACTGAACAAGAAAAAGAAAAAAGAAAATCAGAGAAATTACTCAAAAGATGATACGAATCTCCGGAATGGTGCCTGCACTGTACGTACAAGATTGTTTCCGCTCCCACCTGCCTCAACCCTAATCAACCGAGGCATTTCGAGGTTAGAACTAAAGGTCCTACATGATCTGCAACCACCGATTGCTTTCTCATAAAAAGTTACAATAGAACGAACACCGTGACACCAAGCTTAACTTTCAAAAAAAGTTGTAACTACATGAAGATTAATAGTATTACCCCATATGCCATTGAATTTTAAATTGGTAATGAAAGCAAAGAAGAGTAAAGAAAATAAGAGTAATTTTTGCATTAAGTCTTCCATAAATCGAGTGAAAATATTATATGAGTGACACTAACAAAAGAGCAGAAGAGTATGAGAAAAGCTCCTTTCTTGTTTTTTTTTTCTAGTCTCCTTTCTTGTTTTCAAGCCAAGAGGCAAAACTCCTTCCTTTCCGCGAAGTTAACAACAATCATATGCCGAAGGTCCCCCCACAAAGAAAATAGGCAAAACTAGCTTAAAACAAGCGCATCCGTGCAAGGAGAAGAGAACCCAAAATGAAACTGACCCAAAGCAAAAATCCATCCAGGACACTCCCCCATGGAAAGAGCCCCCAGGCCCCAACAAACAGGCTTGCTGGGGGCTCTCTCTCTCTCTCTCTCTCACACACACACACACACACACACAAACATATAGGCAAGCCTGCTGCGGGGAGTGCCCATTTTTAGGGTACTCTTAAGTGTCAAAATAAGACCTACTTACTTGTTTTAGTCACCTGTCCCAGTCCCTATTCAACTACCTACTTGGCACCCCCCTCCTCCCACACCAGCCAACATAGAACCGGAAGCGATGTATGGTTTGTTATCCGATTACTGATCCCGATTATTCCGAACAAAAAAAGTCGATGCTAGAGAGGCTCAAGAGGTTAATTAAACTATATATCCAACGCCTTTACGCAGTCGACACAATGCTCAGACCATCTAATATTTTCTAGCCTATCACGTGAACTTAAGCTGTATACAGGAAACATAACTATGAATATTTAATGAAGCGCTTTTCATTTCATTGGATACACGTTTCAGCAACAGTATATTGACGTTTGGGGGAAGTGTAAGTGTTAAGTGAAGATCGAGCGATAATCAACTTCATATCATTCAACACTTCGTACAAATATGCATCACTGTATGTAGTGGCCACATGAAGTGTTTTGGAAGAGAGAAATAGACTATTTGAGTGATATGTTTCAACTGTATTCATCATACAACGCAGCCTTGTCACATGTTTCAAATGGGTTTTGACAATTGTGCATATAAACGCGTCATGAATATGTATAGATACAAAAGAAAAAGGGGGAAAAGGGAAAAAGAAAAAGAGAACACATTGGCAAAGGAAACCTTCAAAGTAAATTATTTCTAAGGAACTGTGAAGAAGATACAAGTGTACATCTAGACGGAAGGAAGAACAGTTGGTAAGAAATTACCGACCATCTAGTTGAAAGGGTTAAATACTTCAATTGTTCACTAATAAACAGTGTAACAGAGAGAAATTTGAAGGCCAAATTGGGTTATAACTGGCTTTTGTTGGGGTTACAAATTGCAAAAATTACAACTACACTTGCAATTAGTCATGGCCAGAAGAAACTAAACAGAAAATCAAAGAGACCAACCTGTTGCAGAGTTCTTTGCAGATAGGAACCATATGTAACCAGTAACAATACGAAGAAAGATTGAGCCGTCCCGCCAATATCACCACCACCAGTCCACCGCCACTACCACCACCGCCACCGCCAACAGGAGACACCACGCTGCGATAAACGGGCTCGGAAATGCAAGTTGTTACAACCAGCCCATTTTGCACAAAAGCTAGAGAAACCCATTTGCTTCACAAACATTGCAGTGACATTCGCAGCCCAAATCTTGTTCCGACGATGCACTTGTAGCCACAACCACCACCGCCGGCGCGACGTTACCATCACATTAACACAGAAACCGAGGTAAAGACAGCTGAGAGGAACTTTGTAGGCGCATGTTGATGAAAAACAAGATCATGAATCGAGAGAGAGAGAGAGAGAGACCAAAAAACATGGGGTTTTTCAAAGGGCTTTGATGGGTATTCTTGTCCTATCTTGATATTTGGAAAAGGAAAACTTGAGGGGGGTCTATGCTTTGTGCTTGTAATATGTGTCTAGCGTCTAAAACCGTGTGACTCTGTCTAGCGCCTGAAATAAAGGGGTTATGTTGGTTTTCCCTTAGGGTATGAAACTATATACGTGCTTTGATATAATTTCACGTTGGGTAATTAACAATTAATAATTTCATACATAAACCGAAAGCCTCTTCTTTCATTGTCAATTAATTTTGAATTGTATATTTGCGAGGAGGCGTATTGCGATACAATCTCGCATCGGATACCTAGATATCGACAAATATAGTGCTATATAACTCTTGTGGACTTCTCTCCTCGTTACTAATTAGTTTTTTATTTGAATGCATTAATACATTGATTTGCTTCACAATTACACATTTGTTCCTTTCACACAATGACACCTTAGTGGAAGCAACTCGGTTTAGCTATATTTGAGCGGGCAACCTCTGTGCCTTTGTGTTTACTTGCCTCACCCTTCACAAACTAGTCACATCTGCTCATACAGAGAGTGCTAAGTGACTAATACTGATGGTGGCAAAATAAACACAACAGTACTTTATAAAGACAGAGCTCAGAAATTCAAATAATGTTTGTTGAACCTTTGGAAGTCTGGCATTTTATACAGAAGAAGAGTACGCAGTGAGCAATATTATTATAAGAAGGGTAAAACCTGACTTCCCTGACCAAACAGGCATCAACTTCGAGGTGTTTCTCGAGACTGCCATCAAATTTTAAACCCTACACACTCCCAAGACCAAGAGTGTGTTGTGGCCTAACATTCGTTTGTGGGTTTAGGGGCGGCTTAATAAATACGTAGCTGCTTAGCACCTCAGCTCAGGTTCTCGTTAGTTAATATACTGGTACGTACAGCTTAAGCTACGTTAGGCACTGATTGTGGGGACCAAATTGACATGGCGGGGCACAGGCAAAGACTTTCAAGATCTGTTGGGTTATCTGGACATTGATTAATTCATGCAAAAGTCTCCATGTTTTTCGTGTACGGAGGGAGGAGTCATTGGGCCATTACCAACCTGCAAAGAGAATTTCCTTATTTGTGTCGCAAATAGTGTCATTTACTATTTTGGTTCCTTCAAAATTGTCTCTATATGTTTGTTTTCTTCGTCTGATCAACATTTTACTTCTCGACTTGCGGTCCCATTAGAAAGTTCTCTGATGAGTTGTAATGAAACACTGTTTTGATACTTGTTTTAACAAAAATAATTGGCAACTTATGCAACTTTTTCTTATGTCTAGTCGAGAGACTATAAATGACTGCCCTTTTGAGGGCAGCCAGAGAGCCCTTTCATTGAGGTCTTGGACCAGTAAAAATACGGAAGGAAATTATTTGGTCTTCCTCGTCCCCTTCTTGCGTGATAAGACTGAAATAGAGCAAAATATCAAATCAATCGTACCTTCCGTTTCACTTAAGCAAAAAGGTATCGATGTTAAATTTTGTTACGGTTGGTGGATTCGGATACTGATCGAGTTCAATTTATAGGTTGTTCTCATCTTACTTTGGTCGCACCCAAAGGCCTACTAGCAGTCGCATTTTGCGCGACACGCCAATGCAGGCAACAATCGATATTCGACCCTTCCAACCGGTCAAAATATGCTCACTCAAGTCACGTGCACTTTTTACTTTTTCTACGTTACTGCGTCACTAAGAAATTTATTTTTGCGCGACTTACGGTAACGCTTCATTGTGCTTTGATCGAGGAACGTTGCCTGTCGGCTTGCCTTGGCACTTGCCCAGGGAGGTTGGCCTTGGCCTTCCCCTTGGGTCGGCCTCGGCCTCGGCATCCTCTTGGGGTCGGCCTCAGCCTCCCCTTGGGGTCGGCCTTTGGCCTTCCCCTCAGCATCCTTGCTTCTCTTCAAGGGACCATGCACCCTCCGTGACGCTCGTCGCCCGCGACGACTCAATTCTACAACGCTTGTTGCCCATGACGACTCATCGACTCCTTGACGTCTGTCGTCCGGCCAACTCTGCGACCCCCGTCACCCGTGACGACTCCTCGACGTCCGTCGTTCGCGCCCCCACGCCGACTCCGCGATGCCCGTCGCCCGCGCCGACTTGCCGACTCCGCGACGCCGATCGTCCACGCCGACTCGCCTATTCGCCGACTTTGCGAAGCCCGTCACCTGCGACGACTCGACGTCCGTCGTCTGCGCCCCCACGTCGACTCCGCGACGCGTGCGCTCGCATCGACTCGTCGATTCTCCTACGCTCGTCACCTACGTCGCTGATACAGTCGCGCCCCCTGGCTTTCTGTCACACTACCGTGCCCCCGGCACCATACACACTCAACTGCGGCCATGCGTCACTTCCATGACATGTGCCTCTGACACCAGGTATTGTCTCACGACAGGGGTCGCTGCGCCCGTGCGCCACTTCCATCATATATGCCGCTGGCACCAGGTATTGTCTTGCTATAAGAATCGTTGCGCCCATGCGCCACAATCACATCTCGTGCCGTTGGCACCACGCCCATGCACCACAATCATGTCTAGTGCCGTTGACATCGCGCCCATGCGGCACAATCATGTCTTGTACGATAGGCAGCGCACCCATGCGCCACAATCATGTCTCGTGTTGTTGGCACCCCCGACCATGCCCAACAATCATGTCTCGTGTTGTAGGCAGCACGCCCATGCGCCACAATCATGTCTCGTGGTATAGGCACCGCGCTCATGCACCACAATTAATTCTCGTGTTGTAGGCACCGTGCCAATGCGCCACAATCATGTCTCATGCTATAGGCACCGCGCCGATGCGCCACAATCATGCCTCGTGCTGTAGGCACAGCGCCGATGCGCCACAATCATGCCTCGTGCTGTAGGCACCGCGCCCGTGTGCCAAAATCATGTTACGTGTCCTCGGGCACCACACTCATTCACCACACCATGTGCCCCCGCCATGGACGTGGAACATGCTTCGACCCATTCTCCGGAGTATGCAGCATTCCTAGGGGCTTCACTCTTGGTGCTCCGGCATGAGGACCCTTCTCAACGGGATGAGCTTGCTACCACATAAGCTATCTTCGCCTGGGGTGACTTGCATGACACTATGTATGTCTGAGCTGTGACCATGTCCACTCACGTTACCGGTGATCATCGGCGCCCCCAAGATGATGACCCCCGGGTCACTCTGAGATAGGAACAAGTCTTTGGAAGGCATCGCGCCTAGTCCGCCTGGCAGTTGGGCACATGGACCTTCCGTCACCGTTGTCAGGTTCTCTCCGCATCTCTTGATGCACCCTTGTGGGATTCAGTAAGGGCTTGGACTGGTGGCTAAGGCAATGGGCTTACTCTGATCATGCCGACGTTGTATGGTCAGTCTTCTCAGACAGGTAAAGCGACGCTGTGTGGGGCAGGCAGCGCGAATTTAGGAATTGGTAGTCCAATAGAGAACTGATATTTTTGGACCCCCCTGGTGACGTGTCACTCCCAGGGGATTACATGTGGCATTTGATGACACAAGCATTCATTTGCCTATAAATAGTGGACTTTGGACTTCATTTGAAGGGCTTTTGCTCATTCTCATAAAATCACTTTCTCACTCTAGAACTCAAGAGAGAAACACAATCGGACATAATCTTGAATGTAATGTTGGACCCTGACTTGGACCCTAATTTGGATTGTCGACTGCCGGCCATTTTCGTCTCAGCCTTGTCTCCACAGCACTGCCACTCCTCACGGCCTGTCTGGGAAGCCTTGCTTGCTGTCCTTACTACACCCTCACTGTCTCTCACTTTGTACATCTGGCAGATGATTCGGACTGCATCATTTGTAGCACCTCCACGTAGATACGAACTCACTTTCCTTGGCATCATAGGCGTTTTGAATAGTATAAGCATTTGAGATATCAAAATGAAGTATCGAAGGCATGTAGAATAGACTTCGTGTATGAGTCTAGCTTAAAGGGTTAACGCACGTGCAATTGAGTCTGTCACATCTCTGTTCCTTCTCATTTTCTCTTTGTCTTCATCTCTGTTGTTTCTTTCTCTGTGTTCTGGTTCGCAAGCTTCATGTCCATCTCTAGTATCGCTTATTCCAATATGGAAGAAGCTCCTACTTTTCATCAATGTGGTAATTTCTTCCTGATGGATCAAGATTATGTGTCTACCTTAATTGCAAAATGGTCTCATACACTTATTGGCAAGTTCCTTGATCAACGGCCGCTTTCACTCCAGTTTGTGCAAAGCTCTGTCAATCAATTTTCGAGGTTCTTAGGTATTGTAATGGTTGGTTTTTGTTTGCTTTTTATTTCTCTGATGTAGTTGATTTGGAGGTTCTTCTAGTCGAGGGCACTTGGAACCAGGGGCGGAGCAAAAGCATGACCAGGGGGGCCATGGCACCCTCCTCCCCCCACCCCCACCAAAAAAAAAAAAACTTTGAGATTTTTTTTTGTTGTTTTAAAATATGGGTAATTATGTTTAAAATATTTACTAAAATGCCACTATGTTATAAATGAATGTATTAGAGTTTCATTTTGTTATATTTTTTACTTTTTATGCCACCGGCCGTCGTAATCTTTATTTTCCTCGTTCCTTTGTCCATCTTCATTCTTTCAAATTATAAATCTCCATATTATAAAGAAGACACTAATAGATCAAGGTTCGTTATTTTTTTCTTTTTTAGTTTAAATTCTTATAATATATTATACGTGACTATTGTCATCATACAATTGGCACTAGCGATACATATATACAATAAGAGTCAAGTTTCTTTCATACAAGATTAGTGGTTTGTTGTTGACTAACTTTATCAAGTTAAATAAATCACTACGAATAGTGATATTATATGACTATTAGTCAAATTAAGCAATCTATTTTGCATTTAATATATTCAATAGTGATGTGAATTCTTTTATGTTAGCCGTCAATTTTTTTATAACTTTTTGGTCCCCTCCGGTTGAACTTCCTGGATCCGCCCCTGCTTGGAACATCAACGGAATAGTGTTACTTTTGCGTCGTTGGAAGCCCTTTCACACATTACAGTCCGTTGACTTCTCTACTGTAGCTTTGTGGGTTCGTTTAAATGATGTTCCAATAGAATATTCCACCCAGGATTTTGCCTTCTTGCTTGGTAACTACTTCGGGGTTGTCCTTGATGTGGACTCATTTGTTTATCGACAAAATCTTAAAGTCTTTTTTTGAATTTTGGTCAAGGTTTTTGTGGATGAACCTCTGATCGCATGTTTATATGTTCCAACAACACTTGGCAATGATGTGGACTCATTTGTTTATCGACAAAATCTTAAAAGTCTTTTTTTGAATTTTGGTCAAGGTTTTTGTGGATGAACCTCCGATCGCATGTTTATATGTTCCAACAACACTTGGCAATGTTGTGTGGGTTTAGGCTGCGTTTGAGAAGGTATTCCGTGTCTGCTACAGGTGCGGCATCATTGGCCATTTTAACCAAACATGCATTAATGTATCATTGGTTTATGCGCGACAACAAGTTGAACGAGTATCAACGCAGTATTCACTGCTTAAAAATGATCGTATTTATTCGCAGTAGTTTTGCATTGCCTCACTGTTTGAATGAAGGGTGTTCCTCATCCTTTTCACTTTCATCTTCAGATTCTAAGAAACGTGGCCCTGCATCTCCTATAGTTATGGATGAGGGTCGTGTGTTGGTGAAGAAAACGAAGAAGTTTGCCTACCCTTTTGTCCATAATCTGGTATCATATGATACGTCTAGCTCTCCTTGAATATCATGTTTCCAGGCCTATCCCTTAGTTGCATAATTGTTGTAGAAGGTTTAATTATGTTCATGCTGCCCGAGGAAAAGACAGTATTTAACTTTACCATCTGCGCTAGTTTCTTTTGCATATCAGTCAACCTTAGGTTTTCAACAAACATGGGTTCATCATGTACAAGATGTTGTTTGCCTTACCTGATTGGGCTACCGCAGTTCTGGGCAGGGGCGGACCACCCACCTGACCGGTGGGGGCCATGGCACCCCCCATGTTTTGAGGAATTATTATTTTTAAAATTTTTAGATAATAGATTAACATATCTTAAATAATTACAAAAATGTTACTATATTGCAACATTAATTAATTAATGTTTCATTTTGTTATGTTTTTACTCTTTGTATCACCGACAGTTACATATTTGTATTTCTCATTCCCTTACTTCATCTTCATTCTTTCAAATTCCAGATTCTAAAACTTCAGATTACCAAAAAAGCACGAGCATATCAAGATTGATTCATTTTTTTAGTTTAAGTTCTTATAGTATGTTAACTTATATGTTACTATTGTACTCATATGATTGAGAATCACATTAGTAATACATCTACACATTAAGAGTTCAGCTTCTTTCATGCAAGATTAATAATTTGTTGTTGACTAACCTTATTAAGTTAAATAAATCAATATAAATAGTAAAAATATAATATTAGTAGCCAAATTGAGCAATCTATTTTGCATTTAACGTACTCAATAGTTAGCTAATTATAATAAAATTTTGATTTTTCATGTGAATTTAAACTTTCTAATTTTTTTTATGTTAGTTATTGATTTTTTTTTATGATTTTTTGGCCCGCCGCAATTAAACTTTTTGGGTTCGCCCTTGGTTCTGGGTTTCCTTAGTGGCTTTTTGCTTCTAGAGTCATTACAAGAATTAAAAAGACTCTTTAGCGACGGATTTTTAGTGACAGAACCAAATCCGTCGTTAAAGTGACTTTTACGGAAGTATATTCTGTCGGAAAAAGTCCGTCGCTAAAGATCTTTATTGATGGAAAATTTCGTTGGTAAATTTTTTTAGCGAGGGACTTTTACCCACGGACTATTACCGACGGAATGTACGTCGCTGAATGTGATTTTTGTATTTTTCTCTTTTTTTAAAAAAACTTTATTGCGTTTTTCAGAATTATTTTAAAAGGTTTTAGCGACGGATCTTTGGCGAGGCCTAAAAATCCGTCGCTAAAAGGTTATTAAAAGTAGAAAACCCTACCTATTCTTTTGACCCGCCGCACATCTTTCCCCTTCATCTTCTCTCTCTCACCCTCTATGTCTCTCTCACCCACAGTGCCCAGTTCTGCCGCCGTCCAACAACAACCTCGAGACTGAATCGGAGGATTTCGTTTTTGGAACACCGAAGCCAAAGGGTAGAAGATCAAAGGCAAGTAAGTGCCCACCTCCGCCGGTCAATACGGAAAAGAGCAATCAAAAACTCTTTATCCAGTTGTCTAAACTCATTATCATCTTTGACATCCAAATCTTTTTCACCATTTCTTCGATCTATCTTGAAAGCCTGTAAAGATTTCGTTTTTGTCAACGATAGTATTTTGTTTGTTTCATTGTATAAGTAACTTATGATCGAAAAGATCTAGATTGTTAAATGTGGTTTCCCATGTGTTAATTGGGGAATAATTATTGGATGAATTGACTGGAAGAAATGATGGAGAGAAGCCTAATATTAGTGGAATCAAATCCACCCATTATTTACATAACTAGTATTTTGGAGTTCGGTAATCTTAGCTTGCACTATGCAGATTGATGATATCAATGTGTTGGTGCATTAATAATAGTTTTATTTGTTCCCATCTCGCTTGTTCAGCCAGCATATCAAAAAGCCATTATCTAAAGTGGGGAAAACTGAAAAAAATGAATTGAATTATCTCAGGGTTTCCTTAAAACTCGAGAATATTGTTTCATTTTCAGTTACAGAATTTTGAGTCCCGAGTTTATTGAACTTATCTCTATAATGTTGAAACTAAGGTTCATATGTGGTCATAATTGTTCAAATGGCGGGAAATTATTGTTTCAAAATTTTAATTTAGAGAATTTATGCCCCCTGTTTATTGAGCGTGTGATTTGTATATTGCTGAGATTAGGGTTTGAGAATATTGTTCTTGTTTTCGGTTTATAGTATTCATATCCCGCGTTTATTAAATGTGTGTTGTGTCTATTGTCTAAATTCGTGTCTGTGTGGGATCGTAACTATATAAATGCCCGAAAAGAATCAAGAGTACTGTATATTTGTAGGAGGTTTGTCATGGGAAGTCACTGAGCGTCAGGTCAAAGATGCCTTTAGCCGTGACGCCAAGAATGTCGATGCTCAGGTTTGAAAATCTCTTTAATCTTTTTATTTTTAGTTAACGCCTCTGCTTAGTCTTTTCTTAATCTTATACCTTCTTTTGGCTACTGAGAAAGTGGAAGAATACATACAGAATTATTAGTTGTTTGATATCGTCAAGTTATCCGGTACTCCATCCTTTTCATTGGATTCTTCCCATTGACTTTTTTGCAAAATCGTAGAATAGAAATTGTACATGTAGAAGGGCCTAGTTAGATTAATGTGTTGTACTGCGCTCTAGTTCTGTTTCAATTTTAAGATATTGTCCTTCATATGCTTCCTGTTTAATGTTGGATTTGCAATTTTCTACGTTTGTTTTTGTAATTACAGATGAGAAAAAGCAGGTCAATTATGGTTGTTTGTTGCTAACAAAATAGGCCTCCTGACATCATTAATGTACTTGTTGCCGATAGAAGCAAGCTTCTACAATTCTTCAATGGCTTTAAACTTGATAAAGGTGGTACATTATGCGTAGTACCTCTGCGTTTGCTGATGATATTCTTTTGTTGACTTAGATTTAATCTGAATATGATTTGTTGCGGATGGTGAATAATTTGATTCGAACGTAGATGAAGTGAACTGGAACAGAGCTAGAAGGGGAGAATGTCCGCTGAAACTTATGTTCGTTGTATTTGTTATGTATTTGTTATCTCAGTCGGGAGATTAAAAAAAATGGTTATTGGTTTGTAATTTGACTTAAATCTCATTTGTATTGCTTGAAGTTTGGTAAAGAATGAATTCTAATTGAAAGGATTAATTGTTAATGGATTGGTTGACTAGAATTAATTGCATGAAACAGGTTTAAATTTTTAAGAACTAATAAAAATAAACAAAATAGCCTTTTAATGTTACACTTTAGATGGACTTTTAACGACAAAATTTCGTCGCTTAAAGTCCTTTAACAAATTGGTAAACTTTTTAAAACAAACTTGAACGACGGAATTAATGTCCTTAAAGACTTTGGATGGACTTTTAGCGACGAAACTTTCTGTCACTAAAAGTTTTTTTTTTTGTTGAGAAACTCAGAAATTATGAAAAATTAAAAAATATCTTTAGCGACGGAACTTTCCATCGCTATAAGTAATTAATTCCGTCGGCAAAAATTCAATTTTTATCGACAGATCACCAAATTCCGTTGCTAATCTTTTAGAGATGGGGTTTTCTACCACGAACTTTTAGCGACGAACAGTCCGTCGTTAAAATCTTTACAGACGGAATATCTACTTTCAATAAAAGTGGATTTTCTTGTAGTGAGTTCCCTTGTGCTTGTGTGTTTACCCTAGTCAGCTATCGGATGGATGCGGATCCACTGCTGTAACTAGGGTTACAACAGTGATGCTGTAACTCTAGTTACAGTCGTTGGATTATATCCAATGGCCCATAAAATGCCACGTCAGTTAATGACTTAATTTGCATCAAACACACTTTCACGGCACAGCAGACGGTGCTTCGAGGCTCTTTCTCCCACCTTCGAGCTTCGTTCCATATTCTCAACGGCAACAACAAACTCAGGGAGAGAGAAGGGACCGGCGCCGCCTCATGCAGGAAGCCGTCGCCACCACCTCGTCGCCCTCTCCTCCGCCGCTACGAGCCCCTCTCCGATGACACTTCCTCCCTCCTCCTCCCCACCCCTCCTCCGACGAGATCCGGGTGCTCCTTTTTTAAATCTAGCTTGATCTGGCTAGATTGACGACGTAGCGGTATCCTTGGTAGCCATCAAAGCTGATCCTTGCTGCTTGGAGAGGGATTTGACGGGGGATACGGTGATGCCTCTCTCTCTCAAAATTCACCCAGATTTGCCTCTCTCTCTCTCTCAATTCACCCAGACACTTCCAGCATCACCTTCCGGCGACATGGACATAAATAAGCTCTGAAATTCCCCCCATCATCACCTTCCACTTACCCAGATCTGCCCCCCTCTCTCTCTTATTAAAAATTCACCCCCAATCTCTGAAATCAGCTCCCTTACCTACTTCGTTCCTTCCTTTCGGCGACGACAGCTCCACCTTCTAGCGTCACTTCTAGCATCACCATCACCATCACCATCACCACTGCTTCTCACATCATCTCTCCATCCCGAAGTAGCAATCGATCAGACTTTTTTTAGAGAGAGAGATAGAAGGGAGTTACAGGTTTGAGAGAGAAACGGGGGCAGATTTGCTTAACGACACTCTGCCGTCCGTTAAGCCTCCGTTTAAGCCTTTTTGGGGAATTGATGACGTGGCTTAATCTTGCACGTCCGTTTTGATTGGACGGCTGTGACTGGGCTACAGCACGCCTGCTGGAACCCAGCCACAGCAAGCGATCCGGATCTGGCTTTCTTATACTTTCCAGGGTGTGTGATGAGTTGTTCATCCACTGCTATTTATTATCTGTAATTATATCTCTCTTCCATAGTATATATTCCTCTTTAGACAAAAAAAAATGATATCAAAATGAGACTTCCATTAAATCATTATTTTAACGAAGTGTATAACGCATACAATATTCTGATATTTATGTCAATTGTATAAAGCGTTGCATATACGACAATGTTAGTATTTGCTTCACCATTGGAGATGCATGACCCTACAACATGGTCAAACTAAGAACATGAGACTGGTGATAGCCTGCCACGTGTACGGTGCTGATGCAGGGTCCATCATCAGATTGCACTTCCACAAATATGCATGAAGCTTTTCCTTCCACAACTCCAGGTCTAAACACTGCCCATATACGAGAACAGCATGAGACAGATGTCTGAGGAAAAGTCAGGAATCAGTAAAAGCTTTTTTGAACCCATGCAGTTTTTGAGGCCAAACATGCATGCAAATGGTGTTTTGGAGAGAGAGAGAAAGAAGGAAAGATCAATGTATCAGAAGAACAAGAAGGGAAATGCACCAAGTCCAAGACAAAGTTATCATCAAGAATCTCACTAATCTAAAGCTCCTGATTAATCCTCTGATCTGAAGAAATGATACCCAAACCACGACTTCTGAGATTGAAGATTGTGAGTACCCTGGAAAATCTTTTTGCTTTAACGAAACAAAGGATTGAGACAGAGGGAGGATCGGAACACAATGGAAGAAACAATTGCAGAAACATAAGCTTGAACTGAAAAATGAAAAAAGTGCAAAAGATATCAATCATTTTCACTGCAGATCTTTGAAGATCAAACACTCTTGCTTTTGTTTGTATTCACTCTGTAACCCTGCCAGATATAACATGGGCGTACTACAATCAACAGTATCACTAGCTTCTTTTCTCTTCCCTGATATATACATGTACTGTTATATGTGAAGGAAACTGAAGAGAGAGTTTGCCAACAGGGGAAAATGGTGGGTATACCTTTCAGTTTTCCAGAAAAAGGAAGGAAACTATGCATGAGGCCTCAATAATTTGCACTAGGATTCTGTCTCTACGCAGAAGTTGATGTAATATCGCACGTCTATAGGAAAAAGTTTGTGAAACAATTGTTAGCATCGTGTGTTCCTGTTTATGACTGTGTGGTGTGGGTAGCTCAAAGCTAGTCTTAGCTAGGGGTCAACACGGCTCCATTTGGTTCAATTTCGAGTGGAATCGCACACAGAATCGTAATCCATCCGTTTGAAAAATGCTAAACCAATCCAACCACCATTGGTTTGGACTGCTCAGTTTAGTTGGTTTTAGTCGGGTTTAACAGTATGGTATGGTCGATTAGGATCAATTTAAGCATATTAAAAATTTTCACTCTTTTGGCACCTATTATTCAACTCAAATATTACATGAAAGTGAAAAGTTGTAGTTTAGATGGATTGCATTTCTATAATCATCTTATAATACAACATACATGCATCCATACAACCAGAATATAAGTACTTCTTATTATTCTAGACTTACAAAAGCAAAAAATAAAATTAAAGCATGAACGTCAACATACCAAAGAGACTGAGAGAATTTAAGGGAAATAAGTAACAAGAGAACTTTTTAGATCTCTTTTTACCTTTTTTTTTAAAGGTGAGAGCTGCAGTTGTATATAACTTGTTGGTATGGAGATTTGATCTCGACACCTCAATGTCACACCTCAAGGCCCTTTGCCATCTCTTCTTACTTATCATTCTTACTTTCAAAGTTTTGGTTTGGTCGAATTTGCTTAATTAGGTGTGCATGAAAATAAGCAATTCACATAAAATATTTTTAACATTTTCGATTTCAAATTATTGATCTAAAGAACTCAACTGAACTGATATCATTTTGAGAAATGTGAAATGAAACCATCAATTTTATTTTTTTGACGGTTCGAATTAGATTGATTTGATTTAGTCGGTTTAGACGGTTCGAAAGTTTAAACAATTGGATACTCATTGCTACTTCTAGCTATAGGCCAAGGGTTACGTACACTCAGAGACATGATAATTGCAAAATTACAGTCAACCTCCTGCAACTTGATCTTGCGACTAACACTTTAGCCCTAAAAAGTATCATGTATATTATTCAACCATTAACTACTCAAATTACCACCGATGATTGAAGAAAATTAAAAATAGAAAATACTAAAACCAAAAACCGTGTAAAAGCCTCAATGTAAAGGTATCCACAAACACAGACGCCATGCCACCGAGCATGACAACCAAAGACCATAACTCTCGTTGCCTTCAAGACCAAGAAGACGAAGAGTGAACACCACCACAAGACCTACCCCGGTATCGTCCCCCACCATCACAACTGAAAATCCCTAACCAAAACCCACCATCGTAACCACCAACCGAAAACCCACCACTGCTACCACCTAATAGTCAACACCCCACACCCCCCCAAAAAAAGGGTTAATTACTCACGGCACCCCTGAGGTTTACCCTAAATTACACACGGACCCCCATATCTTTTGAAAATTACACTCCGCTCCCCTGAGGTTTGTACCCGCATTTCACGGAGCCCCACAAAATTGACAGGGACCCTAACTCCGTCTAAAGATGCGCTGACACTTTACTTTTTGGATTTTTCATCCCCAAAATGCCCTCCATTTCTTGAATAAAACCCCTCTTGCCCCTTAGGGTTTTTTTTCTTCTTCTTCTTTATTCTCTTTCTTTTCTGTAGACCCATTTCTTTCTCCTTCTTCCTCCCTTTCTTCCTTCACTTCATTCTTTCCCTTCTAACCAAAAAATGTCAAGGTCAGGAAATGGTGAGGAATGGTTGGATCTAAGGTTTAACTACATAAGTTGCTGGTGTAGAAAGAGAGCAAGTCTTAGAATTGTTGAATCTGATGAGAAGCCAAGCAAGGGGAAGTTGTTCTTCACTTGTGCAAGTGGTGGTTGTAACATGTTTAGTTGGTGCAATCCTGATAGAGCAACATTGAAGCCAAGTGGAAGGTCAATCATCTGTTCACCTGATGTTTATGAAGAAATTCGAAGGCATGAAACCAATGAAGAATCAAGGATGCACTTGCTTGAGGCAAATGAAGCTGAAAGGAGTAAAAAATTACAGCTAATTGAGTCTAATCAAGCAATGTTGAAGATGTTGGTTATTAGTTCTTTAATTTCATCATGGATGTGTATGTTGATGATAGTTTTTGTCATTAACAAATGATGAATGTGGTGTATGGTTATGTAATGCAACCAATGTAACCTTAAGAGAGAAATGGTACTCTCGAATTTTCTAGGGTTCATGTAATGAATGTAATGATATTTGAATGAAGTATCTATGGTTGCAATGAAATTTTCTAGGGAAATGAACATGTTGGTTATATATTTTCTAGGCAAATGAAGAGGCTGGTTATCTATTTTCTAAGCAAATGGAGTATCTATGCCTTCTTAAGGGGGCTTGTGGTTTGTGCACATTGCACAAAGACCACAAGCAATCAACCTGCTCAAATGGTCCAACCACAAAATGCAGGTCACAACCTGCTCAATTCAATCCCCAAGACAATACACAAACCAAGTCCCCAACAAGTTACCAGTATGCTCAAAAGTATGATTATTCAAATACACAACTTGTTCCAACCATGCACAAATTCTACCAGCTGCAATTTTCAAACTCAAACACAAGCACAACCTGCCCTAACCAATGCTTCTAACACACTTCACATTTTGTGCAAATAAGTAAGATCTCAATCCTGAGCAACATACTGAAACTAAGTACACATTAGCTCAATAATAACATCATTCATCATCCAAATGTTAACATTGTGCAAATAGAGTTTACATCATCCAAATGTTTACATCATCCAAATGTTGATAAACATGATTAAAAGCATTAATGTTGACTAAAACCTAAAGTTTACAATTTGAATATTGTAGTCAACCTAACTGTAACCTACAGTTAACCTATTCCCACTATGACTTTAACTTTAAAAATTTGTCTTCAGTCATAGCAATCAACACCATTATCAAAGTCTTCAATAAGCTTCACAAAAAGAATCTGCACAGTTTCTGTAATCTTCACAAAATGATCTTCACAAAATAAATCTTCACCATGTATGTACACAAAATGATGCACACTAGCAGCAGCTAAGGCATGGTTCCTTGACTAGGACCCCCCACAGCAGGTCCTCCCTGTTCAAAAATTCAAAACTACATTTAGTCAAAAGTAAACTAAATCACAGTAAACCAAAATCAAAACCACAGTTAGTATACTTACATCCAAATTCATGCTAACTTGACTGCCTCCCACTTGATTGCCTCTAGTTTGGCTGCCACTAGCTGCAGCAGTGCCTCTACTAATGCCTCTCACAGGTGCCCTTTGACAGGTTCTTTTGTTGTGCCCAATTTCCTTACAAATTACACATTTTATGGTGCATGACCTCTTGCCTTCCTTAGCAGGTTCATTAGCAGCCCTTTTCCTCTCCTTTCTTGGCCTTCCTGGCAACCTTCTTAATGGTGGAGGTTGCAAGGGATCCCCTAGAGCAGGCTGCCATTGGGACTCATTATGCACCGGGTGCATGACCCCACCATAGGTCTTCAAGTATGTGTCCCTGCTGTAGCATACATCCATAAAATCTAATACTTCCATTCTCCTAGTATTGATGCATGCTGCTGCATGCTTGCAAGGTATGCCAGTTATATTCCAAACCCTACAACAACAACTCCTCCTTTGAAGATCAACCACATGCACCTTCCCAAGATCAACCACCTCAAATTCTGTACCCCCAGCACACATCACTATGCTACAATGCCTAGACTGAGCAATGGCTTGGTTACATTTTTTCACAATCTTGGGAGCTACCTTACCATCCCAAGAGGCAGCATTTTCAAACCTTTCATGCACCTTGGACATCAACCTAGTTCTAATAGTATCAACCAAAGATAGCACAGGGTTTTCTCTCAAGTTCCCTAGCCAATTATTGAAGGACTCAATAATGTTGCTAATTACATGCTCATTCTTAACAGCATGGTCAAAAGTGTGCCTAGCCCAACTCTCTAACCTATGCCCACTCAACCACTCAGCTGCTTCTGGTGAGTGGTCCTTCATTTGACCCATGGCAAGGTTAAAGTCATCAACATTATATGCCTTCACAGCAGCCCATAAATATGCTTTCAACTTGATGCCAGGGTACTTAGCCTTGAAGTTACAGTAGAGATGCCTGCAGCACCTCCTGTGACTTGCCTGTGGTATGATCTCAGCTAAGGCATTCTCAATACCCTTTTGGCCATCAGACATAAATACCCATGGCTTAGCTCTAGAACCATCCCCAATTATGCTGAATAAATGATGTAGAAAAAACCTCCAGCTTTGTGTGTTCTCATTCTCAATCACAGCAAAAGCCACAGGGAACAACCCATTATTCCCATCAAGACCCACAGTAGCCAATAACACACCTCCAAAAGGCCCCTTGAGATGACATCCATCAACTGCAAGAAAGGGCCTACAAGCATGTCTAAAGCCATCTTGGATAGCTGTAAATGAGAAGAAGAGCCTATGGAAGTGAGGCAAATCCAAGTTAGGACTAACCCTCTGAGTTTCAAGCTTGAACAAGCTACCAGGGTTAGTCCTCATCACTTCATGCCCATACCTCCACAACTTCTTGTATGACTCAGCATGAGACCCCTCTATTTTTTCTAGTGCCTTCCTTTTGGCCCTATAGAGCTACATACTATGGGCCTCTACACCAAACTTCTGAACCAACAATTCTTGCAGACCACCAAAACTGATGTTAGGATTTCCCCTAATGTATTTAAACATCTTCTCTAAGATCCAAGTGGAGTTGGCTTCTTTATTAGTACTGGCCATCACACAAGTGTGTTCAGGGCCACACTTCTTAATTTTAAATGTTGTGCCATCAGGGATACTGGTTGCACGTATTCTCCAGGCACATCCAGGGCTGCCACAATGAGCAGCCACCTTTGTCTTCTCATTCTTGTCTCTCACCAGTTTAAACCCATTCTTAATGGTATAGTCTTTCAAAGTTGCCTTAAAATGATCTACATCTTCAAACAATAAACCCTGATGCAGTTTAATTTTTTCCCCTTCCTTGTGTTGAAACAACTTCCCACTCATAAATCTGTCTACATTTATTATTGCCACATCTACATTCTCATCACTGTTGTACAAGGGGGTTTCTTCATCATCATCACATTCTGACAACTTTTCATCACTTGGCTTATCATCATCTGTCTCAGTGTCTTCATCATGAGTCCCTGACTCTTCATCACTCTCACTCACTCCTACTCCTTGCCAATCAAAGTCCTCAGAATCATCACTGGACAAATGTATTTCCCCCTCACTTCCTTCTTCTTCATCACTGCTGTCCCCTTCACTTTCTTCTACTTCATTCAAGTCCTAATTTCTAGCTGCCTGACTACTTGGTTCTGGATAACAAACTGCCCCAGGTTCAGCCCTATCAATCTCTAAGTAGACATGTATATCCTTAGAGTTCTCATATAGTGCAAACATGTCCACTAAAGCCTTATCAGAATTTATTTCAGTCCTGACCTGAGTTCCAGGCAACATGAAGTACACGTCAATGCATAAACCTAGCCTAGGGGGGAGGTCTTTCAAACATAGCTCAGTTGCATCACTTAGCAAGTCCATGTAATTGTATCTGTCTGGATCTACATTCTCAATCTCTCTGGCTATGTTACAGCAGTGGACCAGCAGGGTATGCATTTCTGTAATGTATATACAAAGAGAGTTAACTTGGATGTCAATTAAGCTCTCAAACAGGGTTGTAATTAACTTGCCAATTTGAAATAATATTATTGTATTTATCAATTAAGGCTTTCACAAAGCTGTCAATTAGGTATGTTAATTAGTTATCTATTAGGGTTTCTATTTGGGTGTCAATTAGGCCTTTAATTTAAGTTCTTAATTGGGCAAGTTGACTAAGTAGTCAATTAGGGTTTCAATTGAGTTGTCAATTGGGGTTTCGAAAATGAAATTGTATTAAGGCTTCAATTTCAGTGTCGATTAGGAATTTAATTTGATTAAGTAGTCAATTAGGGTTTCAATTGAGTTATCAATTGGGGTTTCGAAGACGACATTGAATTAGGGCTTCAATTTCAATGTCGATTAGGGATTCAATTTGATTAAGTAGTCAATTAGGGTTTCAATTGAGTTGTCAATTGGGGTTTCGAAAATGAAATTGAATTAGGGCTTCAATTTCAGTGTCGATTAGGGATTCAATTTGATTAAGTAGTCAATTAGGGTTTCAATTGAGTTATCAATTGGGGTTTTGAAAACGAAATTGAATTAGGGCTTCAATTTCAGTGTCGATTAGGGATTCAATTTGATTAAGTAGTCAATTAGGGTTTCAATTGAGTTGTCAATTGGGGTTTCGAAAACGAAATTGAATTAGGGCTTCAATTTCAGTGTCGATTAGGGATTCAATTTGATTAAATAGTCAATTAGGGTTTCAATTGAGTTGTCAATTGGGGTTTCGAAAACGAAATTGAATTAGGGCTTCAATTTCAGTGTCGATTAGGGATTCAATTTGATTAAATAATCAATTAGGGTTTCAATTGACTTTTCAATTGGGGTTTCAATTTAGGGCTTTCGATTATGGCTTCAATTTAGGGATTTCGGTTTAGGGCTTTCGATTAGGGCTCTAAGTAGGGCTCTAGTTAGGGTTTTCTGCTAATAATCATATAACATGCAATAATCATATACTAAACATACAATAACCATACACTTAACATGCAAAAACCATGCACTCAACATGCAATAACCATACACTCAACATGCCCATGATTACATACAACAGAGACTCAACATGCATGTGATTAAACAGAACAGAGACTTAAATTAGGGCTTCGTTGTTAAAAATCATCCATTACAGTTTCAAAAAAATGAAGAAACTAGACAAATGATTGCGATCAGATGAAAAGGGTATGAAAACATACCTTCGTGTTTGCACAACCGTCCACGATCTTCACTTGAGTACCACCGTTCAGGGCTCCCGTCGTCGTCGTCTTTGCCGCTGGGTTCGATTTCGCAGCCTTCAAGAAATGGCAACGATTTTGAGGGCATAACTTCCCTACCAACTTCCCTCTCTCCTCTCTCTCGAAGTCTGTAACCAAGAGCCACAACTCTTGATTTTCCTCCAAAACCCAAGAGACACTGTGTGGTTATATATGAGGGCAGAAAGGTCTTTTTATGACCAGCCGTTAGCCCCGTCAAATCATCGATCAATAATCACAATTAACAACCTAAAATTATCAAACAAATAGTTAATGTTTACAACATTGTTCAAAATGTACATATCCGATGCGATTAATTTAAAATATTGTCTAATTACGCCTCAGAGTTCAACATTGGGGGAAAGACTTTTCACAAGTGCTTTGATCAAACACGCTGACTTGAAAACGCATTTGCCCCATGTGTTGAAAGACTACAAAGTCTCCTAGATGGAGGTCATGTTGTTGCACGAATTCGTTCCAACCCTCTTCGAAGCAAAGAACCTCTTGGCCAACCTTCTTCTTCAATTTAACAAGCCATGACCCCTTGCGGCTGGTTAAAGTTGCTTCAAATCTCAATGTGGTAAGCAATCGCCAAAATGCTACCGGTATGGCCTAACATATTCATAATACAGTAAGAGATGTAAGTTTTTAACCAAAGATAAAACTTTTAACACACACGAAAACATAGAGAAAGCGGGATGGCATACAAGTTCTGTATGAAAACCAGGCATCATGACCTTGAAGAAGTGCCTGTTGACTGAAACGTCCCTGTTCACCGAAGCAGAAGCCATTTAACCTAGCTACTTTAACATGAAAAACCAATCCATGATTATTCAATCGACGAGCATCAATTTCATAGCTGAATTAAATCTATCAAATTATGTTAAAGTGATGCTAAAAAAACAGATCCACAGTGAGTTGTAGCTAAAATGACTACCACAAAAATCTCAACTACGCACATCATCATTTCGCCACCCAAATAGCCACCTGTGTCACGAATAAACTTGCGGATGTTCTGACTAAGTCATTGGGAAGGGACTCGGATTAATCATGATCCATGACTGTAACAAGCTAGGCATGCTAAGTGTCCATACAGTGTATTAGTGTCCGCCGACGGGGCATATGGGTCTTTGTATTAGTGTCGGCTTCTACGCTTCCGATTCTTTATACTTCACATGATATCTTACAAGTGCTGTTCATCAACCTAATAGGCAAAACATTTTTAAATTCCATAAATTTGGTAACTTCGCAATGTGCATAGTTAACAAGGATTTTTATAAAGGAAAACTAAAAACTGCTCATAAATTCGATAACTTCGCAATGAAATCCAGAGTATACGGTGGGGGAATCCTAGCTCCCTATACTAGATAACCTGATTTGTTCTTGTTATCTGAGATTATGGGATGAGAGATATTTTTCACTACCTGACTCGTCTCCTGGCAAAGCCTACCCATGACCTGTGGTTAGACCGGCCCCGAGCTAAAAAACTGGGTACATGCATTTAATTTGTTTACCGGTAAATTTGGGAGTACGTTACTCGTACCCACACTAGTTGGGTAAAAGCGGGTGGGCGCAGGAATACCCGCGGGTTAAACACTTAGGATGATGAGAACCGGTTTTTGAGGAGTTTGAATTCTTCAAAAATGATGATAGAACAGATAAGGCAAGGTGCAATGGTCAGAGCCGTACACACGACGGGTTACCCGCAGGTAACCGTTTGCCAAGTTTCGTTTGCAGTGGCCAGAGCTATCTCATTGTTGTGCTGATGAGAACAAGTTGTTGAAGGGTTATTTTGCCATGTTGATTGCAAGTCCATGGGTGGCTCTGCTGGTTGATTGCATGTCCATGGCAGATGTGTAGTGCTGTTGTGTGCATGCTAGTGGAGATTACTGAGTTGTGCGGAAAAGGCAGTCTCAGCAGAGTCGTAGCTTTGCAAGGTTGCAGGGGTACAAGAAGATATTCGTTTACAGACGATTTAATTCGTTCCTCGTGATGCTGGCGCTAGAATGCAAAGATCATGTTGCTATCGTCATTATTTTATTGTCTTTTCTACCATTCTCACATTTTTGCATGTTTTTTTATGTGGTATGAGAATTGAGTTTCTAGATAAGTTCAAACCAGAGGTGGTGGATTTTTCAATCCAATTAATTTATTTATTGTCGGTGGTGCCGAATGGCAGTCGAACTTGGCTGGCAGTTTGTAGCCACTCAATTCGTTTTGTTTTCTGCCGAGCTCTAACCATCTCCATTATAATACTTCTTCTTGCTGCATTGAGTACTTTGAAAGACCAAAAAAAGAAAACCATTCTTCCTTCATCCTGTCCATGGAGAAAGAAGAAGTTCTACAAATAGTGATGTTCCCATGGTTAGCCATGGGGCATTTGATACCCTTCTTATACCTCTCAAAGTGCTTAGCACAAAGTGAATGACATCATAAATAATTCAGATAATTTAGGGCAATTGACAAATTAACAAAAAATTGAACCTAAATTGACATACAAATCTAAATAATTCAGATAATTTAGGGCATGTAACCTAAATTGAAGACAAATTAACAAAAAATTCAGATAATTTAGGGCAATTGACATACAAATCTCGAGGTGGGTACGACGGCGGCGGCGTTGGTGGTGCGGCGGCAGTGGTGGGTTTCGTTGCGCGGCGACAGTGGAGGGCTTTGTGGCACGACCGGAGTGCAAGGCTTGGTGGCGCGGCGTCGGGTGGGGGACGGGAGTGTCGCCGGAGTTGGGTCGCCGTAGAGAAGGGTCGCCGGAGGTGAGAACGGCGGTGGGTGGGTGAGAGCAGAATTTCAAAGGAGAACGGGGAGAGAGAAAGAAACCAGATCTGTTTTTAAATGGAGGATCTTTAGCGACGGAATAACACCGTCGCTAAAACTCCGTCGGTGAATGTCTTATTATAAAGACTTTTTGCGACAGACTTTTTAGCGACGGTTTTATTCCGTCGTTTAAATAATTTAAAAAAAAAACTCAAAATTACTAATTTTATAAAAAATATTTAGCGACGGTAATTCCGTCGCTAAAAGTCCGCCGTTAAAAATCCGTTGCAAAATACTTTTACCGACGGTGTCTTCCGTCGGTAATAGTATTTTGCAACGGATTTTTAACGACGGGATATTCCGTCGCTTAAAGACATGTTTAGCGACGGAAAACCTTCCGTCGCTAAAACTCCGTCGCAAAATACATATTTTCTTGTGGTGGGTGGTGTTCAGCGATGAACTTCATTCCATCGCTAAATTTCGTCGATAATAGACGCTTTCTTGTAGTTCAAGAAATTATGTTACACTGAAAGATCTGGTAGTCGATGTTGCACTTGACAAAAAGTTGAAGTTTAATGGTCTCAATCTGAGAAGCCAGATGTCCAAATGTTTGTTGGTTCCATTGAGAGAGAACAACTGCAATGTTTCGACCTCTAGTCATAGTATGAAATAGAGGTGAGCCATCAACTGGGGCAGTCCAATATTCTGAATAATCTGATAGTAATTAGGGTGGTTAGCTGTATGGATTCATTCTAAAAGGTATTTGGGGACAAGGATGACTGGGTTAAATTTCTGAAAGATAGTTAGCATGGTTAGAGCACTCTATTCCTTGACTATGGATGAAAACATATGGAAACAAAGCAGCTAAGTCAGGATTATGGAAACCCCTGTTGTTTTTTTCAAAGTTACATGCTACGCCATCTTTGCCTTTTGCCCAAGTGAAAGAGGGCCTATCCAGGAGATATATAAGCCTCAATTGGAACAAGAAATCTAATTATATATATATATATATATATATGAAAATCGAAGCTGAGAGAAAGTGTCCAGCCTACGTGGACACCCTCTTCTTTTGCCACGTGGATAAAAAAATTAATGTTTTTTCTTTTTTCTTTTTTGTCACATGTTTCTCTCACCTATTTAACTAATTTGAATTTGAATGTCCTTTTTGTGGTAAAATCATCTACTTTTGTTGCATAATTACCTCTTTATATGCTATTACATCTTTGACTATCAAAATCTAACTAACTTGAATATCATTTGATTTTGATGACTGGCATCAACCTTGAAGTTTGAATTTGATTAAGATCGTGATTTGATCACCATATGGTGGTGACTTGCATATCTCATGATTTATCTGGTGATCACTATATCTCATGATTTATATGACTACAGGTTTATTGACCTTTTCTATCCAATTTTTTATACATAGAAAAAAGAAACATAACTAGACAAAGTATAAAAAAAACTAGACCTCAAATAAGATAAGATACTGATTGAGGTCTACTATTACATAATAACTAGACCTCAACACCCGAGATACTGATTGAAACTTAAATTCGACAAATCCTCTTCTTTCTCCCCCAACCCCCCCCCCCCCCCCTCTCTCTCTCTCTCTCTCTCTCAAATAGGAAGACCTAAATCTCTAACCATCAATTTTGGGATTGCAAGATCCAATTTCTTCCTCTTTCTAAGCCTCAACCCCTTAAATCTTACTTTTTCCCTTAATTTTCTCATATATCCCCTTTCAAAATTTCACATAAATATGATAATTCTAAAATCCTCCATTATTATCACATTACTAATTCATAATTGTCGCCTCATCGTTTATCTTCTTTGGTAGAAAGAAACTCTCCTGTTTAAACATCTTCTCCACAATCGCACCAACAAAAAGGAGAAAACGTATTAGAGTTGCAGTTTACGCTGAGTAAATCAATACTTTTTCTTTCTCTTTTTAAATTTTGAGAGATTTATTGTATAGTGTGTATTTCAGATGAATTTACGAGGAATGTGATAACCAGCTTCTCTTTTTTTTTTTGTACTTCTACGTACCCACAAAATCAGGTATGTGTGATATGTGGTGATACATTCTTTCTTTGCACTTCAACATGTGTACGTGTTGACCGGTTTCTTTTTCTTTCATGGGTGGCATCTAATTAGTGAATGTTTCTACTTTTGATATGTCCTTGACACGAGAGATTTGGCAATTATGTTAAAAAAAAATTGAAAAGAATTTTGTTAAAGGTGTGGACAGACCTTGAAGACATGTTGATGGGTACAAATGAACAATTTTTTAGGTCAGGTATTTTATACTATTTTGTTCGGTACAATGTTATTTTGAATAAGCACTCTAACTTAACTATGTGACATATTTATAGAGTTGGAGCATCAAAGTGAATGTTGCTGATGGGAAACTTCGTCAACTATTTTACATTCTAAATTTCCTTTTTAAAATTATTCACTCAATAATTATTAAATTAGTTGAAGCACAAGTGTTGTAACTATAACTTTATGCTTTGTTTAGATTGCAATTGTTGCAACACGCACCCACCATCGCTTTTACTATTTTTATTATTGTTACTAATAGTCATATATGACCTTTCTTTATTAACACTTCACCACGTATTATTAAAAATATTTCCGTGTACGTGCGGGTTCAAAACTAGTCTTTGAGAAGATTGGCCTAGGTATATCAAGCATGTGGGCCCCAGACTTATCCTGGGAAGCAAGAACCAACTTAAAGTCCCCAAATAATAGAAAAAGACTTTCAATATTGCCTAAAATACATAAACATTCTAAACCAAGTAGCTTTTCATTTTCCTAGTTTGAGGTGGCCATAAGCAAAGCCACCAATCCTAATAGATACCATGATAGGTTTTTATCTCTATAAAGCACTGAGGCATCAATAGAGTTTTCCAACCAAGCGAAAGCTCACATGTAGCACCTTCAAAATCAACTCCCATGAACAAGAGCTTTTGCTTAAGTTATTTTTTTGTTCTTGGATACTCTTTTTAGCCATGACACAATTGACGCTTTTCATCTACAAAAGAGGACGAAGGAACACAATTTTTTTTTGTTGAAGGACCAACTATATACCGAAAAAGGAAAAATGACTAAGTGGGTTAGAAAAGCAAACTTAAGGGGCATATAGTGAATTTTCCTTTATCTTACTACAAAAAATACAAGACTTCAGAAAGAATGCATGGCTACTTAATGAGCCTGTAGTAACCTCAGCTAACAGAATGAGCTGATAGGTGAAATCAGCGAGTCCAGTGGCCAAAATATACATATCAAGATCCAATGTGCAAAAGTGAACTTGGGTCATTTTCCAATGACCATTGTTGTAGTTCTTTCCTGAAAAAAAAAAAAAAGAAAAAGAAAAATAGACTACATTGTTTTATTTGTTATAGTTCATATGTATCACTCTCCAAATAAGTTTTTTCCCGTTCAAAAGAAGGATTCTTTCTTAGATTTTACTTTTAAAATTCAAATGTGACTTTGAGTTTAAAATTTTAGAGTGCTTAATATAATATTGTTTCACTCTGTTTCAGGCTATAATACTTGCTTGGACTATAATTCACTAAGTTTGAAACTTGGGGCATGGGACAAGGCTTTCAGTCCTTACAAAGGCAGGCCTGCTCATTCTTTCAAGGCAAGTAATAGAAGTTTTAAGGGAAACCAAAGTCCGGGAGTGTGGTCACTACATACACAAGTAATTGGCATTTGTGTACATGAAGGATTTAGATGGAAGCATGGGTTAGCAAATACTGAAATGGGAACTGGCGTGGAGCACGCTGAAGCACCAGCTGTCGGAGAGGCATTATGGTGGGCACAGGATCAATGTCATACCCATTCTGTATGATCTTAAGAACTTAGGCCCCTTTTGACGGAGTTTTTTTTTTTTCAGTTTTGTAAACTGAAAAAAATAAGCGCGTTTGACGGACAGTTTTCCGTTTTTTTTCTTCAGTTAAAAAAATCAGTTTTTAAATCATGACTGTTTTTGAAAACTCCAAAAATGAGTTTCGATTTTCACTTTTGGTTTTTATTTTGAGACAACCACCACCACCACCCTCCCACCTTCGGCAGCCACCGCCCACCGCAGCTGTCCGCCGCCGGCAACTGCCGACCTTCGGCAGCCACCGCTGGCGACCATCTTTGCGACTGTCGACTGTCGGCAACCACCCTCGACAGGCAGCTACCGCCGGCGGCCACCGATGGCCGGCGACTGCCAGAGGTTGGCAGTCACCAACCACCGCCGACGGACAGCCACCACCACTGTCGGCCACCGCCACCGCAAACCACCACCAAAGAAAAAATTCAAAATAAAAACTAGGTAATCAAACAAAAAAAAATTTAAAAACTCAAAATAAAAACTGGGTTATCAAATACCCACCAGATTTTGTAAAAAAAAAAAAAAATTAAACAGGTTTTGGTTTTTGTTTTCTTGGAGACGAAAGACCAAAACTGAAAGTGTTGTCAAACGGAGCCTTAGTTAGGTTTGAATTTTATTTTGTAAGATCGACCTTGTACCTGGAGCAAGGACAATGGAAGCTGTGGACTGGATTGTTAAGTTACAATTTTGACCTAAAAACTTAAACCGTTAAAAAATAAGTTGAACAATATATATCTTGATTTAAAGCTCTATCTCGCGTGCAAGCTCTCACTTTCACGTGAAGTGACAAATTAAGTCTACAATTAATGAGAGTTCAACTAGCGCTATTATAAAAAGGGACCAAATATGTAAGTCGAAAGAATCGAACTCATGACCTTGCGAAAATCAGAAGTCTGATAATACCATGTGAAGTTATGATATGCTCTGAAAGCTTAAGCATTTAAAAAATGGCTCAAGCATTGTATACCATGCTTTAACAAGTATATGATCTTATTTTGGTGTTCAAATGAAATACGATGGTTACAGAAAAAGAAAAGAAGGAAAATAATGGAGATGATACATTTTAGTTTAGTTCTAATTAATATAAACTATTAGTTTTCTTTATTTTTCAAAAAGGAACCAATTATCTCACAAAGAATATTATTTAAATAGAGCATCAAAACACAAGATTGACCCTCATACGCATTTCAAACATATCTAATGTTGTACGATTTCCAAAACCTTGAAGTATTGCCACATTCTCTTTATTTTTAATTTTTACATATTGCTCAAATAACGTGCCTAGTTCTTTGTTCATAAATGTTTGTGAAATTTCTCAATACTTGTGATACGCATCTATTGATTGACGAAAATAAATTTCTTCGTTCTTAAGAAAAAAAGAGTAAATCATAACTCTCGACTAATTCTGCTCGCAAAATGACTCATGTCTTCTACCGCATGAGATCGAATGAAATCGATTTTCGTCTAGAGCCGATGGATAGGAGAAGGCAAAAGGAGCCGGGTCTAGGCCTCCAAAGTGACATGGAAAAAGCTATGGAATTGCAGCGAGGAAGTCATGTCCATGAGGGATAATAAAAGAACGAGCTTATCTCTTGGATACAGAGAAAGTAGTGATAAAAAGATCAAAAAGCTAAAAGTAAAAGAAATTCTAAGGTAAATTGGTCCAAAAGCAATGTCAGGCCTTTTGCTTATAAAACCAGTACCTTTGAACACCAAAGCACCACTAGGCAAATCTAAAAAAGCAGTCACTTTTTTATTTAAAAAATTTCCTGACTTTAGAGATCAAAGGTCTTACAACCATGTAAAGGAAAAATACAAGTATAGAGTCAGGCTATTGGCACACTTTCGTTCACTATTTACATTTTTTCTAAGATTTTATTCATCCATATCAAATGGAGAATGTACTTCTATCACTATATTTTGAATGGGGCATGTAAATAATATAAATCACGTGTAAACATAAATAGTTTGTAAGGAAAAGATGACTATGTCATGACAAGAGCACGTTGTACGACCATGTTCTTCCCTATTTTCAGCTTGTTTTTTCATTTCCGTTGACGGCCCTACAATAGAGACGTGTAATAAGAAATCTATTGCGTGTTCAAGGAAAGATTACATCCGTTGTCGTTAAAAACTTGATCGGGAATCACGGCCTAGAGAACTAACCAGCAAAACAAAAAAACAAAAAAAAAAAAGGGTGACCGCCGGGTGGGGATTTTGGCGGAGAAGCTCTCCGATGCTTAAGTTAACATGGTAGAACTATGAGAAAGCAATAAGACACGATGTGCATATGGGTGAAGTTGTCCGTGTACCTGGGGGTTGTTCCCTTCATATAGCTATAGGTAAAAGACCCCTAGTAGGATTTTGAGTCTTGGCAATTGGGTCATGGGTCGGATCTTTTAGGATCATGTTAAGATCCTTAAGGATCACATCAAGATCTAATCAGGATTCTTTTAGAATCGTTGTTCCCCCCACATGGTAGCTGCCAAACCCGTGGTTGACTAGGCTGCGTGAGTCAAACCCCACACCTATCTTGTCGTGTATTTTTAACTATTTATTAACATCAATTACAAAATGAAAACTGGATAGCAAATGAGAAATGCATGCACCACCTTTCTTTGTTTCATTTTTGAACATTAGCAGTAACACTCCTCTTTTGAACTATTCAACTCTACTTTATTGCTAAAAATTTGAAAAGGTGACAACTAAAACATCACTACATAGTCAATTTTGAGTTACTAGTCAACAATAGCAGTGAGACTTTTGTATTCCTTGATGTAAGATAAGGTTCAATATAAACGAAAATAAAAAACATACAATGCATTAAATGTCTCTAGGCATAAACTCCAATTTAAACAACATGACACCCTACTAAGAGAGTATGCCTTAACACTAAGCACTCGAGCCATGACAAAGCTGTTGGGGTGGTTCGACTATGGTGGGAAAAAAATACCACCAAACGTGACACACCCCAATGGATCTAACGAGTAACGCTATTAATTAAGTAACGTACAAAATCCGCCATAATATAACATGGAACCCCTCTGGCATGAAGAAGAAAACTACAAAAGACTCAGAATACTTTCCCTGAATCTATAATAGTAATTGATATAACTAAAAATATTCCTCCAATCTACGGACGACACGTGGCAGGTGTGGCGCGTAACCCATGCCGGCTCATTACTGATATGACACTTACCATATCAATCACCAGACATAATCCTAAAGAAACTCTGACTCTATCAGCAAAGATCAATATGGGATCCTCTAGGATCCTAGTGAGATTCTGATTATAGTTGGTTGAAGCCCAATTCTAATTGGACTCCTTTTGCTACCACTATATAAAGGGGGTCAAGCTCCCCAGGTAAGCAGAAGTTTACACATATACACATTGTGCAATATTGCTATTCAGAGTTCTACCTTGTTAGCCTTCTCTGACTTAAGTATCAGAGCGTTCCCCCGCCAGAACCCCACCCGGCTGTCACTCCGTGTTCTCTTTTGCAGGCCTAAATTCTAGTACTGTTCCAGATCCAGTTTCTAGCTGCAACAGATTGGCGCCATCCGTGGGACCCCTACAGGGAACATGGCTAATCATTCTTCTTCCGATGACTCTTCCCAGAATCATCCCCAGAACCATCATGCGCGAACTAACGGCTCTCGTCAACCAGGTCGTTCTCATGACCGACAATCGACCCCTTTACACCGCCATCGCGCCAGTTCTTCTGAAGATGTTTACGTCAATGTAACATCTGCTACTCCCGAAGAACGGTGACCTCCACCATCATCTAAACCGTCAGCTATTTAAAACACCACATGACAACCTCACGAAGGAAATCCATGAACTGAAGGATGTTGTAAACACTCTTCAGCGAAAGCTCGACATGGCAGTGGCTCCACCGTCCACTCACCATTCTCATCTTAACCCAAGCGACCTTCGTCTTCATCTCACATCCAGATCAAGCTACGGCCGCAAATACAGATCAACGGCCGATCCAACTTATAATCCAAGAGAGAAGAACGGAGATCACGTGACCAGGAGTGGATCACGCTATCGACGAGATCCATCAGTCGAAGGCAGTACCAACCCCTCCCCCAAACGGGTCACCAGAGCTGAAACCCTTCAAAGATTTGTACCCAGAAAAAGGACGCCTGAGTTTCTTTCTCGAGAACGAGACTCCTGGAAGATGGTCCCTAGATATAACTCCCCAGAACAATCTCCCCTGAGGGGAAAATCTGGATATCCGTTATCCGAAACCATCGAAAAGGCAAAGCTACCTCCCAATTTTTGCATGCCTCAATGTGACCTCTACGACGGAGCTGGAGATCCAGGAGAACATGTTTACCAGTTTCAAACGAACATGTTACTCCTCCAGGTTTCAGATGCTGTCATGTGCAGAGCCTTTCCTACTACTCTGAGAAAAGCTGCACATGCATGGTTCAAGTCTCTACAACCAAGATCCATCTACTCCTTCAGCCAATTATCGGATCTCTTTCAAAAACACTTTGTAAGCAGTCGCTCCCGAAGAAAAAACTCGACGAGTTTGCTAAACATCGTGCAAGAGAAAAATGAATCTTTGGCATACTTCGTCGCACGATTCAACGCAGCTATTTTGGAAATCGATAACTTAGACGAATCCGCGAAGTATACTGCCTTCCTCCGAGGCCTCCGACCAACATCCAAGTTTGCATTCTCTGTAAACAAAAGTCCTTCAGGTAATATGAAAGCCCTTCTCGAGAAAGCCAACAAATATATTCAGGCTGAAGAATACCTGGAGACACACAAAGAACGACATAGAGAAGAGAAAAAACGAGCTCGAGAGATAACTCCTCAAGGAGGCAAGCCAGCAAAGCAACCTAAACGCGATGATCGACGTCCAAAAGATCGGTTTGCTTCGGAAAACATGACACCTCTCAATGTAAAACCATCGCAGATTCTCCACGAGATCAAAGACAATAAAGCACTCCAGTGGCCAGACAAAATGAGATCCCGACCAAACAAGAGGAACAAAGATTTATGGTGTCACTTTCACAACGATCATGGTCACACAACTGATAATTACGGGACGCTTAAACGAGAAATTGAGGCCCTTATCAAGCGTGTCCAGTTGAGAAAATTTGCAACTTCTAGGGAAGAAAGACAACAGACACCTCCGGCCATGGAG
Source organism: Escallonia rubra (assembly GCA_033065855.1). NCBI lineage: Eukaryota > Viridiplantae > Streptophyta > Magnoliopsida > Escalloniales > Escalloniaceae > Escallonia > Escallonia rubra. Next base: position 50,317 of record JAVXUO010002778.1, on the reverse strand, counting down.
GAAAGAGAAGATCGAGAAGAGAATGCGGGTACGATCAATACTATATCTAGGGGATTAGCAGCAGGAGGTTCATCAGGACAGGCTCAAAAAGCATACGCCAGATAAGTGTGCATAACGAGTCAGCCCCTGAATAAGAAACAGAAGATAGTACCCGTAGCGACGATTACCTTTTCCGATGAAGATTCAAGGGGTATAAAAACTCCCCATGATGATCCATTAGTCATCACAATGAAGGCTGGGAACTTTGATGTAAAACGTGTTCTGATTGATAACGGAAGTTCCGCCGATGTCTTATTTTATGATGCATTTTAGAAGATGAACATTCCAGCGAACTGTCTCTGAAAGATGGATGCACCGTTGTATGGATTCTCCAATCATCCAGTCACGGTCGAAGGTATAATTGCACTCCCAGTTGCGATTGGCACACCTCCGGCACAAGCCAACTTCGTGCTTGATTTTGTGGTGGTAAAGGTCCCCTCAGCATACAACGCCATATTGGGACGGCCAACACTCAATCAATTACAAGCAGTAGTGTCAACCTACCACCTCAAGATGAAGTTCCCCACGGAACAAGGGATTGGAGAGGTGAAAGAAGACCAAACTACAGCTCGTCAATGCTATGTGACTTCATGTCGATCAAAGAACAAGGAAGCACTCATTATCGAAGACCTCCGGGAAGATACAAAGATGCAAAGGGGAGAACCAGTCGAAAATCTTATTAGCATCGAACTATATCCCGGAGAAGAAAACAAAACAGTTCGGATAGGTTCAAATCTTAAGGAAAACACCAGACTCGAGTTGGTGAACCTATTGAGAACCTATGCGGATATATTTGCATGGACAGCTGCAGACATGCCTGGAATTGATCCTGAAGTCATTACCCATAGGCTGAATGTTTATCCATCCAAAAAACCTGTCAAGCAGAAGAAGAGGACTTTTGCGCCAGAAAGACAGGAGAAGATTGAAGAAGAGGTAGATAAACTCCTACCTGCCAACTTCATTGAAGAAATCCACTACCCAGATTGGATCGCAAACGTAGTCATGGTTCCTAAGACAGGCGACAGATGGCGAATATGTATCGATTACACAGATCTCAACAAAGCATGCCCGAAGGACAGCTACCCGCTCCCAAGGATAGATCTTCTTATCGACGCTACTTCGGGCCATGAACTGCTTAGTTTCATGGATGCATACTCTGGTTATAACCAGATTATGATGCACAAGGACGATGTCTCCAAAAATTTGTTCATCACAGAAAGAGGATTATACTGCTATAAAGTGATGCCCTTTGGACTCAAGAACGCCGGGGCAACCTACCAGCGTCTGGTGAACATGAACTTTCGGGACTTGATCGGAAAGAACATGGAAGTTTATGTCGACGACATGCTCGTCAAAAGCATAAAGCCAGAATTTCATTTCAAAGACTTGAAAGAAACTTTCGACATCCTTCGAAAGTATCAGATGAAGTTGAATCCACTCAAATGCGCTTTCAGAGTCGCATTAGGAAATTTTTTGGGGTTTATAGTTTCTCAACGAGGGATTGAGGCTAACCCGGAAAAGATCAAGGCTATTCAAACCATGACGCCCCCGAAAACAATCAAGCAAGTACAAGAGTTAACGGGAAGAGTCGCAGCCTTGGGAAGGTTCATGGCTCGATCAGCTGAACGGTGCTTGCCATTCTTCAAAGCCATCAGAAAAGCAAAAAGTTTCGCTTGGACAGATGATTGCCAAGAGTCGTTTGAAGAACTCAAAACGTATTTGAGTTCCCCGCCCCTACTTTCAAAACCACTTCCCGGCGAAAACTTATTTCTATACCTCTCAGTCACTGACGTCGCAGTCAGTACCGTTTTAATCAGAGAGGAAGATGGAATTCAGAAACCCATCTATTACATTAGCAAAGTCTTACAAGATATAGAGACGAGGTATCCGAAGATTGACAAGATCGCACTAGCCCTTATCATATCAGCTAGGCGTCTTCGACCATATTTCCAGTCTCATACCATTATCGTACTGACGGACCAACCACTTAGAAATGTATTGCTGAGCCCCGAGGCTTCAGGAAGACTAGTCAATTGGTCCGTAGAGTTGGGGGAGTTCGACATCCAATATAATCCTCGCACTGCAATTAAAGCTCAAGCCTTAGCAGACTTTATTGTCGAGTGTACATTACCTGAAGACCCTTCTCAACTAATAATTTCGGAGGTTCCAGACCTTTGGGATCTCTATGTCGACGGTTTTTCAACTATTGGCAGCAGTGGAGCCGGAATTATTCTTATAAGTCCAGAAGGATTTACTATTGAATACGCGCTTCGCTTTGGATTCCAAGCCTCAAATAACGAAGCAGAATATGAGGCTCTTCTTGCGGGGATACTGCTAGCACACGCCTTAAAAGTGGACTCACTATGAGTTTATAGTGATTCCCAACTAGTGGTCAATCACGTCTTGGGAGATTACGAGGCCAGAGACGAAAGAATGGCTCAGTATCTTGACTTAGTTAAAACTTCAGCAGTGAAGTTTCAAAACTTCGCCATTCGCCAGATCCCCCGGGATCAAAATACTCAGGCAGATACATTATCAAGGCTTACTTCTACTGAAGAAACCAATGTCCAAAGACCGGTATACCTTGAATTCCTAAAAGATCGCAGTATCGGTTCTCAAGTTGACATTGAAATCATAGATCAAGAACCCTGCTGGATGGACATCATCGACAAATACTTGTCCACATGCGAATTACCAAGTGAAAGACATGAGGCGAAGAATCTTCGTGTCAAAGCTGCACGGTATGCCTTAGTAGAAGGGACTCTATACAAGAAATCATTCAGCCTTTCTTACCTCAGATGTCTACGCCTATCAGAATCTCTATACGCATTACAAGAAGTACATGAAGGGATATGCGGCCAACACCTCGGAGGGAGGACATTGGCACAGAAAATCTTAAGGCAAGGATACTACTGGCTTACGATTGTTTCTCCCATTCCCTTTGCTGTATGGGGAATGGATCTGCTGGGACCGTTTCCCATGGTGTCGGGGCAACGACGATTTGTGATCGTGACGATAGACTACTTCACCAAATGGACCGAAGCAGAATCTCTGGCAACCATTACTTCAGCCAAGTGTGAAGACTTCTTCTGGAAAAACGTCATCTGTCGTTTTGGAATACCAAGGGCTTTGGTCGTTGATAATGGAAAACAATTTGACAACAACAACTTTCGACCCTTTTGTACGAATCTGTCGATCGATTTGAGATTCACTTCTGTAGCTCATCCACAATCCAACGGACAGACTAAAAACATGAATCGAAGCATCCTACAAGGATTGAAGAAGAAGCTAGATGAAGCCAAAGGTGCATGGGTGGACGAACTCCCCAAAGTGTTGTGGGCTTATCGAACAACCCCACATTCAGTCACAGGGGAAACACATTTCTTACTCTGCTACGGAACAGAAGCAATGTTGCCAGTCGAGATAGGAGTTCCAACAATACGGGCCTTACACTTCAACGAATTAAATAACGAAGATAGACTCCGAGCAAATCTTGATTTGGTAGAAGAAGCTCGAACTCAAGCCCATGCACGATCTGTCGTCATAAAACAACGAGTGGCACGATATTACAATCAGAGAGTCCGATCCAAGCAGTTCAACGAGGGAGATTTAGTCCTTCGCAAACTAGAAGTTTTCAATCCAAAGGCAGCGACATGAAAGTTATCTCCAAACTGGGAAGGACCCTACCGTGTTATAAAGGTGCTCAAACCGGGCGCCTACGCACTAGGGACACTTTTTGGAGAATCCATCCCTCGTACTAGGAATGCTAAGAACTTGCGCAGATATTACCAGTAGTGTCTCGGCACGAGCCAAAACACTTCCTTTTTTGGGGGATAAGGGGCACAGACCTTGTCAGAACTCCAATATCTTAAAAATAGTCTTTAGCAGATTGTTTCGAATAAATGGGTTGTTAAGCAATCCAATGTAAACTTTATCTTTTACTCTAGCAATAAAGTTATTCTTTCTCAGTATTATTGTAATATAAGCTTAGCCAAAACATTCTGTCCGAACAGAGTGACGACCGAACACTCTGCCCGAACAGAGTGACAAGCTTAGCCAAAACATTCTGTCCGAACAGAGTGACAGCCGAACACTCTGCCCGAACAGAGTGACAAGCTTAGCCAAAACATTCTGTCCGAACAGAGTGATGACCGAACACTTTGCCCGAAACACTCTGCCCGAACAGAGTGAGAAATTTGAACCAAAACATTCTGTTTAAACAGAGTGATGGCCGAGCACTCTGCCCGAACAGAGTGTATAACTCTTGGGTTTTACAAAATACAAGAGAAGCTAGATGGATTAGCTACAGATCTAAGTCCGTGAAGAAACAAAAGTTAATGGGGGCATCGTCACTCCACCAAAACTTTTGCATCTTTGAAATATGGGCCGAGCGAGGGTGCTCGACTTCTTTGCCGACTCTTTAAGTGACGATTAAAGGGTTTGAGTCAAAGTAAAAATGAATAATACTGTGTGAATGGTAAACATAAACCACGAGAAACAAATAGTAAGATCAAATTACCGTAAAATTAAAGATAGAGTTTTACATATAAGCCCTTAAGAGGGCATCAAAATCCTGTCTAAACAAAACAAAGAGACTAGCTACAAGTCTAAGCCTCGGGGGCATCACCAGAAGGACCTTCCCCTGGAAGATGAGAAGCTGCAACATCCCCTGCCTCTGAAGGCATAATAGTCTCCCCAGATGGTGACACTACCGCATGCAGAACAAAATCATCCAAGGGGATGTCAGGAAAGCGCTCAGCAAACATCTTCTTGGCCTTCACAAAGCCAAGCTCATAAATCTCCAGGCCATCTTCGGTCCGCTTCTTCATCCATTCATCCGATCAAGATGACCTTCCTCATGCTTGCTCAGCTCTTCAGCACGATGGGTGGCCTCTTGTGCCTCCTTAACTGCTTCCCTCGTCAGCTGAGCCTCCTCGACCGCCACCTGCCTTGCCATCTCAAAGCGAGAAAACATCTCAGATCCACTGGCGTACATTTGGAATGAAGATTGAAGTCATTAGCTAAATGAAAATTGAAAACAAAAATAGAAACCTAGTTGAGACAAAGGATGTTACCGTATAGACGGCCTGTGCAAAGGAACATGCAAAGGTCTCGTGGGTCTGATTCTGGAAAACCTCCTTGTCTCGAGGAAGAATTCCATGACGAAGATGCTGCTTCGAGACCTGGCTGTCCAACATCCCAAGGTCATCAAGCCTAAGTGCCCATCTCGGACGAAAGATGGGATCATCTTCAATAGAAACTTGCTCAAGTATCCGTGGAAAGCGTTCTGAAGAAGTGACTCTAGTCCTCTTAGGAGCAGGAGGCAACTCCACACTTGGCTGCTTCTCCTTTCGCTTCCCCTTAGCTTTCTAAAGAACGTCAAGGAAGCTTCCCTGCTGTGATTTTCCACCACCGCTAGCCATTTCTGCAATGAAGAAAGAAATCAACACGGGAATAAATATTGAAATCAAGTTTAATTCAATATCTTATGCAAAGCACACCTAAAGGAACGGTCTCAGCAGATGACACGTTAGGAATAGCAGGAAGAGGAGGAATTAGAAGACCAGCTGGAATGGGCTTTGAAGGTATGATCTTCGCCCACTCCAATTGCTCCTCCGAAAGAGGCTCATCTATACAAAGACTGCCTCGAAGTTTAATGTGACTAAGTATGTGCTTAGTCTGGCTGTTGGGAGTAGGCTTGCCAGGATTTTCGAAATCCTTACAGAAGGATTCCACACTCTATCAAACGGAAGCTCCCCCTTGTCCAGTTGGCTAACAAAGAAGTATCTGGAATGCCAGCCTTTATTTGACTTCGGGCCTCCCTTCAGAAGTCGTTGCCTATTGTGAATGTAATACCATCCCGGGCAGTTGGCAACACCTTTGACGAAACAGACTTCAAAGAAGACTCTCATAAAATTTGTTACATCTGGTTTGTAGCCTGAAGTCTGGACCAAATATATAAGACCGGCAAGCTTCCTCCAACCATTTGGAACAAGCTGCCCGGGAGCCATGCGATAATGCTCAAAGAAACAAAGAGCGAAAGGATGAAGAGGAAGTCTATACCCAGACTTCACCTGCTCTTCGTAGACACCCGTTTCAAACTTTGTGTCGTAGTTAGCTGGTTCACCCAAACCAGGAAGACGAGCATACCAACCTTCGGGAAGAGGATATTCCCGAATTAAATCCTACAAATCTTCAGAGGACATCTTACTAGACTTCTCGTCAGCAGTATACCAAGGCTTGGGATTAGCCTTATCTTCAGCCTGATCTTTTACATCTCTTAAAGGATTCCTTCTAGACAAAAATTGCGAAGGCTGTGAAGATGAAGGTGGTAATGGTTGAGAGGATGAAGGTTGGAATCGTTGAGAGGATGAAGGTTGGAATGGTTGGGAAGTTGAAGGTAGTGGAGGTTGTGGATTTGAAGTTCCAACTTCACTTCCTGAAGTTGCAACTCGTTCTGAACTCGAAGACGAACTACTACTCGAAACAGAAACTGAAGTATCAGACATGTTTTCTGCTTCTACTACAAATATGAGACTACGACAAACTTGAAGTGTTGAACAGGAATGGTAGAAGAAAAGACTTACTTGTAGAGTAATGTGCTCCCAAAATTTTTCGAGTGAAGGTAAAATGAAGTGAAAGTTCTCTTTTATAGAGAAACGCCAAGTAACCATTTCTTGAAAAACGCAATGGTTTGTGTACCCCACACGTGTCACAAGTTGAAGAGTAGAGGAGCTTAAAATTTTTTAAATTCCCGCTCAAATTCCGACACGTGACACGTTGGAGGCACCAAAACTTTTGCTGAGCAGAATTATGTCCGAACATTCTGCCCGAGCAGAGTGACAACGGCCAATCAGAATTATGCCCGAGCAGAATCTCGTCCGAACACTCTGCCCATGTAGAGTGACAAAGGCCGAACAGAATTCACCCGAGCAGAATCTCGTCCGAACACTCTGCCCGAGCAGAGTGACAACGGCTGAATAGAATTATGCCCGAGCAGAATCTCGTCCGAACACTCTGCCCGAGCAGAGTGACAACGACCGAACAGAATTATGCCCGAGCAGAATCTCGTCCGAACACTCTGCCCGAGCAGATTGACAAACGACCGAACAAAGATTATGCCCGAGCAGAGTGACAAAGGCCGAACAGAATTCAGCCAAGCATAATTATGCCCGAGCAGAATCTCGTCCGAACACTCTGCCCGAGCAGATTGACAAAGGCTGAATAGAATTCGGCCGAGCAGAATTATGCCCGAGCAGAATCTCATCCGAACACTCTGCCCGAGCAGAATCTCGTCCGAACACTCTGCCCGAGCAGAGCGACAATGGCCGAATAGAAGTCTTCCCGAGCAGATTCCTGTCCGAACAGAACCATGTCCGAGCAGAATATGGTCCGAACAGAACCATGTCCGAGCAGAATATGGTCCGAACAGAACCATGTCCGAGCAAAATATGGTCCGAGCAGAACCATGTCTGAGCAGAATCCTTCCCAAACAGAAGTTTGACCGAGCAGAATCATCTCCGAACAGAACGATGTCCGAGCAGAATATGGTCTGAGCAGAACCATGTCCGAGCAGAATCCTTCCCGAACAGAAGTCTGCCCGAGCAGAATCCTATCCGAACAGAACCATGTCCGAACAGAATATGGTCCGAACAGAACCATGCCCGAGCAGAACCATGTCCGAGCAGAATCCTTCTCGAACAGAATCATGTTCGAGCAGAATTTGGTCCGAGCAGAACCAAGTCCAAGTCTGAACAGAACCTTGTCCGAGCAGGCACTTTTTTGAATATTTGAGATGTCAGACAAACAGGTTCAATTATGTTTTTTGGCATATTTCGCTGTCCCCAGTGGAAAAGGCGTGCTTCCACCCGCTTCGTTGAAAGCTGGTATAACTAAAAATATCCATCCAATCTACGGACGACACGTGGCAGGTGTGGCGCGTAACCCATGCCGGCTCGTTACTGATATGGCACTTACCATATCAGTCACCAGACAAAATCCCAAAGAAACTCTGACTCTATCAGCAAAGATCAATATGGGATCCTCTAGGATCCTAGTGAGATTCTAATTAGGGTTAATTGAAGCCCAATTCTAATTGGACTCCTTTTGCTACCACTATATAAAGGGGGTCAAGCCCCCAGGTAAGCCGAAGTTCACACATACACATTGTGCAATATTGTTATTCAGAGTTCTACCTTGTTAGCCTTTTCTGACTTAAGCATCGAAGCGTTCCCCCACCGGAACCCGACCCGGCGGTCACTCCGTGTTCTCTTTTGCAGGCCTGAACTCTGGTACTGTTCCCGATCCAGTTTCTAGCTGCAACAGTAAGGATACGATTTGTCAGTACTTTCTCTTCTCTAGACACAACTAGAGGCTTATAAACATCCGGATGCCAACTTTGAATCAATTCATAATCACTTGAACAGACATCAAGTAGACAAAGGTGGATTACAATTAGTCGTGAAAAAATCTCACCCTAAAACTAGTTGTATGAGATGTAACAAGAACAATAATGTCCTGACCTTCAAACACGGTCTTCGCTGTGTAAGGTCATGTTTCACCGTCCGCTAACATATGTTCCAATTGTAATGCCGTCATTCCTTTCTCACTGTTTTTGTTCGCTTGCCTTTTCTTTTCCTCTCTACCTTAGTTCACGAATATGCAAGCTTCTAAACCTGAGCTTTAAACCTTCAAGTGGGCAACACATAACTTATAGGTCCATCCTTCACATAAAAAGTGAAAAAGAGAAATAAGCATTGACCTCCTGTACTATACGCGAGTTGCAATTTACCCCCCTCAACTTCAAAGTTTACTAAAAATTTCCCGCAATTATGAAATTGCACACTTTAAATTCTATGAAATGACATAAGTATTGCTATTTCATTTCATATTCATATTTTAGCTTATTGCAATTCTTGAAAACCTCTCTCTCTTCCCTCTCTCACTTCCACCTAGCCTATCACCCCCACCTCGCCACCCAGTTCCATTGCCGATCACATTATCCACCAACACACCATCAACACACACCCTGCACACCAACACCACATAGACCCACACAAACACGTTGCCCCCCTCTCCCCATACCTCTTCCCCATACCCATCATCCACCACCACCACCACCACCCACACACTGCACAAACACCCACACACATTTAGACACAAACACCCACCCACCCACTCACACACGCTGCTTTTATGCACGAAAACACCCCACGCCAAGCCATTGCACGAACTCTCTCAACACACTCACGCACGCATGCATGCACGTGCGCGCACACATATACACACGCGCGCACACACACTCATGCACACATTCCAAACATACAGACATCCACACCTACAAACGGAAACACAACCCATGGTTGTGCCCCCTCCTCCTCCTCCATCCTCCATCCTCCATCCTCCATTATCCACAACCACACACCTACGACACGTGCACACATAAACAACCACCCATGCACACTCACATACACTACTCTCATACATAAACACCCACCCACACCAACCCACTGCACGCTCCCAACAAACACATCCCATGGTTTAATCCCCGATCCGCCACCACTTATCAATATATGCACTTACAGGCAAACATAAAACACACCACGGGTTTCCCCCTCCCCTTTCCCCACCACCCACCTCCACACATACACACAGAGAGGCAACCATACATATACTACACACACCCCATCCCCCCATATTCATAGACGCTGCTCTCCCAGATAGACACCCCCATGTAACTCACAGAACGCACATAATAAGACACAACCAACACACACACGCACACACGCACACACGCACGCATGCACTACACACACTCACAAACACGCACCACATATACTCAAACACACTGCACGCAACCACAAAGACACCCCCCTCCCTGCATAAACAGAACGCACACATTGTACGAACCCGCGAACACACCCAATTGGTTTGTTTGACTAATTCGGGGGCAAATATTTTTTTTTGTCAATTGATGTGTGTGGTGTGAGTGTGTGTGTCTCTGTGTGTGGTTAGTGGGTGATGAGGGATAGGCGGGAGTAGCACTGGGTGCTATAGGGGGTGGGAGATGACGGGGGGAATGAAGCAGGGCAAAAGTCGTGAAGGCGCAAACTTGTCAATTTCACAAAAAATTGTTATGTCAACGTGTATATTGACCACGTGACGTTAAAGTCGATAGTTTTTGTTTAAGGTGCACAATTTTCTTAACTGGGGGGGGGGGGGAGGGGGGATGTATAATTCCAACAGAAATCATTAGCTTATTTTCCCAAGTGAAACCCCAATAAATCACATCCTCGACTATGTGATCAAACTCGCTCCACCCCCGACTATAACAGGTTGTATTAGAGGTGTTGAATGACTTGAAGTTGTTTAGACAATTCTTAAGCGAGACGGTTTGTCAATTATGAGCGTAGGTTTCTACAAAATGATATGTCTCGCTGTCTTAAAAGTGTTGGACAAATGGACCAATGTGGACATAGGAATCAAATGATCGCATTTAACGTGTAATTTCTATATCCACACATCTAACTAATTTTATCCTCAGGTGGCAATAACTACTTTGACCACATATGGTCCCACGATGACTTGAGATGCAACGGCTTAATTACATGGTTGGTTGCTACATCTTATAGGATTGAAATAATTTGTTGAGTGCGTTTCTCTTGCATTCTTTTCTGGCGACATGCTTGAATCAAATGAATCGAATCTTTCTCAAAACGACAAAAGGGCGAAGTGGGAGAACGTAAAGACTATTTCATGGGTTCAACACTCCTATGTGATGAACCGGATTAATAAGAAGCTTAGTAGATGAGAGTAGACCGGAAGCTCTACTCAACAGTTGTGACCGGAGTTCACCACGTCTGATCTCACGCTAGACATTTTGGGCATAGATATGCTAGTTAAGAAGCTCTATCCTCATCTACTAAGCTTCTTGTCAATTTGGTTTTTTTTTTACAAATATCATATATATATTGGTAAAGGTCCTTATTTCATTAAAACTGCAAACCGGTAATTACGAACTAAATAAGACTCAGTCCCAAATCTGATGAAGCTTTAAAAAGCTTCAACAATGTTTCAGCAATATCTAGATTTCAAAGCAACAATATACTATCTTGAACACCCTACATATAGGAGCATACACCATTACGCCATCAACATCGTATAATTTGCATAGGGATTCAGATGACAACGCCATTGAAACAAGCTCTAAAAATTAGATATCCTCCACGATCTATTCACTCCGAGGAGATAATTAGTAAAGTCCATTCTATTTTCATGTCCCCATCTCATTGCCAAGCACAAATATTCTGTCACAGCTCGTCAATGCAACCCAAAACATCTTGGTAATCTTTGGCTAACCCAGGACCCAAGTTAACTCACACCTCGCGAAGCCCCCCAGACTCCATTGTTATGGCCAACCACTTATCTCCTACAATGGAGGCAGAATAAAAGGTGTGCACCACCTGGTTTGATCCAAACTCTAGCATCTGTTGCAAGCAATTAATGAATCTTAACAACAATACTCTGTATCCAAAGATAAGAGATTTACAACTCATCTTACAGTTAATGAGAATTGAACCATCACTTGGCCCAAAAAACACCATCGATCTGAATTGTAATAATACTTCAAGCATAGAAACCCAATCGTGAATTGTAAGTCTGACATGAATAACATCTCCACAAATAGCGACCTTGCTAATTTAAGAAAAGGCTTCTTAGCAATGAAAGCAGATTACCCTCAGTTCAAAAGAGAGGAAATGAAGAAGCAACAATCTCCAATCTGATCAACTACTACATCATCAAAATAGTGAAATTTGATCTAAAGAGCTCTGATGCATGAATTACGCGTTGCAAGAAAGATATAGAAATCAAATACAACCAGAGTAAACCTTTCCTATCCATCCACAAACCTTAATCTCAATCCCGAATAACCTTTAGACTGTAAACACCTAAGAATCATAAATTCGCCGAGATCTGCACAGAAAAGTAGAGATTTGGAGCCTACCGTGATAAACTAAGACTTCTCTCCGTGAAAATCACCAACATCTGATATAAGGGGATCCAAAGTTCACTCGAGGACACCAAATTTGCTACAAATCGCATCGAAGAAGGCTCAATGATGACACCTCCTTGCTAGGCCTCAACAGCCCACCAAACATTGTAGATCTGACATGAAGCACTTTGAAAAATGGTGATCTACAGGCTAGGAGGCTAAATTGAGGTTGAGGCAGTGGAGGAAGGAGTAGGGAGTGGAGCAGTGGAGGAAGGGTTGACGAAGAGGTTGCCGAAGGGCTAAGATGGCACTGCGAAAACCCTAGGGAGAGTTTCTCCCTCGCTTATTAGTTGCAGTCTCCTGTAAGACTTGACATAGCAACATGAGACTTGACTTCGCAATATGCAGCCGATCTACTGTAGAGTCGGGGGAATTAATATTTCCCATATTTGTCACTTAATTAAACCTGCTTATTACCTTACGTGTCATTTGGTTAAAACATGAATGTACAAGAGTTGAAAAATCCTCCTATATAAGCTACGAAATTTATAAATTCACTTTAATTTTCAAGCTCCATTTTTGTCGCTAAATGTTGAAGTTGTGTTATTAACAAGTTTGACTAAAAGTCATTTGGAGTTTGAAAATGTTCAAATTTCATAAAAGTTGCTCCCTCCACCAAATGTGGTCATACTACATCAATTTTATTATACGATAAAATCGGACATTAGAATTTTTTTTTTTTTAAAGTTTGTACGTACAATTTTTGCTCCCTCCCCCTCCCCATCAACATGACATCCTGAACCTGTCCGGGCAGCATTGTTGTAGAGGGTAGAGCACAAGGGTTTTTCTAGACTTGTCATTCTCATATTATGATACATCTCTAACTAGTATGCATTCAAAGTCACGCTCTTATGTTACCATCAAGTTCAATCCACAGAAATTGTATTGATTAATTCATCTGGACCTCGGCTACACAACAAATAGGCCTCCTCCTCACTCAACCTCCAGGTATGTATTGTTTAACAGACAATCCAACGCTTCCAAAGTGTCCATCCACAAGGTCCATCCTTGATTGGGATGGGCTTTTGGGGGATGATCAGCCGAACAATTCTATTGTTTGGTCTTTGTGGAGTCCAATTCAACCTCTAAAAGATTCACGCGACTTTCAATACCGTAATGGGCTTAGAAAGGCCGACGACCTTTGATGCAACACAGTGGCCGAAGTACAAGGTTTTGCGTCCTCTTTCTGTCTCCTTGCTGCGTTTTTTCTATTTGAATATTGTCATGGCCGAACCACGACTGCTTACATTTGCCATGCTGACTTTGCGTAATGGTCGAGTAATGGTTGTACTGTTTAGAATGGAAACATTTTTGCCATTATCCGAGTTATAAGAAGACAGTTATCGCCTTCTGTGTAGCGACAATTAATGATATTGTTAAATGTTATTTAGTGACTTAATCGCTAAAAAAACACTACTATAGATTTTTGCCGAAAGTGTTAGCAGAAATGTAACTAACTGTATACAGTAACCATTATACCACTATACAAGAGATTATACCTATCTTCCTAGCAGCAAAAGTTTATCCGTTTAGAATTACACAACCATATTAATAAGATTCTTACTAATAAAGTTAAAAGAATAAGTAGTATTGGTTGAGAGAACATCGCATCACATGTCTACTTGAACCCCAATTGGCGTTTAAACTATGAGAGAAACAAATTATGAGGCTGCTGCCCTCACGCTGCTAATTCTAATCCTAGCTTCAACTATATCCGAATGTGAACAAATTCTTTCATTTGTGACTTTAACAGTGTTTATAATATTCTGGAGGCAAAACAAGGATGTTACATTTGCAGTGTTGATCCAACCTTGATCCTACTAGCCTGCCAACCTTAAGATGCTTGCTTTTGAAATCCAGCCTTCCAATGACTTTCGAGCTAAAGAAAGTTATTCCACAAGACTTGAGAGAGAAGCAAGTTATATAGACATTAGACAATATATGTTTTACTTGTACAAGTACGGAGCAACAATGTGGAAGAAAATAACGGTGGATAGCCCATAATCATTTAGAAGGGTATAGAAATATGATCTTTTTTCCTTTTCGAAAGACCAATAGAAGTATGATTTTCCATAGCTGGATCTCCTTCGAAGCATTATTCTTTCGTGCTTCTGATCTAGATACGATGTTTGATTGGTTTGACATTACCACTTCTTATTGCTGGTCAGAAAACATATTTTGATCAGAACTTCAAATCATCCAGAGAAAGCATCTTAGAATCATCCAGAGAAAGCATCTTAAAATCATCCAGACAAAGCATCTAAGAATTCATTCATAAGCGTGGAATGTAAAAAAAAAAAAAAAGGGATGCTTTATGTATGCATGCATTTAATTATTTATTGCACATAATAAGCCACGAGGAATCCAGAATAACGTCTGTGTTAGTTGATCGACGAGACAGTGGAATACCAATATTCCTTGAGTGTAAGCCTCTTACAATAGCAACCGATGCACGTAAGGAAAGTTAGGTTTGCTAGTGATCTAAGCAAGTGAAATCATGCGCAAATGATGCTCAATAACATTGGTGGAAACTTCCTTAATCCAAACTCCCTGACGTTTACAATAGTTTTAATGAGGTGTTATAATCCAATATAATGAGGCACTTCAACCTCAATCATGCACCAATAAATCCTTTTTGGTAAAGGCCCAATTTTGGAGGATACAAAACTAAAGTATGACTTCAAAAGAAGCATCAGTATTTTCATTTTTATTAAAATACTCCAATATAAACTCTCTGATACCTTCATTAGTGGACAATTTGCAAGTATATCTTTGTTCTTTGCATCTCCGACAAGTTGGCACTTTACTCCCTGTATTGGTTTCGATAGGAAATGTTGGGAAATGTATGTAGTCCATTTCAATAGGAAATGTTGGGAACCTGCGCTGATACTTAGTGGGAGAAGATGATATATTAAGCTACTCGATCCCCATGTTGGTTTTTGTAGGAAATGTAGGGAAATGTATGTAGTCCATTCCAATCGTAGTCATGAACCTGCGCTGATACTTGGTGCGAAAAGACGATATATTAGAACATTGCTTAACCAGGATATTCTTCCGGAGAATAGTTTTATGATTCCATGCATGGCAAATTGCGTGACCATTTATTTGGAAGAACTTTAGGCCTAGCCTTCTTTGGTCTAGATCTGTATCTAGTTGGCAAGACACCTTCAATTCTTACTTCTTCTGGAAAGAAGAAAGGAAAAGATTTTAGGTAGAAAGGCATCTAACGAGGAGAAGCCACCACGTTATTTTCTTGAACCAACTAATCAATCTGATCAACAAATCCACCTCGTAGACCAGATTGTGCAGTCTGCGAGGGGAATCCCCTCCCTATAACTCCTATTTTCTTGACCTAAATAAGAAGAAGAAATCATTTCATCATCGTACATGAAGCAATTTTGTCTGTATATCTGTTCAATAAGTGCAGCAATATAAGAATCATGTTCTACATATGATACGCTTTTCAAGCTAACAGGGATAAGCTAGAAGATTTCCTTGCTATAGTTCTATGAATTATTCCAGCAAGAAGTCCAAGCTGGTTTCAAGTAATTGAGAAAATAAGTGTAGTTTTATCAATAAATAAGAAAATGACACTCCAGCTGGTGACTCCCATTTGCACTGGACCGACACTTTCAAAACCCTCCATGGGCATATAGTAGAATTAAAAGAGGTTGAAAATTTGTAGCATTATTATTCGTATAATGGTACAATGATTAATAATGCCAATTAATGGAGCAGATAAGAGTTAGATCTACCAAAAGTGACATAATTACTTTCTTATTTGTTAATAAAGAATGCAAAAAAAAAACCAAGCTAACCACATGAAAGGTAATGATCGTAAAAAGCAAAAAGTTGAATTATTGGTGCGGCTTGATTAAAATAAGAGAAAATAGCAAAAATTGCGTGACACTATGGGGAGCAATATTAGAGACAAAAAGGAAAACGAGAAAACATATAAGGATGGTAGTGACTATAAACTAGACGCGTTCTTCCATGTCTACCACTTTATCTATGTACTCGTACTTTTAAAGTGCAGATCAAAACAATTCTGCTTTGTGAAAGGTCACAAAGTAAAAAAAATAAAAATAAATTTGAGGTCAATACAGATATACCGATGTTTGCTTCATTCAATTTCTTTTGTTCTACTTTGGTTTATCCAGGATGCACCAATGGTAAGTCTACTTCAGTGTTCCCCCACCTCAATTCAAAACTTAGTTGATTGGCTACAACATAGGTACTAAAAATCACTCAAATGGAAAGATCATTATCTTAATTAAGACGACAAACTATCGATTTCGTCTTTCTTCTTCTGTATGCTCCTTCTGTCCAAGACGATAAGTCGATATATGTACCTGCACTTGTATCTTATTAACGCGAAGACACTTAAAGTATGCTCATTAGGATGCCACTTTCTCTTTCTACTCTTTTGGGCCGGTGTACCAAGAAAGAAAAATGAAAACAGCCAAACATAAGAAACACACTTTCCAAAAGCAGAATACGTTGGTATCACTTGCTACATTGGAACAAGACCTGCTTGTGTTTAAGTGACGAATCCAAGCGCCTTCAACATACGCAGATGTTTCCTTCAACATGATAGCGTGTGGGCCACTTGCCATTAGTCCCCCCTCACTTTCCACATGCTCTATATGCTGAATTTTTTAACCATTCTCAGTAATAATCAATCAGCCTATTATGTATTGCGGTAGTGGGATCCCATTTCCTTGTCATTGCTGCTATATAAGGCTCATCCCCTCCTCTAACACTCCAAACTTCAAGCCACTGATCCATTTCTCTCTCTGATTCTCAAAGTAGTCACTTTACTCTTAGATAACTTGATTTGAAGATGAGAATTGAAGGAGAAAAGAGATATGCACTATTACAAGCAGCCAGAGATTCTGACTATGTGAAGAAGGTGTATGGTGGGTACTTCAATGTGTTTGTTGCAGCCTTTGGAGAAGAAGGAGAAAGATGGGACTTGTTTAGAGTTGTTGAAGGAGAGTTCCCAAGTATGAATGAGCTCCACAACTATGATGGCTTTGTGGTTAGTGGCAGCCCTTATGATGCTTATGGAGATGACCCTTGGATTCTTGAGCTTTGCTTTCTTCTGCAAACCCTGGATGCCATGCAAAAGAAGGTGCTTGGTATTTGCTTTGGTCACCAGGTAACATGAGATGATGAACATCAGTTTCTATATTTCCGCACCATTTTTGCAATCTCTACAATCTGCTTCATGCTAAGTATGCATTAACAAGTTAATAGTTCTTCAGCAACCGAGACATGAAAAAATATACTCATTCTATCCTATGATCATGTAGTTAAATGAGAAGTAACCAAGAGTTTACCTTGTTGTTTCTTTTCCTTAGCTTTTGTGCAGAGCTTTTGGCGGAAAAGTTGGAAAGGCTTATAGTGGATGGGATATTGGGTTAAGAAAAGTGAAGATTGTGAAACATTTCTCCCCTTGTAGCTTCCTTGATGGCATGGATGAATTCCCACCTGCCCTTTCGATCATTGAGTGCCACCAAGATGAGGTTTGGGAGGTCCCTGTGGGAGCGGAAGTGATTGCGTTCTCCGACAAAACAGGTGTCGAGATGTTCACAATTGGGGACAACATTCTTGGAATTCAAGGGCATCCTGAGTACACCAAAGATATTCTAAATAATCTCATTGATCGTCTTCTCACAAACGATGCTATAGAGGTAATAACCAAGTAAAATAATTTAGTACTTTTTGAAAATCCATCCAGTATTACACTGTTCCCAAATTTGATAACTTTTTACCTACTTGATGCCTTACTTTGTTTTCCAATCTCTGATAATCTTACAGAAAGGTTTTGCCGAAGATGCCAGATTGAAATTGCAAGTTGCTGAACCAGATAGGAAATGCTGGGAAAGGATTTGTAGAGCATTTCTGAAGGGAAAATGAAATCAATGACCTACTTATTCTTTTGACAACTTGTGTTTCCTTTAACTATATACGTCTGTGGTTAGCATCTAACAATATTGGAGCAAAAAAGCTTTGGAGGAACATAATTTTTTGTATTCAGTACCTTGGAAGCAATCAGAAATATTTGCTGAAGCAATGTAGAGCTACAAAAGTTGGTGCCGCTGTTGTCCCTTGCAGCATTTTTGACAAGAGGGTTTGGCACTTCACTTTTTAAGACAGAAAACATACCGCTAAAGACAAAAAAAAAAAGAGCAAAAGAAAGGATTACAAATCCATTCGTCCCTAAAAAGAGAGATGTTTGAGGCAATATATATATATTCCTTTTCACACAATAACGTATAACGTATGTGCTAGTGATACTTAAGCAACTGACTCAGATATACACACTGCAAATTCCGATCTCTGAAAGAATTGTTGTTCTTCGGAATATTCTCAGACCCTTGTACTACGGATGAAAGCAAAGGACATTTTTACTTTTTATTTAAGCTAGTAATAATTTAAGCTCGATTGGAGTGTTAAAAGGACTCGACCACATTGCACCTCATATAGAGCAAAGGTTCTCGACATAAACTTGCAAGGTCTGGTACAAAAACCAATGCTTTCAAACATGGGCTTCATTTCATCACACAATTTTTTTTTTAGCTAATATCAAATTCTATTATGAAGGCTAATGCTAGCCATGGAGAAGCCATGAATTTTGCCTGTGGTAACAAAATAGTATGGTATCAATGGAAAAATCAACATATCAAAATGACTACTTGGAGGGGTAAACATTTCGCCTTCCACTTCTGGTGGACTCTAGTAGAAGTTCCAACAAAAGCTTCCATACTATTCCTTATGGTTTTTGGTTCCTATCCAGCTTTCTGCAACTAGCATTACCTCTGCCTTTTTACCTTGACTAATCATGTAGCAAGGAGGTAGATTTGGAGCCCCGTAGATAGGTTTCGAGCCCCATAGATCACGTGCGCTTTCCATCAAAGGGCTTCTAATGTACCAAAAACAAGGACTACTACACAGAAGTGAAACAAAGAACTCTGACACATGACATGTGACATACCTTAGACGGGTAGCACTTCCTGGGAACGCTACTTGTCACTGACGATGTAGTACTCTCGGTGTCCGACTTGAGAATTCATTTCCATATCATTTGACAGTACCGATCCCTTACTCTAAATCTTCAGAGCTAGTAAAAAGAAATAACCTAAGCACCAGATAGAGACGTGACCTTAGTATTGGACTTATGACCATTGGCCTCATACTCGATTCTAGCCTACGTCCCTTCAGCACTGTTAGTCCTTATGCTCTGTCTAGCTTGCCTCAAATCCTGCCCTTGCTCTATTCCACATCCTTATACTCATTAAATGACTCAGGTATACTCTTTGTGGCACCTCACGTGTACTGCAAACCCATGTCCTTGATGTCAAGGTACAATTATCTAATTCTTATTTTCGCATAAAAGCGAGGGGAGTACCTGATAAACTTTTATTATCATAATTCGCTCTATGGAACAATATATTATAATCGCCTCTCTAGTGCCTATCTTGTATCTAAACATATTTTATCAAACGAATTTTAGCATTGCATTTCCCTAAGAATAAGATCAGTTTTGATAAACTTGTGATGCAAAGGAAGTGGGTTCGCTATATACGTGGATATCCCACAAACAATGCATCTCGAGTTAAGCAACACATGCTAATGTGAGACTAAGAAGGGGGGATCATGGCTGGATACCAAGGCTTTTGAGACAGAGTTTGAGGAGTGACAATGGTGCGAGGGCGAAGAAACGAAATATACGACGACAACTACATTCCAAAGCTTAGGGCTAGAGTGTTTCTCTCTCTAGAATTCTCGAGCTACAGGATTTTAGAGTGAAAAAGTGAAATGTGAAAATGTGTTCTGATCTCCTTGAATGAATTTCTCAACTCCCGATTCTAAGGGTCGAGAAGTCGATGTCATCAAGCAACTCCCTAGGAATGACACATTACCGAGGAGGTCACAGTCGGGTCTCATATTCGCACGGCCTGCCATGTGCAGCTTCACTATGTTTGTTCAGAGAGACTAGCTCACACGTTGTCGTTGTGACCAGAGAACCCCTTGATCTAGCCAGCAACTCAAGGCCCATGCTGAGTCTCCCAAGGCCCCTCAAGAGATGCAGAAGACCTAGCAGTAGTGGAGAAGACTCGTTGCCTAACGTTTCTCGTCAAAAGTGACCCGAGGATCATAATCCATACGAGGTGCCGATGAAGAGCCCAAGTGCCGGAGATCATAGGCTAATCACATAAAAACCTAACGGAGATAGTGTCCCAAAATATTCGCATATCCTGTGGGTGAGTAATGGTTCCGGAGCACTCAGAGCGCACCAAGGTAATGTCCTAAAGGAGTGACCTACATGACCGATCGAGGAAATATCTGGAAAGAGTTGCCTAGCAAAGTCCTCATGGGAGTGTCCTCGAGGAGTTTCCAAGTCCTCATGGCAAAGTACTTGGAGCTCTTCGGCAGAGATAGTTTTTCGAAGGAGTCGCATATCCCCACGATGAGTCTTTATGCCAGAGCACTCGGAGGTGCCAAGGTAGTTTCCTAGAGGAGTCAAGGTAGTTTCCTAGAGGAGTCGCGTACCCGACTAGCCGTGATAGTGCACCAGAGGAGTCGCCTACTAGCGAGAGTGGAGTTCGATCATGTCGGAGCACTTGGAGCTCCCTCGCCACGATAGTGTCCAAGATGATATCCCCGCGATGAGTCATTCTGCCTGAGCACTAGGAGCTCCCCAAGGTAGTGTCCCAAAGGGACTACCTACTGCACGAGATGAGATACTATCCTGGAGGAGTCACCCACATGGCGGGAGGGGAATCTTTGTGCCAGAACACTTAGAGCTCCATGAGGTAGTGTCCGAAAGAAGTTGCCTATCCTGAGGGATGTTGCACACTCCGGAAAAGTGGGTCGACACATGTTCCACTACCAAGGCAATGTGCATATGGTGTGATGAAGGATTGGACCAAAACCGATGGCTTGGCTATCTGACAAAGTGTAGGGTGACAGGCTGAACCAGTCAAGTCTACTTTGTTACTAAAAAAATGTAAGGTGACAATTAAAGGATCACTACATAGTCAATTTTTGCGTTGATAGTCAACAATATCAATTAGACTTTTGTATTCCCTTCTTTGATGTAAGATAAGATTTTATATAAACAAAAATAAAAATACACAATCCATTAAAAGTCTTTAGGCATAATCATCTATTCAAGCAACATGGCATCATACTAAGAGAGTATGCCTTAAGAATAAGCAATCAAGCCATGATAAAGTTGTAGGGTAGCTCGACTATGTTGAAGAAAAATTTTCAAATCACCCATAATATACGATATTTAACAAGGAATCCCACTATGGCGAAGAACAAAACTACAAAGGAATACTTCCACTAAATCTGTAATAGTAAGGATACAGTTTGTCACTACTTTTCTTTTTTCCTTTCTCTCTAGACACAACTAGAGACTTGTAAACATCGAAATACCAATTCTGAATCATCTCGATCACAATTACTTGAACAAGATCATGTAGACAAAGGTGGATTACAACTAGTGGTGAAAAAATCTAACTCTAAAACTAGTTGTATGAGATGTAACAATATCGATAATGTCCTAACCTTCAAACACGATCTTGGCCATTTGAGATCACGTTTTATCGTTTGATGACATATGTTTCAACAACAATGGCGTCATTCCTTTCTCCCAGTTTTCGTTCACTTGCTTTTTTTCTTTTTCTATCTAACCTTAGTTCATGAATATGCAACCTTCTAAACTTTAGCATTAAACCTCCAACTAGGCTGCCCTTAATTTATAGGTCCATCTTTCACATAACAAGTAAAAGAGAAAATAAGCTAATGACCTTAACTCTTATACATGATGCGCAATTTATCCCTCTCCAGTTTAAAGTTAAGCTCTAAAATCCTCCACTGTCACAAAAATTGCACTCTTTAGACGGATCTGTTATGTATGTTGTGGAATGACATGAATACTGCTAATACATTTCATTGTCATAGTTTAGCTCAAAGCGATTCTTCAAACCCCCTCTCTTTTCCACCGGGTGTATCACGCCTTCCTCGCCACCCACGTCCACTGCCGACCCTGTCACCCACTACCACAAATACCAACAACACACGCCCTACACTCAAACAGAACATACACCCATACCCACCCACCATCCACACAAACACATTGCCCCCTCCCCCCCTCCTTTTCCCCCGCTTTCCCTCCCCGTCCTCCTCATCTACTACCCCATGTGCATTGCACACACCAACACACACCCACAACACTTAGACACAAACAATACAAGAAACAATGTTTTTTTGCGACAGACTTTTAGCGACGGAAGGAATTTCGTCGCTAAAAGGGCTTTTAGCAATCAGTTTTACCGTCGGTAAAAGTCCGTCGTTAAAAACTTTTACCGACGGATTATTCCGTCAGTAGAAGAATTTGCCGACGGACTTTTAACTATTTAGAAGAATTTTCTAAATAGTTTTTAGAAAATTTATAATTTTTTGAGGTTTTTTAAAGCAACGAAATGCTACCGTCGCTAAAAATTTCGTCGGTAAAAGTGTTTAAAAAAGACTTTTACCTACAGACTTTTAGCGACGGACTAGTCCATCGCTAAAAGTGTTTAAAAAAGACTTTTACCTACAGACTTTTAGCGACGGACTAGTCCATCGCTAAAAGTCCGCCCTTAAATCACACAGATCTGCTTCATCTCTTTCTCCCCCTTTCTCTCTATGTCTCTTATCTTTCACCCAGCCACCCACCAGCATTCTCACCTTCGACGACACCCCCGTCCTCCCCTTGACGTTGCGCCACCAAGCCCTCTACTGCCGTCATGCCACCAACGCCACCGCCACCGCACCCACCTCGAGATCTGTATGTCCATTACCCTAATTTCGTTTAATGCATGTTTTTGTTATTTTTTATATTATTAAATCTTTAAACCTCACATGTGACTACGAGATTGTGCATTGTTAGAGACTCTTGTAATCGAATTGGAAGTGGGTGCTTAGTCTTGACAGGTTCCTGGTGATAGTAATCAAAATAATATTTATGACTGACGAAATAAACTCCATAAAGAAACTCACAATTCCTTGAACTGAGAAGATGTAGAATTTTAACGAAACCAAATCAAACAAAGCCTACTTTAGCATCCAGCATCAGTAGTCATTAACATAACTAGGAAAGACTGCAAAATGGTATCTTCAGGGTCAAATGAGCATATAATACCTAGTGTGTCATTACCACTATTTTATTTATCTCTAGCAACTTATGACGTTTAGTTATTCTTTTGGTGTATTACAACGGCCTGACGGAAATATAAATGAAAGGTCAGAAACCTTGGGAGGGAAAGGAAAACGAAAAAGAAAAGTCAAATCAATGTAGTGGAAGGAAAAACTGAAACAAAACATCAACACGAGGCAATAATATACTTAGGAACTTATACAGTAAATGCATTCAAGATATTGATTATGAATTACATGCCAAACAAACTCATTTGCAGTCAGGAAAATCTCTTATCAACATAGAACTAAATACATTTGACAATTATAGTGGAAACAAAGATAAAAGCAGCTAAGCAAAGCTGCCAAAATCTATCTGCTCTCCCTATACCTTTTTCTCGATAAGTTAGGTGATCAATTGTATGTATACTTATATGCATACATGGACTCAAATCACAATAGCTTGCACCTCATTCCATATGAATTTTCATGAATTAACAATGAACATAAAAACAAAAAGAAAAAACGATGAATCCCCACATTACTCAAGCTATTCTGCAATGTACATTAACAACTAACCAATCCGACAAATC
Source organism: Escallonia rubra (assembly GCA_033065855.1). Taxonomy (NCBI): domain Eukaryota; kingdom Viridiplantae; phylum Streptophyta; class Magnoliopsida; order Escalloniales; family Escalloniaceae; genus Escallonia; species Escallonia rubra. The sequence continues at coordinate 26,440 of JAVXUO010002778.1, read as the reverse complement.
AAAACGAAAAAATTCTACAGATCAAAGGAGGAAAATACCAGCTTAATTGCCACTTCTTCTCCGCTTTGTACATTAACACCTGAACCAATGACCAATCAAATTACATAAAGACACTCAAGAGACAAAGTAACCGACATAAAAGAATTTAGAAAACATTATCACACCACATACCTAAATAAAGCTCACCAAAAGACCCAATTCCATTTTTTTTGAACTGGTCAAATGTTTTTCTTTATAATTTACTGGGATGATATGATAGAGACTCTTTATTCTTCGTAATCGACAATTCTAATTGTTAGACTTCTTTATATCAATTTTTATTCTTTATATAATTTTTTTAACTATGCATTGATCATTTGAGAATTGAGATTGTTGATGGAGGATAAGACCCAATTGGATTGAAATATCTGTGATTTCGTTCTAATTGTTAGACTTCTTTATATTAATTTTCGTTCTTTGTATAATTTTGTTAACGATGCATTGAGCATTTGAGAATTGAGATTGTTGATGGAGGATGGGACCCAATTGGATTGAAATATTTGTGATTTAGTTGAATGGTGGGTTGTTAAAATTAGGTTAATTTGATTAATTAGGTTAACGCAATATTTTTAGCACCCCCTGGGGTGAAATCCTGGCTCCGCTACTGACTATAAATAGCCCTAATTAGTCCTGACCGCACCTCTCTGGGCTGGTCAAAAGTAGGGCATCCATGTCTAGCCTAAGAATATCCACGTCGAATCAATTCTTTGAGGCCTGACACTGGGGTCATCCCCAAACCGAAGATCTTAAGGAAATGAAACAATGATCGACAATATTATCAAATTCTTGGATGAGATAGGAAGTGAAACCTATTATACGTATTCCTCGTAATAGAATGTCGTAATACATAAATCTAGTAAGTAAAGAAAACTTGTAAGTTTATACTAGCAAATTTAGTAGAAGAATAGATGACTAAGCCTTACATCATTAAGAGCCTCGGTAGCGGCATCAATGTCATCCTCTGAGAAAACTTGGAGCTGTTGTTGCCCTTGTTGGAAAAGGCAAACCAGAAGTTTGATTAAAAAAAAGGAGAAGGAATTTTCCTTAGAATGCAAGTGACATTGTCCCTACTTGGCTGCGATAGAAATAGTAAAGAAAGCAAAAAAAGAACAACGTCATTATAAAAACAAAATTTTGTGTAATAATTAAACCCTAAACCCTAATTAAACCCAAATGTAATATTCCGAACTTCGGGAGCCGGTTAAAACAACCATTCGGACTCCGAAAAATAAACGGATGGTAATTTTGGGCAATGCCCGGATATTACTAGCGTATTGGAACTTAAAAGAATTTTGAGGCAAAAATATAATTTTTGAAATTTTGGGAGCATTTTTGTAATTTTGGAAAAATAGAGGGCTATTTTGCAAATTGTGAAAATTGTAGCTAGGTGTCAAATTTTTGGGAAGATGATCACACATGGAGCCACCTCCTAGTAGCTTACATGACTAAGTTAGGTGCATTTAATAATGGGTCTTGGATAGATAAGGGGGGACTTGGGGTAAAGGGGAAAAAAAGAAAAACAATGAAGAACAAAAACAGAAAGAAAGAGCAGACTCAGGGAAGAGAACAGGGGAAAAGGAAAAAAGGAAAGAAGGAAGAAATTGGGAGAGAGGTTATGGAATCTCATCAAGGTATTTTCCCTGTAGGATACGAGTTATCGTGCAATATTTAGTTAAGTGTTTCAAGAACTGTGTGTGTGTTGCTCATTGTATGTGCTTCGGGTATGTGTGTTTACAGTGAAGGGTGTGTGGGTTTTGGTGAATTGTGAGTGTTAGAGGGTAGATGTAATGTGTGGGAGTGTTTTAGTGCGTATTTATGTGTTCTTTGTGTGTTTTTTCAGTGAATCCCGAGGGATTTGGTGGGTGTTTATAGTGTATGAAGTGTAACAGTGGCTGGGTTCTTAAGTGTGTGTTACGGATGTGATGGTGTGTGTGTATTACGTGTTTCATTGTGTATTAATATGTGTTTTATAGGTGGTATCATGTATATTTAAGATGTTTTGGTGTGTGTTTAGGGATAGCAGATTGTGTGCGTGAATTGGGTGTGTGTGGATGGATTTCAGCAGAGGGAGAGTGAGGAAGAAGAAGACAGTGTGTGTAAAAAAGATGAGATAGTGTGGGTTTTAATCGGATCAAGATCAGCAGAGGTGCTATACCCACAAAATGTCGCTAAATATTTTTTAGCGACAAAAAATTGTCACTATAAATTTCAGTAACAGAGACAAAACACTTTAAATGACAATCTTTTATCGCTAAATACTGTACAGCACCTCTGCTGTACAGTAGAGGATCTTGATTCGTTTTAATACATGAATAGTAACTATTTTTGTCGTTAATGCTAGAAATTAATTTAAGCAATTTTTCATAAATTTTTGTAAATAGACAGGATAAGAATTAGGCAAACTCCAAAACTGTAACCCCTAATATTTTAACGAGAAGTACGCTCTGAAATATTTTGGAAATTTTTGGTGTTCGCGAACGGCGTTAAATTAGGACATCGATTAAACAGAATTAGTGAATTATTTAATCTAGTAAATCAAGTTATTTTCATCTAAAATTTTTATGGAAACTCTATTTTTCTGGTATGATTCATTGTCTAAACTGTTGTGCAATTCAGAGGACGATAGGTATTTTATCTAGAAATTGGCCTTTTAGCGCTCAGTCTGGACACCGGTTTGTGATTTTCGGGCAAAATTTTTTTAAAATACTTTTTAGTACAAAAATTACATCAGGATGCTTAAAATAGCGTTTTAAGATATTTTGGGATATTTTCGGTGTCGGAAACCTCCAGGGGTATTTTGGTAATTTGCCACCCCAAAGGAGTATTTTGGTAAATTGACCTAAGAAAGACATTTTTGCGTAAATTGACATAAAATAAGGTTATTTGGGTGATTCTCCTTACGGGAAGGCCGTTTGGGTGATTTAAGTTTGAGAGGGGCATTTTGGTAATTTTACACCTAAGGGTATTTCGGTAATTTTACGTATGCGGTGAGGGAGGTTCATTTTGGGAGTATGTGTGAGTCCGTATCAAGTTATAATATTGTGCTGTAGACTATATTCTAATGATTCGATTATTCCGTTTAGGTTAAATTTATAGACTTCCAGTTAGCTAATTTAGCTGGGGATCCAGGTAAGGGTTTCTATCCAAACCTCGAGTCATCAGTTTGCTTTTGCAATTACTCTTTTGTTTATTTATGACCGTTGTTGAACTCTAAGTATGCATTGATTTCGATCTGTTATTGCCAAGTAAACTCTGATGTGGAACCTGATTCAATTATTGAACTCTTGTCAGTGCTTACCTTTTGTTGCATATTGAGCATTGATATGTGTGTTGATTCTGTGATATATGTCTTTTGTATACTGACATGGGAATCTGTTTTGCGGCGGGAGTTATAAGGCTGGTCTGAATCCTGCGTGGAATGTAGGCTAGTACTTAAATGGACTAGTATTCTGGTGCATCATGCATGTGTACATTTTCTGAGCCTTGCCTGTGTGGCACTGCTACCACCCATGACCAGTATCTTCGGAATTTATGTGCATTATGTCTACACTGACCACTTCAAGAATGTCTAAGAACAATTGTCTGAATATCTTATCAAAAGGGACTGGGTGAAACACTTCCCCGTTCTTGTCAGGCTGTCATAACTGTTTGAAATTTCTTAAATGTTTATCTTTGAATTGTGGTAACTCCCTTCGAGATTGCTTTGTGTACGACCTTACTGAGCTCTCAAAAGCTCACCCTTCGTTTGAATCCCTTCTGCAGGTGACTATCAGCTGTCGCATGTTCGGGAATGGGTTAGAGTCTATGTGAGGTTTCGATGAGCCCATCACTACTGGGTAATGTGACCCCTGCGCGGGTCTGTACTATCGATTCCTTCTATCAGATTATTGAGAACCTAGGTTTTAATAGTTAAGTTTGAACTGTTATTGAAATCTTGTATTTAAAAGAATTTGGATCGGTGTTGGATCAGATGCTTTAAAGTACGTGTTGGTGTACAGATTTGACAGGTTTGATGTGATCCGGTAGGTTAACGACCCAGGAATTTGAGCCGAAGGAGCTCCGAATTTCTAGGGTGTTACACCTTACTAAACCCTTATTAACCCTAATGAACCCAATTAACCCTAATTGAGTATGTTCCCAACCTATCTTGGTTACACCTATAGGCCCACTGGGGGTCCCAATTTTCATGACACGTCGGCACATTCAACGGTCAACTTTTTAACGCTCACAAGCCGGTCAAAGTGCCGTATACTTAAGTCACGCGGATTGCTCGTGAAACAACCTTGGCGTGCCTTCCCCCTTGGGGGAGGGAGGGGGGTCGGCCCACCTACCTTCACGACCGACGCCCGTAGCTCGTGGTCGTGCGCCGTAGTGTCATCGTCGCTCCCTACCGCGCTCCGTCGTCTCGAACACCATTGCTCGCCGCTGCGCACTGTCGCCGTGACGACCGTCGCTCGCCATCGCACTCCGTCGTCGCGACGACTGTCGCTCGCGGCCACGCTCCGTCGCTAAAGGTCGTGCGCCGTCCATACAACGTTGGCAGTCGCCTGAGAAGATGCCTGCCGTCGCCCACTCGTCTACTCCACGATGCCTGTCACCCACGATTGCTCGCCATCTCTGCGACCCCCGTCGCGCGCGTCTGTGCGCTGTCTCAGCGAATCCCATCACCCATGCACGTGTGCCATCTCCGCGACGCCCGTCACCAGGGCGCTGTCTCTGCGACCCCCGTTGCCCATCGTCCGGATGTCATCTCCGCAACCCCCGTTGCCTGGACGACATCTATGCGAACTTTGTTTCCCGCGTCCGCGCGAAATCTTCGCGACTCCAGTCACCCGCGCGCCAGCTCCGTGACTCCCGTCACCCGCGCCGGCACACTGTCTCTACGACTCTTGTCGCCCGTCGTCAGGACGTCATCTCTGCGACCCCCGTCGCCTGGACCAAATCTATGCGACATTCGTCGCCCGCATCCACGCGATATCTCTGTGACTTCCGTGCCCGCGCCCGCGTCCGCGCGCCGTCTCTGCGAGCTTAGTCGCCACGTCTACGCAACAACTCCACGACTCCCATCGCCCGCACCCACATGTCGTCTTCGAGACCTTCGTTGCCCGCGTCCGCATGACAACTCCGTGACTCCCGTCGCCCATGCACGTGCGCCGTCTCCGCGACCTTCGTTGCCTGCGTCTGCGTGCTGTCTCTATAACCCCCGTCGTCGGTGCCCGCACACAGCACTCCCACTATAGTGCCCCCGGCACCGAGTATTGTTCCTCGACGCCCATGCGCCACAATCATGTTTCGTGACAGTAGTCGCCACGCCCATGCGCCACAATCATATTACATGCTTCCCGGGGGGCTGCTCGTAGTGCTCCGGCACGAACCCTCCGTAACGGGATGGGCTCGTTACCACAAAGCCATCACCGTCTTCATTCCTGGGGCCTCCGCTCGTAATGCCACAGCGGGATGTGCTCGTTACCACAAAGCCATCGCCGTCTTCATTCCGGGGGGCTCTGCTCGTAGTGCTCCGGCACGAGAACCTTGCGCAGCGGGATGGGCTCGTTACCACAAAGTCATCGCCGCCTTCATTCCAGGGGGCTTTGCTCGTAGTGTTTTGGCTTGAGGACACTCCGCAGCAGGATGGAATCGTTACCACAAAGCCATCATCGTCTTCATTACGGGGGACTCAGCTCGTAGTGCTCCGGCACGAGGACCCTCTGCAGCGGAATGGGCTCATTACCACAAAGCCATTGCCGTCTTCATTCCGGGGGCTCCGCTTGTAGTGCTCGGGCACGAGGTCCCTCCGCATCCGGATGGGCTCGTTACCACAAAGCCATCACCGTCTTCATTCCGGGGGGCTCCGCTAGTAGTGTTCCGGCACGAGGACCCTCTGCAGCGGGATGGGCTCGTTACCGGAAAGCCATCGCCGTCTTCATTACGGGGGGCTCCGCTCGTAGTGGTCTGGCATGAGGACCCTCCGCAGCGGGATGGGCTCATTACCATAAAGGTATTGCCATCTTCATTCCGGGCGGCTCCGCTCGTAGTGCTCCGGCACGAAGACCCTTCACACCGGGATAGGCTCGTTACCACAAAGCTATTACCGTCTTCATTCTGAGGGGCTCCGCTCGTAGTGCTTTGGCACGAGGACCCTTCACAGCGGGATAGGCTCGTTACCACAAAGCTATCGCCGCCTGGGGGGACTCGCATGACACTTGGCACTGAGCTGCAACCATGTCCGCTCACGTTACCGGTGATCATCGGCGCCCCCAGGACGATGACCCCCGGGTCACTCCGGGATGGGAGCAGGTCTTTGGAGGGCATCGCGCTTAGTCCGCCTGGTAGTTGGCTACAGGGGCAACCCTCACCACTGTCAGGTTCTCTGCGCGTCTCTTGACACACTTTGTGGGATTCAGTAAGGGCTTGGACCGGTGGCTGGGGCAATGGGCTTACTCTGATCATGCCGTTGTGTGTGGTCAGTCTTCTCCGATAGGTAGAAGGATGCTGTGTGAGGCAAGGCAGTGCAAATTTGGGAACCGGCAGTGCGGCGGAGAACCGGTATTTGTGGACCCCTTGGTGACGTGTCACTCCCAGGTGATGACATGTGTCAGCTGATGACACGGGCATACTTTGCCTATAAATAGTGGACTTTGGAACTCATTTGGGGATGCTCTCTTATTTGAAATTTTCACTCTCTCTCTCTAAAAATCCATTCTCTGAAATTCTAGTGAGAGAAACACGTTTGGACTTCTGACATAGGACCCACGACGCTGCACCCCTGACTTGGACCTCAGCTTGGATTGTTGACTGCCGGACCTGTTCGTCGTCGCCCTGTCTACGCAGCACTGCCAGCCCTCGCGGCCTATCTGGGGAGCCTTGCTCTTTGTCCTTACTCCGCCCTCACTATTTCTCACTTTGCATACTTGGAAGCTGACTCGAACTGTAGCTTTTGTGGCACCTCCACGTTGGTACGAACCCAGTTTCCTTGGCATCAGAGTATAGTTAGCTTAATTAGTTGTAATTAACCCTACAAACCCAATTAACCCTAATTAGCCCTAATTAGAAATAATCAACACTAATCAGCACAATTAAACCCTAATTAGCTCTAACTAGCCCTAATTAGTTCTAATAAACCCTAATTAGCTATAATTAGCCCAAAATACTCATAATTAACACTAATTAGCCCTAACATATCTTATTAAACCCTTATTAGATTAATTAAACCCTAAACCCTAAACTAAATCCTAATTAACCCCTAACACATCTCGAAGTAACCCTAATTAACCCTAAATTAAACCTAATTACAAACTAATGACTGGAAGTAGCCCTAATTACTCTATTTAAACCTACTAACCCTAATTACCCTACTTAACCCTAGTACATCCCTAATTTATCCTAATAAGCCCTTTTACATCCCATAATTAATTCATATTCCATAGAGATGGTTCAATTACTCGTTGTTATTAAACCTGCATTATGAATATTCGTTGTTATTTTGCGAAGTCCATTGACAACGAGTTGGTTCAACTCGTTGCCAATGAATTCTAATTAAAGTGGAATTAGTAACATATGTAACAGAAAGATTCTTGCATATGTTACCAATTTTTGAACGTATGCATGCATAAAAACCCTTAGTTCCCGTTCAAAGGTACTCAACCTTTGGATGTCCAGTTTGGAGAATTTGAAAAAGCTAAGTGTTTACAAAACAGTGTATCGACTCATGCTCTGTGTTCTATGTCGGAGATATTTGGTACACGTTCTCCTGTGTTTCTCTGGGTGCGTACAGATCTTGTGTTCTAACTAGACCTGGCAAAATGTTGCCCGGACCCGTTACCCGAACCGTACCCGGGCCAAAATACCGGGTACGGGTACATGTTTTGAATACCCGCAAAAAATAGACCCGTACCCGAACCGACCCGTAATTTTCGGGTAGGTCCGGTTCGGATTGCGGGTTACCCGTTTTCTTAAACTATAAAAGGAAGTGCTAGGGTTTCACTTTCATTCGGTCACTCACTCATTCTTCTCTCATATTGCGCCGCTCTTCCTTGTTCCTTCACTCTCTGAACTCTCTTCCTCGCACGACGCCGGCATCCTCTCACGATCTCTCTTTCTCTCTCACGATCTCTCTTAGCCACCAGTCAGATCAGATCCATCGACAACCAACATCCCGCCACCGTCGTCTCCGATTAGATCTACCGTCGCTTTGCCTCCACTTGCCGTCGCTCCGCTGCCACCGTCATTCCGATCAGATCTGCCGTCGCTTTGCCTCCACCTGCCGTCGCTCCGCTGCCACAATCGTCTCCAATCAAATCCGTCGTTGTTCTGCCGCCACCGTCGTCTCCGATCAGATCCGCCGTCATTCTTCCGCCACCGTCGTCTTCGATCAGATCCGCCGTCGTTCTACCGCCACCGTCGTCTTCGATCAGATCCGCCGTCGTTCTGCCGCCACGTCGTCTTCGATCAGATCCGCCACCACTGCGCTGCCACCGTTCCGATCAAATCTATTTATATTATTTGTGTTTTTATTTTGTACGTATTTAAGTTTTTTATTACTTCAAAAGTAAGAAGTAATTTGTAGCCTGTAGATAATTTGTAGCCTGTACGTATTTAAGTTTTGAAGATAGGCGTGATTGTGTTGGAATTGAGAATCTGAGATATCACTGCCGTGTAGCAATGCAACTAAAAAGAGATTGTAGTCTATTGTTAAGTGTTTATGTTAAGTAGTTAAAAAAGGCCTAATATATAAACAAAAAGTCTATTAAAATCTGTTTGTTTAAAAAAAAAAATTAGGCATGTACCCGCGAGTATTACCCTACCCGCAAGGGTAGGGTACGGATCCTGAAAAACTCTACCCGTAAAAACCCGAGTAAAAATTACCAGACCCGGTTTTACCCGTACCCGACCGGGTTTTACCCGTACCCCAACGGGTATACCCGTTTGCCAGGTCTAGTTCTAACATCCGTTAAACCTTGCAAGACAAGATTAGATGAATGTTAGAACACCTAATTGATGTCGTGTACTTGGAAAAATACGGGGAGGTCCTGCCAAATTTTCCACAAACCTAGGACTAAGCATCAGTTGGTAACTGTTTTATAAACATGTGCTTTTCTGAATGGGATATGACCACTACTTATTAGACAACGGAGGGGATATATATAGACATGTTTTCACATGCATACATTCATATTTACATCGACCCTGCCTAATTATTGGTCATAATTTAAGGTGGTAATCTCAGTCGTTATGTCGGTCAATCGAAGTTGGATGAAAAGGAAGAATGCTGATGATTTTTAAGGATCGCGTTGACGAATTTCTCGACTTTTCTTACGCGCATCTTGCACATGTTGACTTTGATAAGATAAGGTGTCTGTGCGTTAAATGTGAATTGTTGCATTGGTGAAAAAGAATTGAAGTAAAATGGAATCTTTGTCGGTACGGTTTTATGGGTGGATACACAAGGTGGGCGCAGCACGGGAAAACAATAGTATTGTCATCCAACCCGGTTAGTAAAGCTGAAGTTGGGGAGGAGGCACGGTATGATTACCAAGATATGATTATGGATGCTGGGCATGCTAATGTTGACTAGGGTGACGACCACGGCGACGACAGTCCCCCACAGCCGAACAAAAGGGCTCATAAAATTTATGAGTTGTTGAGAGACGCGGAAGAGCCGTTGTGGGATGGAGCTCAGAAACACACACGGTTGTCTGCAGTTAGTAGGTTATTACAGTTGAAATCGGTCCATAGGCCACGTATTTATGGAAAGATTCTTTCATATTGCCTTCCGGGGACTGTTGCCAAGGGTTGTATGAGAGACTTTGACTTAATTATCTCATTTCTTTCGAGATATATGTTTTTTACAATATGGGTGAGTAACATGGAGGTGCTTGAGAAGAACATTGCTGTGACAATTTGCAAGCTGCAAAAAATCTTCCCACCTTCGTTCTTTGATTCAATGGAGCATTTGCATGTTCACCTGGCCTATGACGGTAAAATGGGTGGACCTGCACAATATCGGTGGATGTATCCATTCGAGAGGCAATTCTTAAACTTGTTACAGTTGTTCGTTTACACTTAATGCAAAACCTGTTATCATTGATATTCCACCTAACTCTATTCGCTAAACTTCTAGGTTCATGTTCCATTTGAAGAAGAAAGTTCGTAATAAAGCTCGTGTTGAGGGCTCAATTGTAGAGGGATACTAATGGAAGAGCTTGTTAACTTTTGTGGCCAATATTTTGACCTAATGTTCATACAAGGTTAAATCAACTAGGCCGAAATGACCCCGGAGCCAACACAAATTTGGAAGGGCAATTGTCAATGTTCAAGCAGTCAGTTAGTCCGTTCGGACGAACCTATACTCGATGGCTAACGGATGAAGAGTACAATGCTGCAACAATATATCCCCTTCTAAATTGTGATGAAGTTTCAGCATTCGTTGAGTAAGCTAATGTCTTAAAATAATTACTGTTCATAATTGAAAATGTGTAACAAACAAGTCAACTATATTGGTTTGCAGTGAGTTCAATGCGAAATCTTTAATCACTGATCCCGCTAGACTTGAATTTCCTCGAAAATCACAATTTGTACAGTGATTCAGAAAACGTGTAAGTCTTTAACCAAAGTATATTATGTGCTATATATAGTTATGTGGTTTATTAGTATATTGATTTATCCTTAAATTTTACTGTCATCTACAATAGGTTCAGTCGATCGATAAACCAGTAGCTTCCTATTAGAAATTACTAGCTCAAGGTTCTAATAAACAAGCATCCTGTCATGGAGGCTATATATCATCAACGAGTTTAGGTTTAACATAAAAGATGATGACTGAACAAAATAAACCCAAAACAGTGGAGTCTTGGTCAACGGCGACTATTCTGATGAGAATTGCATGGATTTTTATGGAGAGCTAGATGAGATTGTTGAGCTAGCATATTTGGGTTCCGAAAATCGCCTGGTAATGTTCAAGTGTACATGGTTCAATGTCACATGCAGTAGAGGTATCTGTGTTAGCGCGTAAGGGATTGTAGATGTCAATATCAAGTCAAGACTTGCATCAGACAAGCCGTTTGTGGTTGCTAGTTGAGCTGCACAAGTCTTTTATGCGGAGGATGTCGCAAATCTCAAATCTAATTGGTATACAGTTATCAAGTCCAAGAAATTACCCGTGGCATATGACAGAGAGGTAGACACCTTTCAAGCCGACCAAGCACTTGTCTTACTACCTATTGAGGTGAACAACGAGGAGGATGATCTTCCTCTTCAACCAACACTTAATGTAGGAGAAGAAGTCGTAGATGATGACGCGGAAGATGTGGAAAGTGTTGAAGATGATGTGGCTGAGTCTACTGACGAAGAGGATGAATTACAAGATGAAAAGGACGACGAGTCCCACGAAGAAGAGGATGACGAGTCTGACGATGAAGATGATGATGATTCCCAAAAATGAAAATGATTGACTTGTATTGTTGTAACATGCATTGTTTTAGTACTTGGTTCATATACTGTTTTATACTCAGTTCATATATTGTTGTAACATGTTGTGGACTATAATTGTTTTTAATGTATTAATTTCTTTGCACTTTATCTATACAAACTCAGTTATGGATAGATTACGGGCTATTCGTGGTCGGGGTGGACGCCGAGCTGCCTCTACGCCGGTGGCTCCCACCTCATCATTACCCACTGATGACGAGGCACACAATGCTCACATACAGCAGACGGGGCCCCAGCCCGAGCCGTTGCCCTATCCCCACGCCAATTCCTCCCATACGCACGTTGATTCACCTTTTTCTGTGGGATCTACCTCATGTATATTTGAACTGTATAAAACATGGTGTTTTGCAAGATCTCGATGAGGGCGTGGACCGACACGCTGGATGCGCATCGACCCCTAGAGTAAACAGAGAGTTATTCTCACCGAGGAAGGCCAGTAAGTAAAAAATCACATCATGCAGTACTTACATTCTTCAATTTCGATAATTATTACGGTTCATTTATTTAATGTATTTAATTATTTATTTATCAAGATCCTGGAGACTCCGGTGAAGACGAAGATCAGCGTTCTTGTGAAGAGCCGATTCTTTGAGCCACGGCTATACTGGAAGGACTGGGATGCTGGGACAAGGGAGTCCTTATGGGAAGAGTGGCTGGTACGATTAACTATTTTTATCAGTCATTATTTGTTTAATTAGAATGTAGTATTTAAATTAATTGTATTGATTGTGTAATTGGATGCCTTGCAGGAGACTCTCGAGCAGCAGGTATTGGGGCGACATGCTTTTTTTGTATATATCGGCAAGAATTATTGCTGTTGGCTTACCCGAGGGTGCCCTGATGGAAGAGTTGAAGGGATATCCCCATCATTGGATATCTTTATCTGTATGAGGGGCATATCGATGGTTCATCGGTGAATGGCTAATCCGGCCTGGGAGGCCAAGAGTATGACTGGGGCCGAGAACAGACATGAGAAAGAACCCACCCACATGGAAAATGGGGGGGGGGGGGGGTCGGTGGCTCATGACCTCATCCGACACAACAGTGCAGTTGAGCACCCGAACCTGGAGGCGGATGAGGTCGTAGCTCTGACGTATAGTCAGACGGACGTGAGGAAGAGGATAAGAACGAGGCACACCGGGTGGGGGACAATGTTTCAGATATTGCTCGGCGGATCAATGTAAGTTTGAGTTAATTTGTTAAAGTTTTGTCTTTGTATTCAATGTTTGTTGCTTTAATGTTTTCAAATCTTTAAATCACTATTTTGTAGGCCTCGTATAAACAGATTAGGAGGTCCGAGCAGTAGTCCAGACAGCCATCAGCGTCCACGAGTACGGGTACGAGTACTGGGGCATTGAAGCGATGGATGGATACACTAGAGGCCGTCAATAGGCTGAAAGGCCTATACGCGGCCTGCCTAGCACGACTATACATGCCGTGATAGGAGCGTCCCCACCCCCCGCTGCCCCTCCATAGACATAGGTACCGACTGCGCAGCGACCGTTAGACGAGGATGAGATCTGCCGCATTGCTACGGAGGTGTTCAGGATGATCAGAGCCCATGATCAAGTACAAACACTATATACGTTTACTAAACACTTGGAATTACGATTGCTATTGAGATTAACGCGTCTGTGAATTTACATGCAAGACACTGCTACTGGACATGCCGAGCCGGATCCATGTCAGGGTGCCCCATTGCACGAGGACAATCAGCATGATCCAAATTCAGAACTCGGCAACCCCTGAGCCCCCTCTCGTGCCCTCCCGACTTGTACTCCCCTCCCCTCCCGTTCCCTCCTGGCATGTACTCCCCTCCCCTACTCTATTGTATCCGGCTATATGTACATTTTATTTTTCGATTAAAGTATACATTTTTTAAAGTTATCTAGTTGTATATTGTGTTTGGTTTAGGGCTAAATAATTGCTGATGGATCAACAATTATTTATGTTAGGCCCCGATCTTAATTAGCTACTAATCATTTTATTAACTTTAAACATATNTAAATTTGATTAAAATATTATGATTGTGTTATATTATTTGTCTACATAAAATGAATATTGAAATTAAATTGTGGGTCCAAAATGTAATTATGTAAAACTTTGGGGGTTAAAAAGTAATTATGCAAAATCTTGGGGCCAATATGCAAATATGAAAAGTTGGTATTAGTGGCATGCCATGTGTTGCCTTAGGATTAATTATTTGGTGGTGAGTAAGCAAAAGAAACTAATAAAAAAATGGAAAGAAGCCTAAGTGGATAATTTAGAAATAAAAGAGAAGGTGGGATTGCAAGACCTAGTCTCGGTCAAAATAGAACAAAGAGAAGAAAAAGAGAGAAAGAAAAGAAAGGAGGGAAAGGGAGGAAGAGAAGAAGAAAAGAAGAAAAGGAAGAACAAAGGAGAGAATCTTCTTATATTGGCTTGGCCTAAAATTCTTTAAGGTAGGTTATCTTGTTCTTTTAGGTTTTAAAGCATGTTAGAGAATTATTATGAGTAGTAGTAAAATATTTATACATATTTGCCTGAAATGATTCAAGGAGATGTGTGTTCATGTATGCTGAAAACTACAAAACAGTCATGGAATTAGGGTACTTTTTGGTGCTTAGAAAGGTATACTTTTAGTTGATATATGGACCTGGTTATTTTATATGTTATACTAGTACATGTATAGAGTATACATACCAAATTTCAGATTATTTCAAGTACTATTGCTATGGTTTAAAATTCGTGGCTTGGAACCTATCTTGTGAAACTGTTGCTAGGCAGATTCTAAAGTTTGTCTTGTAAAGGGCTTAATATGATATTAAAACAATATTTTCGTGTCAAGTAAAATACTGGGATGTAGCTCTTTAAGTCTAGTTTTCATAAATATATAGTTTGACTGTAGAATCCTTGTAATTAAATTGTTATGATTTTCGGAGTACAGACTACTCCTGCTGCCATTTTAAATACTGGGCAGATTAGGTTACATGTTTGGCATGTATTGTTGATAATACGGTAAATATGACTCGACAGGGGATTAAACCTCTTTTGAGGTACTTGATGACATTCATGTTGACGTATGTACATGATTATGCATATCACGTGAAGGAGGAGGAAAAAAGTGAGTTGAGGGTGTCATTTGCCGGGGTTGGAAGTTATCCGGCCAGGGTTCTCGTTCTCGTTCATGTCTTGATAGTGCGCACTAGCTATGCGTACTAATTCTCGAAAGGAATTATTGGCGTGCCTGTGATGACGTTGGACTTCTTCTATCGAACCCGCTACATCAGTTGGTTGCGATACGAAAAGTCTCTCGCACTCAGGGAAGGTTGGCTCGTGCATGAGGGGCATATTTGCATATTGATATTCTCGTACTTGGCTTATATTTGTCTTGAACTTTTTTGTACTGCTTGGTTATTCTTGACGAGATCAAGTTAATATTTAGGTCTTGCTTGTCATTCTCGTGTATGTTCTACAAGATTTAAAATCTTGCTCGATATGTTATTCTCGTTTCTTTTGAAGGCAAGTGTGAGCAGATGCTTGCATGTGTTACTCGATATGTTAAATTATTCTTAAGTGCGCGTAGGTATCATCTGTTCAAGTGACTTGCATGTTCATACTAACTATACATAATATATATGATCAAGTCATGTTTAGACTTAAAAGCACCGGATACCCTACTGAGCCATTAGGCTGACCCATTCCCGATACTTTTTTCTAGGTTCGGAATCGAAGTATTTTCCAAGGGACGAAGAGGATTATCTCGGGGAGACTCAAGAGTATTACGCTGGGTGAGCAACGTTTAGTTGTTCTTCTTTTATTTTGGGGTGTAGTACTTGTATAGAAGAGAGGTAGTCTGTAATATAATGTTATGTTCAGTCTTTCCACTTATAGACGACTGTAACGTTTAAGTATGCTTCCGCTGTTTCTTTTGAGGTTGTAGTAAAGCTCTGTTTATCCTTGATGTATATGTATTAACTAGCCTGTTTAGCGTTGCGCCCCTTCCGGGGGGGCGTGACATTTAATTTTATCAGAGCTGTAGTTGCTTGGAAGCCAGGCTAAGATCTTCGGAATTAATTAGTTTCTTTAATTTGAAATTCGGTATGGCCTAAACATATTTTTTTCACCTGTTCAGGTGTTATATATGGCGGGCCAGAGAGAGGAAAGTATTGTGGGGCAGGGTACACAAGAAACTGATCCTAATTTACGGGAGATAATTGGATTAGTTGGACGTATAACTAATGCCCTAGAATCTTCACAAAATAATCAGCAACACAGTCAGGTTGGCGAGAGTTCTCAGGTGAGGTACGCTATAGCTACTGATGATCTGACCTTACTTGAAAGATTTGTTAAGCTTAAGCCTACTGTATTTGCGGGTGGCGCTAATTCAGATGAGGCAGAGGAATGGATAAGCAATAAGGAGAAACTATTTGAGAGAATGCAATTAACTCCTTCACAGAAAGTTTCTTTGGCTACTTTTTATTTGAGTGAGGATGCGGGATTTTGGAGGAAGACGATTGATGCGAAGTGGACTGCCGGTAATGTGATAAGAACTTGGGATTTGTTTATTTCTGAGTTTAATAACAAGTATATTCCGGCAAGTGTTAGAAGAGATAGGGAATTGGCTTTCCTACAACTTGAACAGAAAAACAAGACTGTACAAGAATATGAAAAGGAATTTACTGCTTTAGCTCGACATGCTTCTTATTTGGTTGTGGGTGGTGATAGGAAAGCTAGAAAGTTTGAGACTGGCTTGAATCCTGACATACTGGAAGCTATAACACCTCTTAATATCTCTGATTATCACGAGATTGTAGATCGGGCACTTAATATTGAGAGGACTTTGAGGTTTACACGGGCAAAGAGGGCACATATGAGTTTATCTAGGCCCCCCCAGTGCCACAGTGGCAGGCAGGAAGATTTCCTTCAACATCTGGTGATAGGAAATTTCTAAGAACAGATATGAGGAGTATGGCGTATACACCTGGACCTCAGACACAGGGATTTATGCCCCGACCATTTATAACCGGACCACGACCTCAGCCTAGGCCTGGAGTAAGGCCTACTCAGTATATACCACCTCAACAACAGCTTGTACAAGCAGTTAGTCGATACTGCACATTTTGTGGTATGACTGGGCATACAAAAGAGGTTTGTAGGAAGAGAAAGGGGACATGTTTTGCATGTGGGACACATGGGCATCATATGAGGGATTGTCCTAAGAATAAAGGATATGTGGCTATTACTGCTGGGGACACATCTGGTACTAGTATTAGTACCGGTAGAAGGGTGAATAAACCGACGATAAAGGCTAGAGCATTTGCACTGGGATAGGATGAAGTATAGGGATCGCCTGCAGTTGTTGGAGGTACTGTTCTAATTTCTGGTACTTTGGCTAGAGTATTGATTGATCCTGGCTCTACACATTCATATGTCGCATCACATTTCTTACATCATTTGCCTATGCTGTCGGAGTCTTTACCTTTTGTGGTCAAAGTCAGTACCCCTGTGGGTGATTCTTTATATACAGATAGAGTGTACAAAGCCTGTGAGATTAACATGAATTACCATGTACTCCATGCTAATTTGATTGCACTGCCTATGCGGGAGTTGGATGTTATTTTGGGTATGGATTGG
The DNA here is from genome assembly GCA_033065855.1 of Escallonia rubra. NCBI lineage: Eukaryota > Viridiplantae > Streptophyta > Magnoliopsida > Escalloniales > Escalloniaceae > Escallonia > Escallonia rubra. The sequence goes on along the minus strand of JAVXUO010002778.1, from coordinate 9,298 downwards.
TTATCCCACAATCATGCTAGTGTTGACTGTTTTGCCAAGACTGTTACGTTTACTTTACCTGATCAGTCGGTATTCATGTACATGGGTGATAAAAGTCCAACTGTTGTCCCTATTATTTCTGCCTTACGTGCTCAAAAGTTACTTGATAAGGGTTGTGTGGGATATATTGTGTATGCTATTGACTGTTCAAAGACAGTGACTAGGCTGGAGGACATCCCTATTGTTCAAGAATATTCAGATGTATTTTCTCAGGACTTGATTACTCTACCACCTGATAGGGAGATAGAATTTGTTATTGAACTTATTCCAGGCACTGCACCTATATCTAAAGCTCCCTACAGAATGGCTCCTGCTGAGTTGAAAGAGTTAAAGGTGCAATTACAAGATTTACTTGATAAATGTTTTATTAGACCAAGTACTTCACCTTGGGGTTCGCCTGTCTTATTTGTTAAGAAAAAGGATGGTACCTTACGTTTATGTATCGACTACAGACAGTTAAATCAGGTAACCATAAAGAATAAATATCCATTACCCCATATCGAGGATTTGCTTGATCAATTGCAAGGAGCTAAGATATTTTTCAAATTGGATTTGAGGTCAGGTTATCATCAGTTAAAGGTGAGGGAGGAGGATGTCCCTAAGACTGCTTTCAGGACTAGGTATGGTCATTACGGATTTTTAGTTATGCCATTTGAGGTTACTAATGCACCCGCAGCGTTTATGGATTTGATGAATCGCATATTCAAACCATACTTGGATAGTTTTGTGGTAGTCTTTATTGATGATATTTTGGTTTATTCTCGGGATACCCAACAACATGCTCAGCATCTTAGACTTGTTTTGCAAACCTTACGGGATAAAAAGTTGTATGCCAAATTTGAAAAGTGTATGTTTTGGTTGGAACAAGTTGCTTTTCTGGGGCATATAATATCAGGTGCAGGAATATCAGTGGATCCGGCTAAGATTGAGGCTATACAAAGTTGGAAAACGCCTTCAACAGTATCAGAGGTACGTAGTTTTTTGGGGTTAGCCGGATATTACCGTAGATTTGTTGAGGGATTTTTCTAAAATTGCTGGTCCATTATCCCGTTTGACTCAGAAGAAAGTAACTTTTATTTGAGATGATAAATGTGAGAATAGTTTTCAAGACTTGAAACATAGATTGGTGAGTGCACCTATTTTGGTTCTGCCTAATGGGAATGATGATTTTGTAATATACAGTGATGCATCTCACAAAGGTTTGGGTTGTGTGCTTATGCAAAGGGGTAAGGTAATCGCTTATGCATCACGTAAATTGAAGCCATATGAAGAGATTTATCCTACCCATGATCTAGAGTTAGCAGCTATTGTTTTTGCCTTGCATAAGTGGAGACATTATCTGTGTGGAACAGTATTTGAAGTCTACACCGATCATAAGAGTTTGAAATATTTATTTTCACAGAAGGAATTGAATATGAGACAACGTAGATGGATGGAATTATTAAACGATTACAGTTGTTCTATTTCATATCACCCAGGTAAGGCTAATGTGGTTGCTGATGCCTTAAGCCGAAAGAATATGATTGCTAGTTTAATGCTTAAGGAATGGCATATGTTAATTGATGTGGGTGATTGGAGGCCGCACGCCACTAGGACGGGATTTCTATTTGCTAATATTAAAGTTTGGACAGCATTAATGCAATTGATACGGGAAGCTCAGGGAAAGGACCCAGAGTTGCTAAAAATTAGAACGGAGGTGGAGCAAGGGTTGCAGCCTGAATTTTCATTATCTTCGGAAGATATATTGAGATTTAGAGATCGTGTTTATGTACCAAGTGATGCCGAGGTTAAACAGGAGATTTTGAAAGAAGCACATCAGAGTAAGTACAGTATTCATCCGGGTAGCACTAAAATGTACAGAGATTTGAAATCACATTATTGGTGGAATGGTATGAAAGGTGATATAGCCAAATTTGTTTCCAAGTGCCTAACATGTCAGCTGGTAAAGGCAGAACATCAAAAGCCGGGTGGTTATTTACAGCCTCTATCTATTCCTGAGTGGAAATGGGAGCACATAACCATGGACTTTGTGACAGGATTACTGCGGACACGAGACGAAAATGATGCAATTTGGGTAATAGTAGACCGTCTTACTAAGTCTGCACATTTTCTTACTCTGAATATGAAATATTCCATGGAAAGACTAGCTAAGCTATATATCGATGAGATAGTTCGTTTGCATGGAGTTCCAATTAGTATTGTTTCTGACAGGGATCCACATTTTACTTCTCGATTTTGGCAAGCTTTTCAGAAGGCTATGGGTACACAGTTGGCCTTGAGTACAGCCTTTCACCCTCAGATAGATGGTTAGAGTGAGCGTACCATACAAACCTTAGAGGATATGTTAAGAGCTTGTATAATAGACTTGAAAGGTAGTTGGGATTCACATTTACCACTCGTTGAATTCTCTTATAATAACAGCTACCATTCTAGTATTAAAATGGCTCCTTATGAGGCGTTATATGGAAGAAAATGCAGATCTCCAGTTTGTTGGTCAGAGGTTGGGGAAGGTAAGCTTATCAAATCTGACGTTATTCGTGAAACCACTGATAAGATACAATTAATTCAACAACGTATCCATACAGCACAGAGTAGACAAAAGAGTTATGCTGACACTCATCGACGTGGTTTGGAATTTTCAGTGGGCAACTTTGTTTTTATTAAGATTTCTCCAACGAAAGGGGTCATGAGATTTGGTAAGAAAGGTAAGCTATCTCCGAGGTTTGTTGGGCCTTATGAGATTTTGGAACGGGTTGGTGATCTAGCGTATCGGGTTGCTTTGCCGCCTTCATTATCTGGAGTACACAATGTCTTTCATGTATCTATGTTGCGTAAATATCAGCCAGATCCTTCACATGTGTTGCACGATCAGCCGGTTCACGTAGAAGCAGATATGTCTTACGTTGAGCAGCCGGTGGAGATTTTGGATCGTCGGGATCAGGTATTGAGGAATAAGGTGATTCCATTGGTTAAGGTCAAATGGCAATACCATGATATTGAAGAAGCTACCTGGGAGCGTGAAGATGAGATTAGGTCTAAGTACCCGCACTTGTTCACATGATCAGGTATGAATTTAGGGACTAAATTCTTTTAAGAAGGGGAGAGTGTGAGGCCCCGATCTTAATTAGCTACTAATCATTTTATTATGTTTAAACATATTTAAATTTGATTAAAATATTATGATTGTTTTATATTATTTGTCTACATAAAATGAATATTAAAATTAAGTTGTGGGTCCAAAATATAATTATGTAAAACTTTGGGGGTTAAAAAGTAATTATGCAAAACCTTGGGGCCAATATGCAAATATGAAAAGTTGGTATTAGTGGCATGCCATGTGTTGCCTTAGGATTAATTATTTGGTGGTGAGTAAGCAAAAGAAACTAATAAAAAAATGGAAAGAAGCCTAAGTGGATAATTTAGAAACAAAAGAGAAGGTGGGGTTGCAAGACCTAGTTTCGGTCAAAATAGAACAAAGAGAATAAAAAGAGAGAAAGAAAAGAAAGGAGGGAAAGGGAGGAAGAGAAGAAGAGAAGAAGAAAAGAAGAAAAGGAAGAACAAATGAGAGAATCTTCTTGAATTGGCTTGGCCTAAAATTCTTTAAGGTAGGTTATCTTGTTCTTTTAGGTTTTAAAGCATGTTAGAGAATTATTATGAGTAGTAGTAAAATATTTATACATATTTTCTTGAAATGATTCAAGGAGATGTGTGTTCATGTATGCTGAAAACTACAAAACAGTCATGGAATTAGGGTACTTTTTGGTGCTTAGAAAGGTATACTTTTAGTTGATATATGGACCTGGTTATTTTATATGTTATACTAGTACATGTATAGAGTATACATACCAAATTTCAGATTATTTCAAGTACTATTGCTATGGTTTAAAATTCGTGGCTTGTGAAACTGTTGCTAGGCAGATTCTGAAGTTTGTCTTTTAAAGGGCTTAATGTGATATTAAAACAATATTTTCGTGTCAAGTAAAATACTGGGATGTAGCTCTTTAAGTCTAGTTTTCATAAATATATAGTTTGACTGTAGAGTCCTTGTAATTAAATTGTTATGATTTTCGGAGTACAGACTACTCCTGCTGCCATTTTAAATACTGGGCAGATTAGGTTACATGTTTGGCATGTATTGTTGATAATATGGTAAATATGACTCGACAGGGGATTAAACCTCTTTTGAGGTACTTGATGACATTCATGTTGACGTATGTACATGATTATGCATATCACGTGAAGGAGGAGGAAAAAAGTGAGTTGAGGGTGTTATTTGCAGGGGTTGGAAGTTATCCGGCCAGGGTTCTCATTCTCGTTCATGTCTTGATAGTGCGCACTAGCTATGCGTACTAATTCTCGAAAGGAATTATTGGCGTGCCTGTGATGACGTTGGACTTCTTCTATCGAATCCGCTACATCAGTTGGTTGCGATACGAAAAGTCTCTCGCACTTAGGGAAGGTTGGCTCGTGCATGAGGGGCATATTTGCATATTGATATTCTCGTACTTGGCTTATATTTGTCTTGAACTTTTTTGTACTGTTTGGTTATTCTTGACGAGATCAAGTTAATATTTAGGTCTTGCTTGTCATTCTCGTGTATGTTCTACAAGATTTAAAATCTTGCTCGATATGTTATTCTCGTTTCTTTTGAAGGCAAGTGTGAGCAGATGCTTGCATGTGTTACTCGATATGTTAAATTATTCTTAAGTGCGTAGGTATCATCTGTTCAAGTGACTTGCATGTTCATACTAACTATACATAATATATATGATCAAGTCATGTTTAGACTTAAAAGCACCGGATACCCTACTGAGCCATTAGGCTGACCCATTCCCGATACTTTTTTCTAGGTTCGGAGTCGAAGTATTTTCCAAGGGACGAAGAGGATTATCTCGGGGAGACTCAAGAGTATTACGCTGGGTGAGCAACGTTTAGTTGTTCTTCTTTTATTTTGGGGTGTAGTACTTGTATAGAAGAGAGGTAGTCTGTAATATAATGTTATGTTCAGTCTTTCCACTTATAGACGACTGTAACATTTAAGTATGCTTCCGCTGTTTCTTTTGAGGTTGTAGTAAAGCTCTGTTTATCCTTGATGTATATGTATTAACTAGCCTGTTTAGCGTTGCGCCCCTTCCGGGGGGCGTGACAATTTAACCCTAACGTGCATTTGATGGATTGTGTCTTGTTGAGAACTTGAATTTGTAAATACAGGTTTGTGCAATAAAAAAATTAAAAAATAGTTTGACTTTTAGCGACGGATTTATTCCGTCGCTAAAGAATTTAAACAACGAAATAAATTCATCACCAAAAGGTAAACTTTTAGCGACAGAATTTCCGTCGCTTAAAGTTCACTTTTAGTGACGGAAGTTCTGTCAGTATTCTTCCGTCGCTAAATATTTAACTTAAAAAATTATTTTGAAAAAAAAATTAAATTAAAATACAAAAAATATATTTAGCGACGGAATTTCCGTCGCTAATGTATAAATATGTCTGTCACTGAAAGTCCAATTTTAGGCTATGGATTTTGAAATTCCGTCACAAAACTTTTAGCGACGAGGTTTTATGGGAAGGACTTTTAGCAACGGATTGTTCGTCGCTAAAAACTTTCAGCGGCAGATATGGAGTTTTTAGCGACGGATCTCCCCGTCGCTAAAAGTCTTTTTTCTTGTAGTGAAACATCCACCCATACAGTCACACAGACTGCTCTTATACACACATACAGCCACCCACCCACCCACACACACATTACTCCCATATATAAATACTCTAGCGTGGGCGCGCGCGCCCGCACACACACACTACACCCGCACGCACGCACGCGCACACACACACACACATAGAAAAGCACACACCGATACACTCATACATAAATGCTCTCACTCAAATACCCAAACCGACCCACCCACCGCACTCACACACCGCATACTCCTAACATAAACAAACACACACGCAAACACCCAAAATACACACACACACACACACACAAAAGACACCAAAGTCCCCCCCCCCCCCATCCGTCACCACTCACCAACATATGCACTTGCGCGCACACACAAAAAACTGTGACAAACATTGTCATTCTTTAATTTTTGCTTCTTTCTTTTTTACCACTAGCATATTTCTTGCACTACAAGAAAATTGACCTTCAACGACGAACACGGTTCATCAAGCAAAGAAGTGTATTCATCGAGAAAGGCATACAATGACAAAAAAAACCCCGTCCCTGAGTTTGTTTAGGAAGTAAAAGTACCCAGCGGAGGTGGTCAAAGCGCTCGATGATGATGGCGATCGGCGTTGACGGTGTCAATGAAAGTAGAGTGCAGAGGTGCATTAACAGCGACAGTGGTCATGCGGACTTCAATTGTGGTCTAAGGCAAAAAAATGGATGGGGACGCGTGGATCTGCGGTGGACAGTGGAAAGAGAGAACGACGGAGGCGCGGATCCATGATCTTGTGACTACAGAGTCTTGGAATGTGCAGACTGGTGGTGATTGCTGAACTGGTGAATGGTGACCTTCGTGTGGGCTTTGTGTGGAGTGCACGACCATTCAGTGAATGGGTGGGGGCAAGAGAGAGCCCTAAAACCATTTAAATAGCACAATATCCAGGTAACCCATACCAGACCTAAATCGAATCGGAAATTACGGGTCGGTTCGGGTACAAGTCTATTTTCATTAGTCTCCCATATATGTACCCATATTCGAATTTTTTTAACAGGTACGTGTTGACCCGCGTGAATAGAAAGGGTCAATTTTCTTAACTATGTGGGGTGTTCTCGTACTTAATTTTAAAATTGAGGGGGGTAAATCACACATCGCGTAAATAGAGAAGGTCATTAGATTATTTTCCCAAGAGATCGCAACCCCAACTATGTGATCGAACCCGCTGAACTGCCCGACTATAACAGGTTGTATTGGAGGTGTTCAGTGAATTGAAGTTGTCGTGCTTTAAGCAAGACAATTCTTAAGCAAGATAATGTGTCACCTGTGAGTGCAGATTTTTATAAGATGATATGTCTCCTGGTCTTAAAAATGTTAGACAAATGGACAAATGTGGAAATAGGCATAAAATAATCACGTTTACCGTGTAATTGCTATATCCACACATCGAACCGATTTTATCCTTAGGTGGAAATACTATAGTTACTTTTACCAGCTATGCTCCCACGTTGACTTGAGATGTAACGGCTTACATGTTTTGGTGCTACGGTTTATAGGATTAAAAGAGTTGGTTTAAGGTGCTTTTCTCTTGCATCCTTTTGTGGTCACATGTTTCGATCAGAACAGTCATCCTCAAAACGACAAAAGAATATTTCTGCAGCCGAACTGGGAGAATGTAAAAAAATTTCATGGGCTTAGCTTACAAGTCATATATGATGTTCATAAGAACAGGATTGATAAGAAGCTTAGTAGATGAAAGTAGACAGAAAGCTCTACTCTATGGCTGTGACCGGAGTGCACCACTGAGCTAGATGTATCTTAATGCGTGTGATCTCACGCTAAACATTTTTTAGGCTTACTTATGCTTGTTAAGAAGCTCTACCCTCGTCTCCTAAGCTTCTTATCAATTCCATTTTTCACAAACTTTGATATGAGTTATGTTCAGCCCCTACTCTCGCTTATTAATTACAGTCTCTCGTAAGACTTGATCAGCAACATGACTTGGTAACAAGGAATGGCGGATCTACTGTAGGGTCGAGGGGATTATGGTCTCCTCCAATATTTGTCACTGAAACCTACTTATTACCTTACACGTCATTTGCTTAAAGCATTAAAGTACCAAAGTTGAAAAATCCTCGTATATAATCTGCAGAATTTATTAATGCACTTCAAATTTGAACTTTCAACCTCCATTTATTAATGCACTTCAGATTAAGATATTAACAAATGTCCGTAGAAGTCATTTGGAGGATAGAGCATAAGAGTTTTCTAAACTTGTCGTTCTCTTTTTCTGATGCGTCTCAAACTAGCATGCCTTCAATGTCCCGCTTATGTTTCAATCAAGTTCAATCCACAGAAATGTTTGATTCACTTGGACCTTGGCTACACAATGAATTGGCCTCCTCCTCACTCAACCTCCAGGTACACATTTTGGGGAAAATACTTCGTGAAGAAGCGGTCTTGAAATGCTTGCCATGTGAGATCTGCTTTCTCTTGTACCCTCATCATCCTTGAGGTCATCTTCCGCCATTGGTCCCCCTCGCCTGTCAACTGAAAAATTGCTAACTTCACCTTCTGTTTGTCTGAGCACCCCATCACCACGAATACCTTATCCAACTCATTAACCCAAGTCTCTGCAGCCACAGGATCCGTAGCCTTTATTGAACTTAATTGGCCGCAAACTCGTGAACTGTTTCAAGATCGCAGCGTTAGCTGCAACTTGAGTAGCGTTGGATTCTAGATCATCTCCTCTTCCACCTCACCCTCCCCGTCCTCCTCGAATTCAACCACGGTTACTCATCCCGATTAGCACCGTAAACATAAATAAGTCTTATGCTCACACACTAATCCTAACAAGCACGAAAGCTTTAAACTAACATGTCTTAAACTGGTTCTAAGAAAGAGTCTACAGAATCTTCAACCTAAGCTCTGATATCAAACTGTAACGCCCCCCACTTTGGAAGCCGTTACAAAATTCAAGTCCTAAAGTCAAATACATCCTAGTGAATATTCAGTTACACCAAAGTATAAAGCAGAGCATCTGATCTAGTAGCGACAAAATATCTCCATAAGATAAAGACTTAAATCAAACCCAACCTCTTAAAAACCCAACTAAAACAAAATAATAAACCACCTCCAGATTCTATTACAAAATTCTAATTCCAATTCGAATTACCCACATTCGGGTAAAGTGCTAAAAAAGAAACACGATACTCAGTCACGCTAACGAGGTAAATGCTCTAATTCCCCAAGCGTGACATGCCTCTAATCATGTCCATTACCTGTGGTAAGGGACAAAACAAACAAATAGGGGGTGAGGTCGAATAGCCTAGCTAGGGGAATCCAAATGGGAAGCAAATATAGTAATTTGTATTCCAAAACGAAGCCAAAACTTTGACGAACAAGCGATAGCAATTGACAATGATGCAAGTAAGGCGAAACAATATATACGAAAATGATCATTAGTGGTCAAAGACCCAAATCGAATAAAAAACCCGAAGGTACAAAACGCATATCGGTGGCATAATAGCCGTCATCAAGAGGACTATCCGAAAGCCACGAAAATTGATTACAAAAGCCACTAAGGTGACTGCAAAAGT
>JAVXUO010002868.1:0-217547 GCA_033065855.1 Escallonia rubra | reverse complement strand
AGAAAGAAGTGAACCAATCTTGTGATGATCTTTTCCTATACAAAATACATATAAGGATTCCCACCATCATTTATTTTATTATCTGCGGCTCCTCCCATCGATGTGAAGACAAACATAGCATTGTATGATCGGATGTTATCTTTAAACTTCCTTGAATGTTGGCCCCCTTGATAGTTCATCTATTTTTTCAAGAACTCAAAACTTTCCTTAAGAAGGGGTAATCCTACTTGCCCCTCTTGACAGCAAATTGAGAATTTAAGGAGTAATGGAATTTTTTATTTGAATGTCCTTTCTTCATACGACAAATTTGCTCCACAATGGCTACAAAATTCTTTTGGTGTCCAAAGTTCCATTGCTCAGTAAACCTCCCTAAATAATTCACAATAGGAAATCAAGTTTGAGTTATTTGTACAGTAATGAACATAAAGAGAAAGATTTACTTGACTTAATACGTACAGTTTGAAGTGTCTTGAATGCCGGTTTTTCATTTCTTCAGTGGAATCATCTGTTCAAACATCATAGCTCATGTTACATGGACATTCAAGAACTTTACGGGTTCAAAAAGGTAGCAAGATGACCTCTTATAAGCACTTACCTAATGACGTGTCCGAGCCCCCATCAGTATCAACTTCCATTAGCTCGACACGATAAGTTCCATGATATCTGGTTTGTTGTCTTTTTCTACTTGAACCATCTCGTATATCTCCTAACACTTGCATTTTGCTTTAAGCATAAGGTGAGTCATGGCTCGTGGAAGAAAGACGTATTTGTGTCTGAATGACTGATGGGCCAACTTGAGAATGATGAAATTGATGAGTGTAAACATTATGTGGCAATCGAATATGTTGGTACAGGAATACGTTGCTAGTCATTCTTATTGATCCATCACGGTTGACTACTGACTACACTTGAACTCCTCTAGGGGTGTGCAGGTAGAGGACTACTTTGATTGGTCAAAAGAGAATAAAAAATGGGAGAATGTGCAGTGCTATTGGCTTATGTCGCTAATGATGTGCTTGGTTGGTTGCTACTATTAGGACACACTAGATTCTTTCCACGCCGATGCTAAGCCACAATATCTCTTCTAATTTTTCTAGAAGTTCTAGCATGCTCAACACCATCCATCGTACTAGAAAGTGTGATTCTGAATGTTAATAAATATAAGGTTTTATTCTAACTCGGTAAACGGACTAAAACATTGTGACAACAATACGAAGGATGTTATATATTTTTCAGTTTTTACGGTATTGGTCACATTCTATACATGTATAGGTGGCATTCATGTCTTGCGTGATAGACATTACAATAATTTAAAACTGATTGATCTAAATTTATTTAGAAAATTGAGACTATATTATCCAACTCATGGTAAAAACCAAACTGAAATAGTGTAAGTTACTAGTAATGACTTATCCATCACTTAGTTAACATACAGAGACGCACAATTTTGTATATTTGTCTAGAATTTCTAGCATGTTCAATACCATCCGTCGTACTACAGAGTAAACTGTAAGGACTAAAACATTGTCACAACGTTTTTAAGGCATTAATGACATTTTGGGCATGTATAGGAGCCATTAATGTCTTGTGTGATAGACATTACACTAATTTAAAACTGCAGGATGAACTTTTAGTAAGCGAATTGGGATTATCTTATCCAACTTGATATAGCTAAAAATACGCCTCCAATCAGTGGATGACATGTGGCAGCTATGACACGTAGTCTTCCACCAAGGCATTACTGATTTGGCACTTCCCATATTAATCCCTGAATAGAATCCTAATAGGATTCTGTCTCAATCATCAGAGATAGACTTGTGATTCTCTAGGATCCGAATACGGTCCTAATTGAATATGTTCACAGCCCAGTCCTACAAGGGCTCTTCTTCCTGCTACTATATAAAGGGGCCTAACCCCCCAGGTATGGACAACTACACACACAGATACACTGTATCTTATTGCTTTTCAGAGTTCTACATTGTTAGCCATCTTTGACTTAAGCATTGGAGCGTTCCCCTGCCAGAACCCTACCCGGCAGTCACTCTGTGTTCTCTTTTGTAGGCCTATTTTCTGGTGTGGTTCCCGATGCAATTTTTAGCTGCAACAGTTTGGCGCCATCCATGGGACCACAACAGGTAACATGGCCAATCATTCATCTTCCGGCGACTCTCCACTTAGTTATTCTAAAGACCTTCACATGCGATCCAGTAGTTCTCATCGACTGGGTAGTTCTTACGACAAATGGTCGACACCTTCACATCGTTGTGCCGCTTCTACAGAAGATCTTTATGTCAATGTAACATCCACTACTCCAGAGTCAGACAATCAATCTCAAATAAACCGATCTCTACCATCGACTCTGAAGAACGGTGACCTTCGTCATCGCATCAACCGCCAGTTATTCAAAACACCCCATGTTGACCTTACAAGAGAAATCCATGAACTGAAGAATATCGTGAACACTCTCCAACAGAAACTCGACATGGCGGTAGTTCCTCCATCTACCCAGCATTCTCACCTAGATCCAAGCAACCTTTGTCTTCGACTCATATCTCGATCAAGTTACAGCTGAAGGTACAAATCGACGACGGATCCGACGTACGATCCAAAGAAAAAAGCGGAGAACACACAACCAGGAGTGGATCACGCTACCATCCTTATCCATCGGTCGAAGGCAGTATCAATTCCTCTCCTGAAAAGGTTGCTAGATCTGACACCCCCCGAAGATCAATCCTCTGAAAAAGGATGCCTGAGTAACGTTCCCGAGAATAAGACTATTGGAAGGTTGTCAAGTACCATTCTCAGGAACGATCTTCCCCGAGGGAAGAATCTGGATATCCGTTATCTGAGGCAATAGAGAAGGCCAAATTACTGCCCAACTTTCGAATGCCCCAGTGTGACCCTTATGACGGAACTGAAGACCCTGGAGAACATGTTTATGAATTCAAAACAAACATGTTACTTTTTCAATTGTCGGACGCTGTTATGTGCAGTGCCTTCCCTACCACATTGCGGAAGGCTGCACATACATGGTTTAAGTCTTCACAACCGAGGTCCATACACTCCTTCGCTCAACTGTCAGATCTCTTTTAGAAGCAGTCGCTCCTAAAGAAAGAACTCGACGAGCTTGCTTAACATAATGCAAGAGAAGAACGAGTCTCTAGCCTGTTATCTCGGGCGATTTAACGCGGCCACCTTGGAAGTGGATAATCTGGATAAATTTGTAAAGTATACGACATTTCTTCGAGGACTCCGACCCACCTCTAAGTTTGCATTCTCCATCAACAATAGCCCTCCAAGCAATATGAAGGCCCTTCTCGAGAAGGCTAACAAGTATATTCAAGCGGAAGAATACATAGAGACCCACAGAGGACGACGTGGAGAAAGCAAAGAAGAACGAAATAAACGATCTCGGGAGTTGACTCCCCAAGGGGGAAAGATGGCGAAGCACTCCAAACGTAATGAACAACATCCCAAAGACCCATTTGCCATGGAGAATTTGACGCCCCTTAGTGTCAGACCATCACAAATACTGCACGAGATCAAAGACAATAAAGCTCTCAAGTGGCCAGAGAAGATGAGATCTCGGGCAAACAAAAGGAACAGAGAATTATGGTGCCACTTTCACAACGACCATGGCCCATACAACTGATGATTGTGGATCACTCAAACAAACAATCGAAGCTCTCATTAAGCGTGGCCAGTTGAGAATGTATGTGGCATGCAAAGAAGAGTGACAAGAGACACCCCCAGCCGGTGAAGATAGAAAAGAACGGGAAGAGAATGCAGGCATGATCAACACCATCTATGGGGGATTAGCCACATGAGCCTCGTCAGGCCAAGCTCAAAAAGCATATGCAAAGGAAGTGTGCATAACGAGCCAACCCCCAAGTAAGAAATACAAGACTGTGCCCTTACCTGCTATCTCTTTTACGGATGATGATCTAAAAGATGTGAAGACTTCTCACGACGATCCATTAGTCATCACCATCAAGGCCAGGAATTTTGATGTGAAACGTGTTCTGATCGACAATGGGAGTTCAGTTGAAGTTTGTTCTATGATGCATTCAAGAAGATGAACATCCCTGCAGATCGCCTCCAAAAGATGGACACACCCTTATATGGATTCTCCAATCATCCGGTCACAGCTGAAGGTATTATCGCACACCCAATTGCGGTAGATACACCTCTGATGCAAGCAAACACGATGGTTGATTTTATGGTGGTGAAGGTCCCATCTATATACAATGCCATACTTGGACGACCTGCACTTAATCAATTACAAGTAGTCGTATCAACCTACCACCTCAAGATGAAGTTCCCAACAAAACACGGGATTGGAGAAGTCAAAGGAGATGAGATTATAGCTTGACAGTGCTATGTAACTTCATGCCGATCAAAGAACAAGGAAGCACTCATTATTGAAGACCTTCGAGAAGATACAAAGAAATCAGTAGAGGATCTCATTAGCATTGAAGCATATCCCAGATAGAATGAGAAGACAGTCTGCATAGGGTCAAATCTTAATGAAGACACTAAACTCGAGCTTGTGAACTTATTACAAAATTATGCGGACATCTTCGCATGGACAGTAGACATGCCTGGGATTGATCCAAAGGTCATCATACATAAGCTGAATGTCGATCCATCTAAAAAACATGTAAAGCAGAAGAAGAGAACCTTCGCATCGGAGAGACAAGAAAAGATTGAAGAAGAGGTGGATAAACTCTTAACCGCCAACTTCATTGAAGAAATCTACTATCCCGATTGGATTACCAATGTAGTCATGGTTCCAAAGTCGAGCGGCAGGTGGCAAATATGTATCGATCATACATATCTCAACAAAGCATGCCCGAAGGATGGCTACCCCCTCCTGAGGAACGATCTTCTCATTGATGCTACTTCGAGCCACGAACTCCTTAGTTTTATGGATGCATACTCTAGTTATAACCAGATTATGATTCATGAGGACGACATATCCAAGACTTCGTTCATCACTGAGAGAAGGTTGTATGGCTGCAAGGTAATACCTTTCGGACTGAAGAACGCCGGGGCAACTTATCAACACTTAGTGAACATGATCTTTCGAGACTTGATTGGGAAAAACATGAAAGTGTACGTTGATGATATGCTCGTCAAGAGCATCAAGGCTGAATTCCATGTCAAAGACTTGAAAGAAACTTTTGGCAAACTCAGGAAGTATAAGATGCAGCTGAACCCACTCAAGTGCGCTTTTGGGGTTACATCAGGGAAGTTTTTAGGCTTCATTGTCTCTCAACAAGGAATCGAGGCAAACCTAGAGAAGATAAAGGCCATCCAAGCCATGACATCCCCGAAAACCATCAAACAAGTGCAAGAGTTAACAGGTCGGGTTGCAACCTTGGGAAGTTTTGGGTTTTTCAACAAAATGATATTTACCATTCTTCAAAGCCATTAGAAAAGCAAAAGAGTTTGTTTGGACAAAAGATTGTCAGAAGTCATTCGAAGAACTTAAGACGTACTTAAGTTCTCCCCCACTACTTTCCAAGCCACTTTCGGGAGAAGACTTGTCTTTGTACGTCTTGAATACCCAGTACAGTCGTGGCTCAAAGAATCGGCCCTTCACAAGAACGCCGATCTTTGGCCCTCATGGGTGAGAGTAACTCTCTGTTCATGCTGGGGGTCGATGCGTACCCTGCATGTCGGACCACAGCCTCGTCGAGATCCTATAAAACACCGACACTAATACAGTTCAAATATAATTTAAATATAAGGCTAGCAAAAATTGACTAAACACCGTTATCAAATACCTGAGATCAAACCCACAGAAGAAGGAGAATCAATGCTCATGTGGGAGGAATCGACATCAGGCTGGGGCAACGGCTGGGGCTGGGGCAACGGCTGGGGCTGGGGCCCCGTCCGGTGTACGTGAGCACTATGTGCCTCATCATCAGCGGGCAATGACAAGGTGGGACCCATCGAGGAGGAGGCAGCTCGGCGTCCACCCCGACCACGAATAGCCCATAATCTATCCATAACTGACTTTGTATAGAAAAAGTGCAAAGAAATTAACACATTAAAAATAATAACTAGGCAGAAAAAATGTTACAACACCACATGAACCAAGTACAAAAATACTATATAAACTAAGTACTACAACATTGCATGTTACAATTGTACAAGTCAATCATTTTTATTTTGGGAATTATCATTTTCATCGCTAGACTCGTCATCCTCTTCTTCGTGAGACTCGTTGTCCTCTTCATCTTATAACTCATCATTTTCATCAGTACACTCAGTCACGTCATCTTCAACACTTTCCACGACTTTTGAGTCATCATCTACGAATTTTTCTCCTACATGAAGTGTTGTTGGAAGAGAAAGATCGTCCTCCTCGTTGTTCACCTCAACAGGTACCAAGACAGGTGTTTGGTCGGCTTGAAAGGTGTCTACCTCACTGTCATATGCCGGGACTCTTCGGCCCCGGAATAAGCAACGACAAAAACATGTACGGCTTCTTCATGCACATGCATGGTGGAAGGTTGTACGCGACAATAATAATAGGCCATGTGGAGCAAGGCGTGCTTGACTGTCCGAAAGGATTGAACCCATCAGTTTCCAAACCAAGTCTAACATTCTGAACTTCCTGAGCAAAGATTGGATGCCTGCGGTCAAACTCCTTCCACGCCTCTCCATCAGCTGGATGTGTCAGCACATCGGCATCCTTGCTACGAGTCTCACAGTGAGCCCTCATATGTTCAGCCGTATTGGAGGAGTAGTACATTCTCTGAAGCCTTGGTGTAACCGAAAAATATCACAATACCTTCCATGCAATGTTTTTCTTCTTCCCTTTGTTCGGTTTGTATCTCGAATAATCACATACTGGACACCGTGTCAAGTCCTTATTCTCTTTCCAGGATATTACACAATCATTATTGCACGCATCTATCTGCTCATGACTCAATCCAAGTTTCCTCATCATCTTTTTCACGTCATAGTACTACGGGGGTAGCTTTTCACTCTCAGGAAAAATTTCTTTGATTAAAGTAACAAACGCGTTAAATCCTTTCTCATTCAGCCCATGGTCTGATTTCAACTGTAATAACCTACTAACCGCAGACAACTGTGTGTGTTTCCGAGCTTCATCCCACAACAGCTCTTCCACGTCTATCAATAACTCATAAAACTGATAAGCCCCCTCATTCGGCTGTTGGGGACTGTCGTCGCCGCGGTCATCACCCCAGTCAACATTAGTATGCCCAACATCCACAATCATATCTCGCTAATCATACCGTGCCTCCTCCCTAACTTCAGCTTGACTAGCCGGGTTGAATGACAATACTATCGTTTCTCCATGCTGCATCCACCTTGTGTATCCACCCATAAAACCATACTGACAAAGATGCCTTTTTACTTCAATTCTTTTTTTTCCAATGCAACAACTCACATTTACCTCACGGACACCTTATCTTATCAAAGTCAACATGTGCAGGATGCGCGTAAGCGAAGTCGAGAAATTCGTCACTGCGATCCTCAAAATCATCAGCATTCTTCCTTTTTATCCAACTTTGATCGACTGACATGACGATTAAGATTATGTACTATATACCACCTTCAATTATGACCAATAATTAAACATGGTCGATGTAAATATGAATGCATGCACGTGACAACATGTCTATATATATCCCTTCCGTTCTCTAATAGGTAGTGGTCATATCCCATTCAGAAAAACACATGTTTATAAAATCAATACTACTTATTAAGCCAAAACATGGTTTGGTGTTACATAACTATCAACCTACAATGATGACAAGTGTCATTCCAACAAAATTTCTAAGAAATGACACAAAATAAAAATATTAATTGGTAAGTAACTACCGATATGTTTAGTTTTCACAAATTAAAATTCATCAAAAAATAGAGTTAAAGAGGTCAAGTTTGATACAATAATAATATTTTGCTAACTTATGTTTCAACACGTATGACTAACTTATTTTTCAGTAATTTAAGATTCATTTTACTGAATATAACAATAAACGCGTATACGTGATTTTTTTTTATAACAAAATTTATACTATTAATTTCAGTTTTGCACACGCATCGCGCGTGCCACGGTAGCTCGTGTTTATAAAATCGTTACCAACTCATGTTTAGTCATATGTCTGCGGAAAATTCAGCAGCACCTCCACGTATTTCTCCAAGTACACGACATCGATTATGTGTTCTAACATTCATTTAATCTTGCCTCGCAAGGTTTAATGGATGTCAGAACACCAGATCTGTATGCACCCGGAGAAATACAGGAGAATGTGAACCAAATATCTACGACATAGAACACAGAACATGAGTCGATATATTGTTTTACAATCACTTAGCTTTTCCAAATTGTCCAAACTAGACATCCAAAGGCTCATTCCAAAGCATTACTTTGTAATGAGTACCTTTGAACGGGAACTAAGGATTTTTATGCATGCATGCATGCATTCAAAAACATATGCAAGAATCTTTCTGAAATATCAAAATTTCAGAAAGATCGTTGCATATGTTTACCAATTCCACTTTAACTAGAATTCGTTGGCAACGAGTTGAACCAACTCGTTGTCAATGGACTTCGCAAAATAACAACGAATATTCCTAATGCAGGGTTTAATAACAACAAGTAATTGAATTATCTCTGTGGAATATAGATTAATTATGGGCTACTTCCAGTCATTAGTATGTAATTAGGTTTAATTAGGGTTAGTCAGGGTTACTTAGATATGTATTAGGGGTTAATTAGGATCTAGGGTTTAATTAATCTAATTAGGATTTAAAAAGACATGTTAGGGCTAATTAGTGTTAATTAGGAGTATCTTGGGCTAATTATAACTAATTAGGGTTGATTATGACTAATTATGGTTAATTAAAGCTAATTAGGGTTTAATTGTGCTGATTAATGTTGATTAGTCCTAATTAGGGCTATTTAGGATTAATTGGGTTCTTAGGTTAATTACGACTAATTAGGCTAGGTATACTCAATTAGGGTTAATCAGGGTTTTGTTAGGGTCTAGGGTTTAGGGTTTAATTAATCTAATTAGGATTTAATAAGATACGTTAGGGTTAATTTGTGTTAACTAGGAGTAATTAGAGCTAATTAGGGTTCAATTGGGCAGATTAGTGTTGATTAGGGCTGATTAGCGCTAATTAGAGCTAACTAGGGTTAATTGGATTCTTAGGGTTAATTACGACTAATTAGGCTAACTAGAGCTAAGAAGATGCTAACAAGGTATGATTGTCACATACCCCTTACGCTTCTTTTGTTTTTCAATATTGGTGTGCATATACCCATTTTAGAAGTTATTGTGTGTTGTATGTCATGTTTCAGTAAAAAGGTAGGACCTTGTGCAGGCCCATGCAATTGTATGATGTTGTGGTCTACTGCTATAGCTGCTGTGCTTTTTGTGCCCTCTATTTTCAGTTACTCCCTAAGGGTTATAACACAAAAAATTTTGTAATAACCATACTTTTGACCAGCCCAAAAAGGTGCAGTCACGACTAATTAGGGCTAAGTGGCGGAGCCAGGATTTCACCCCGGGGGGGGGGGGGGGGGGTTGGGGGGTGCTAAAAATATCACGTTAACCTAATTTCAACAGCCCACCATTCAACTAAATCACAGATATCTCAATCCAATTGGGTCACATCCTCCATCAACAATTTTAATTCTCAAATGCTCAATGCACAGTTAACAAAATTATATAAAGAATGAAAATTGATGTAAAGAAGTCTAACAATTAGAACTAAATCACAGATATCTCAATCCAATTGAGTCCCATCCTTCATCAACAATCTCAATTCTCAAATGCTCAATGCACAGTCAACAATCTCAATTCCTAAATGCTCAATGCACAGTTAACAAAATTATATAAAAAATGAAAATTGATATAAAGAAATCTAACGATTAGAACTAAATCACATATATCTCAATCCAATTGGGTACAGTGCAACAATTTCACAAATCTATAGATATCCAGCAAAGGGGTGCCATATACTGATCAGCATCACCATGTTTGCCAGAATGCTCACATTGCCAGTCAAATCTAACAATTTTGATCACTTTCGCGAGATGCTTTTCAACTTCAGTATTGAACAATTTAAATTTTTGAAGTTACTCGGATTTATGATTAATGAGGTAAACATAGCTATAATGAGAGTAGTCATCTATGAAGGTAATTAAAATACATATTCCACATAAGGTTGGAGACAGGGGCCCACTAATATTAGTGCAAATAATCTTTTAAGATCACTAGTACGTGCAACACATTTCTCTAGTTTTTTGTCACTTTGCTTCTAATACAATCTACATAAGCGCTGTCATTTAAGGTAGGTAAAATATTGCTTTTAATTATTCTTTTTCGAGAGGTATATGAGCAATTCTTTTGAGCCACAAAAGTGCGTCTTCTCATTTATTATGCCCTCTTGATGCCACTTTTTTGAACATTCATTGAAATTCCATCAAAGGTTAAATTCAATCTATATAACTGTCACACAAGTAACAACTTCCAACCAAAACTGAATCAAGGAACAAATTAACTTTCATATTCCTAATATTAAGATTTAAACCCAACACACCAAGTTTTGACACTTAAACCAAATTTTGCCTCACAGAGGGTACAAAATAATTTTCTCCAAAACAATACTACAGCTAGACTGATAATTTAACCTAACATCTCTAATAAACTTGAATCCGGCTCTAGCTTTCATCGCCCATGAACACATTTGCTTTACCATCACTTGGCTTGTTTATGAACTGCAAATAAGTAGCAATATGAGTGGAAGTTCCAGCATGCAAGCCACAAAGAATTTGGTATTACATCAACTAGAAGTGTTCAAAGCAATTAAAAGCTAGTGAGTTACCTCTTTCTTTCTTTTCCTTATTTTCTAGCCAAGTCTTTTATTTTGGACAATCAAGTTTCTTATGACCACTCTCCTTGTAAAGCCAGCAACTAACATCCTTCTTAATAGTAGCCCTCGACCACCAGGATTGTGAGACTAACTATATTTTCACTAACTATGATGATTTTTCTAGTTCTCGTTTAACCTACTGTGCTGATTATTAAACCCAGTACTTGTTTCTTGTACCTATCTTCATCTTGATCACACATATAGAGATAAGATGCATCATTCCTTAGGGTTCATTCGGTGTATCATACGTGGTTATTAAGTGACCAAAATGGTTGGAAAAAGAGCCAAGAGCTTAGTGGAGTAGGAAGGACTCGACACCCTCAACCCCATCATTCTTCATGGCGGACAAAGTATTCATTCGGTCCTCAGTTTCAGCCTTTCAGACTCTGGGAATTGCTATCATATGACATCAAGGAACTTATTAGCATTGGTTTTATTCGACACAGCACCCTGAAAAGTCTCAGAATTTGGCTTCATTGTGATTATGATACTCAACCTATTCGCCTATGCCACTTCTGATAAAATACTTTTTGATCAGCAGTGCTATTCTCAGTGACCGCAAAAGGCTCATCTTACTATAAAGCAACAACTAAATCTGCAAGGCCTAGGTCTAGTTAAACATCTTTTTCCCATCTCCTAAATTTATTACCAGCCAAACTCCGAATGGAACAAATCTAACTATTAATAGCTGTCATCAAGGTGAAATTACAAATCATTAGATCGGCATGAGCAGAAGGTACAAGAATATGCTGAAAAAAGTGTATAGTAGTATTCTCCAAGGAGTCAGAGTGTATAGTAGTATTCTCCAAGAAGTCTAATAATGAAAATTGAACTAAACTTGTTAGCATCTGACGAGAACATGAAGTGGCAATGACATCTGATATAGAATTAGTATTAGCCAGTTTAAACAGGGCAATTGTCTTTGACATTGCATGAGACGCAAGAAAAATCCTAATAAAACCCCACTGAACCCATTAGTAGCACCCAGAATGTGATGCAAATGTTTCCGGTTGTTCCACCCCCATTAATAATTTAATGGATGTTTTTGCATTTGTGGTTTCCAGTAAAACAATAAATCAAAATAGTAGAATGCAAATCATTACTTATATGCTAAAGCACGATTGAGACAAGTTTAAAATCTGTACCGGAGTTGTAGATCTGGCACGAGATGTCATGTTTTCAAGTAACTTCTCTTATTAAGCCATAGTATAAAGGGTGGATGAATCAACGGAATAATGAAGGGGGTCACCATAATGATAAATGAATGACATCCACTTTCACGGGATACGAATTAAACCAAAAAAAAAAAAAAGAAGGAAACTTTCGTTTTCAAGGGACTTGGAAATATCCGAATCTTGTTAGTTAAGCACTTATTGGGATTGAGTTTCACTTTCACTTTCGTTTTCAAGCGTAGGGATTGAGTTTCAAGGTAGCACCGTGAGATGAAGACCATAGTTGTAGTTGGCTTTTATTGGGGACTTGAAGACCATAGTTGTAATTTGCTCCAAAAGTGCAAAGAAGTTTACTCCTTTTAATCATAGTTAAAAATGATCGATCACCATTTTTATGCTAGTCGAACGAACTTCGGCTCCTACCTAAGTTGTAAGAATCTTCCTCCAACCCTGGATATAATAACAATTAATAATCGCTAAATATTTTTAGTCGCTTTTCTTTTAACACTTTCAACCACAATTCTTACCAGTAATTTCTTAACATCACTAAATAAAAGTTACTGAAAACATTTAAGACGATTGATTATGGCTATGTAAGAGATAGGAAGAAGATTCCTCCGACTGAGATAACAACCATTTTTTTTTCATTTTCCTTGGTGTTGACCGTGCAAACAAGGTAATTAGCCCAGGTTATCTAGACCGAATGGAAAAGTATGGACCAGTTAACACATGGCACAAATAGTGTAATTCTGACTGCCTATTTATCTCAAAAATTAGAAGACTGGTGCCAACACAGACAAGTTGTTCAAACAAAGCTACAACCTCCGGGATGTCGCAAAGGGGGAATGTGTAATTTTGCCATTTGATGTAATAGCTCATTTTCCTAAACTCATTAACACCAGCAAAATCCTAAATTGGCCCCGCAATAGCAACAAGAGAACCAGAAGTACTGATTCCTGACTGCAACAATTTAGCTAAGAAAAAGGACAACATATTTGAAATCAATGTTATATCACATTCTGGGTGCTACTAATGGGTTCAGTGGGGTTTTATACTGTGGCTTAATAAGAGAAGTTTAAAAATTTCCAAGCCATCATCAGTGCGCTTCTTCAGCCACTCATCTCCCGCATTCCCGTCAAGGAAGTTTCGAATTCCCTGGTCTCCTGCCTCAGCTATCCTTCTTTGCCCTCTCCAATCTCCTCTCAAGAGCTTTAGTCTGAGCAAGATGATTAGCCTCGCGTTTACTCAATTCTTCAGCACGAAGAGTGGCCTTTGCAGCCTGCTTGACAGCATCCCTCTTTTCTTGAGCTTCGACGGCTGCTACATCTCTCTCCATCTCGAAGCGCGATAGCATCTCTGCCATGTAGGCGTACATCTGAAGAACAAGTATTGGGATAAATCAGCTGAATGAAAGACAAGGCAAAAGTACAAGGGAATGAAAATAAGATCTTACTGAAGACACTGCCTAGGCAAAAGAACAAGCAAAGGACTCATGCGTTTGGTCCACGAGAAGCTCCTTGTCTTTGGGGAGGACACCATGAAGAAGATGCTGCTCGGAGATTTGACTGTTCGGCATTCCCATATCTTCACGCCTAATAGTCCATCTAGGCCAAAAGATAGGGTCTTCCACAATGGACACCCCTTCTACGATGCGTGGGGAGTGCTCGGGAAGACTGACCTTCGTCCTCTTTGGATTACGGGGCATCTCCACACTTGGGTGCTTCTCCTTCCTTTTCCTCTTAGCTTTTTGAAGCACGTTGATAAAGCCTCCTTGGGGTGATTTCCTGCTTCCACTAGCTATTTCTGCATAAGGAGAAGAATCAATATTGGAACAAGGATAAAAACCAAATTGAAAACACACAAGAGCCTATATAAATCAAACCTAGAGTTGTGGTTTCGGTTGAAGATGTGCTAGGGAGAGTAGGAGGGGGAGGAAGAACTGAAAGATCAGCTGGAATGGGCTTGCAGTGAATAATCTTCCTATACTCTAACTGCTGCTCTGAGAGAGGCTCGTCAATGGACAGACCACCTCGAAGCTTTATGTGACTAAGAATGTGCTTTGTAATATTATTTGGAACGGGCTTACCCATATTCTCGAAATCCTTACAGTAAGCGTTGCAGGTCTTATCAAACGGTAACTCCCCCTTATTCTCAAGACCGGCAAAAAAGTATCTGGAATGCCAACCTTTGTTGGATTTTGGACCCCTCTTTAGAAGTCGTTGCCTGCTATGGATATAATACCATCTAGGACAGCTGGCAACCCCCTTTACAAAGCAGATTTCAAAGAAAACTCTCATGAAGTCTGTTGAATCTGCTTTATAACCTGAAGTCTCGATCAAATAGATGAGACCAGCCAACTTTCTCCAACCGTTGGGAACAAGTTGCCCTGGAGCCATGTGATAGTGCTTAAACAACTTGAGATCAAAGGGGTGAAGAAATCTTCTATATCCAGACCTCACTTGCTCTTCATACATCCCGGTTTCCCAATCAGTTCCATAGTTGGCTAGCTCTTGCAATTCTAAAACTCGAGCATACCAACCCTCGGGAAGGGGGCATTCCAAAATCAACGGTTCCAACTCTTCCTTGGACATCTTATTTGATTTCTCATCAGCAGAGACCCAAGGCTTAGGATTCTCTTTATCTTCAGCTTTATCCTTCAAATCACGTAAGGCATTCTTAGGTGGTAATGGTTGGAGGTTTGAAGGATGCGATGGTTGGAGATTTGAAGTACCTACTTCACTTTAGGATGTTGGAGCTCGTCCCGTAGATGAAGAAGAACTATGTCTAACAATTTCTTTAGAAGAATATGAACTATCTGAAGACTCTGACATACTCGCTACTACTCACAACTTTGAAACTATGAAAATAGAAATGCTGAACAGAGAGAGGAGAGAAGGAGACTTCTTGATGAAGAGAAGAGTGCTTCCAAACTTTCGAGTAACACTACAAGAAAAAAGACTTTTAACGACAAAAAATTCCGTTGCTAAAAGTCCAAAATCCGTCAGTAAAGAGTTTTAGCAACGGAACACCCGTTGCTAAAACTCCGTTGCCTACAATCCCGTCTCTAAAAAATTTCTGACGGATTTTTACAATATGTCGCCTAAAGTCCACCTTCAACAACGGACAAACAAACACAATTGCCGATGGAGATTCCGTCGCTAATTCTATTTTTCGTATTTTAATTTATTTTCTTTTTCCGTTAATAATTTATTATGTAAAATATTTAGCGACGAAATTATGTCACTAAATGTTTGTTGTTTAAAACTTTAGCGACTGAAATTCTGTCGCAAAAACTCGTCTTTTAAAATAGTTAAACTTTTAGTGATTAAATAAAGTCCGTCGCTAAAAGTCAAACTAATTTTTAGAAAAAAAAATATTTTTTTAATTCATAAACTTGTAATCACAATCCAACAATCTGACAATAACAATCCAATAATCACAATCCAACAATAAACTGTATATAAAATTCAAGAGGGCACGGGAGCGGGGTACATTAGTAGAGTAGGGGAGGGGAGAACAAGTCCGACGGGGGGGGGGGGGGAGGAGCACGGGAGCGGTATACAAAGTGCTAGGAGGGGAAGGGCTGATAAAGGTTCGGCGAGTCCCGGGGCATGTCCAACAGCAGTGCCCTACATGTAAAGGCACAAACACATTAATCTCGATAACAATCGTATGGTGTTCACTAATTAAACTTACATAGTGGTTGTACCTAATTATGCGTTGTGATCTTCCTATAAACTTCCGCAACAATGCGACGGACCTCGTCCTCATGTAACGACGAGTGCTCCACGGTCGGTGTCTGCGTCTGTGGAGATACAGCGGGGGGTGGGGTGGGAACGCTCCTATCACGGCACGTGCAGTCAGACCGGGGAGGCCGCATAAGCAGCCTAATTAAAACTAATTAACCCTAATTTACTGTTAATTTAAACTCTGATTAGCCTTAATTAATCATAATTAATAGTTAATTTAATCTCTAATCAGCCCTAATCGGCCCTGATTAACCTAAATAAATCCTGATTGTCCTGATAAATTGTAGACAAATCCTCAATTAATCCAATTGCGGTAATTAACTGTAATATGTTCTAATTAGGCTCAACTAGCCCTAAGTAGCTCAAATTAGTCCATGAATAACACTAATTGAGTCTAATTAAATGCAGTTAACTGTAATCAATCCTAAATAGCTCGAATTACCCTAATTGCTCATAATTAACGCATTAACTCGGCATTCTCACCTTAATTAGCTATTTTCTATTTAGGTTCCGTACAAAATCATTTGGTTATAGTGAACTTGAGTAGAGAAAATCATCATTCCTAAATCCTTTAATATCAACCGATCCACTAAATCGGGATTCTCAAGTAAACCTGGAGCTTTGGTTGGTAAGTAATGGACTCAAAAATTTCCCTTAGCTCGTCATGTTAAACCATCTCGTCTAAGATCTTATCTTCCGGGACTTCAGATAACACTTTGGCTCGCAACTCTCCATGTCTATAGAAGAGAAGACTTTCTAAGACAAAAGATCTTTCTCAACCTGTCACAGACATTCCCTGCTCTCTATTGGTCCTGAGGTAATTAGATGATAAATACACACAGTTTTTTTCAGACCGACCCCGTATGCCTGATATATGACTTGCCTTTCAGCTGATGGATTGCAACCAATATCAAGCAACACATATCTCGATGCCCCAACCAAGTTTATGCCTCGCATAGCTTACCTTTCAAATCTTATTTAGCTCGAATTAGCCCTCATTAGCATGAACCCTATTTAGCTCGACTTAGCCCTAATCAGCCCTGGTTGGGGCATCAAGAGTTGTTTTGCTTGATATTGGTTAGAACCTATAAGTTGAAAGGCAAGCCATATGTCGGGCATACATGATTGGTCAGAAGAAAACTATGATATATACCATCTAATTACCTCAAAAACAATGGAGGGTAGGAAATGTCTGCGACAGGTTGAGAAATACCTTTAATTTGTCTCAGAAAGTCTTCTATTCTATAGACATGGCACTACAACGAATAAGGCTTTTAGTGATGGAACTACCGTTGCTAAAAGTCCCTCATATAAAAGCCCGTCGCTAAAAGTTTTACGACGGAATTTTAAAATCTGTCGTCTAATATTGAACTTTTTGCGACGGATTTTTTTAATAAATTAGCGATGGAATTTCCGTCGCTAATTCTATTTTACATATTTTAATTTATTTTCTCATTTGTGAAATTAGCAACGGAATATAATTTTTAGCGATGGAATATTCCATCGCTAAATGAGATTTTTAACGACAGAATATTTCGTCGCTAAAAGTCAATTTTTAAAAAAAATGTATTTTTTTATTTTTCTAATGCCTAAACCTGCAATAAAAAAATTCAATCCTCAACAACAATGCATAATCTCCAAGACACAAACAACTATATATAATCAACTTTAAAAAATGTTTATTATAAAAATAACTCGTAATGTACAAGTCGGGAACCGGATACAGTCGGTTAGGGGAGGGGAGCAGATCGAGTACAAGCCGGGCGGGGGGGACAAGCTGGGACTAGGTGGGGGGGACAAGCTAGGACCGAGCACGAGAAGGGGCTCATCAGGGGTTGCCGAGTCCCGAATCTGGATCTTCCTGCTCTGGGGCCGGCTCGGCATGTCCAGCAAGGCTGCCCTGCTGATCCTGCTCCCTGATCATCCTCAACACCACCGTAGCAATGTGCTGGATCTCCTCCTCGGCCAACAAACGCGAAGGAGCCGGTGTATGTGGAAGGGCCACGGGGGGTGGGGACGATCCTATCATGGCACGTGCAGTCGTGCTAGGCAGGCCGCATATACGGCCTTTCGGCCGATTGACGACCTCCAGTGTATCCAGCCATCACTTCAACGCCCCAGTACTCACACCCGTACTAGTGGACGCTGATGGCTGTCCGGATTGCGGCTCGAATAAATTGACTTACATCGATCCACCGGCCAATATCTGAAATATAGTCGTCTGCCAGGTGCGCCTTTTCCTTGTCCTTCTTCCTCACGTGTGTCTGACTATACGTCAGAGCTACAACCTCATCCTCTTCCATATTCGGGTGCTCAACCGCATTCATGTGTCGGACGATGTCGTGTGCCACCGACCCCCCCCCCCTTTGTGCGTCGGATCAATGTTCTATCTGTTCTCAGCCCCGCTCTTACTCTTGGCGTCCCAGCCTGGATCCCCAACCCATCGATCTATCATCTCCCCCTATACAGTCGAAGATATCCAATGTAGGGGATATCTCTTCATCTCCATCATCGGGGCCCCCTCGGGCAGCATCTTCTTCTCCCGGTCCCGTGCGTCGTGGAGCCATTAACGGTAATTCTTATCGATGTAAGCAAAGAAGGTCTGTCGCCCCAGCGCCTGCTGATCAGGCGAGTCAAACATGAACCCCTCTTGCAAGGCATCCGATAACACAAATTAATTTAAATACTAAATTAATCTAATTAAACAAATACTATCGCAGAAAAAAATACTTCAACATACCAGTCACTCCTCCCATAGGGACTCCCTCGTAGCGGCATCCCAGTCCTTCCAGTACATGCGTGGCTCGAGGAATCGGCCATTCACAAGAATTGGCCATTCACAAGAACGCCGATCTTCGTTGTCGCCTAATTCTCCAGGATCCTGCCAAAGAAGTAAATAAATAAATTAAAACAGTTCAAATATAAATTAACACCCAAAAAGTTTAAATATAAGGCATGATGTGATTTTTTTTTATTACTGGCCTTCCTGTGTGAGTGTAACTCTCTATTTATGTTGGGGGTCGATGCGTACCCCGCGTGTCGGCCCACGGCCTCGTCGAGATCTTACAAAACACAGACATTAATACTATTCAAATATACTTTAAATATAAGGCTAGGAAATTTTTTCTAAACATCGTTATCAACTATACCTAAGGTAGAACCCACAGAAGAAAGAGAATCAACGCGCGTGTGGGAGGAATCTGCGTCGGGCTGGAGCGACGTTTAGGGCTGGGGCTGGGGCCCCGTCTGCTGTACTCATGCACTCTGTGCCTCGTCATTAGTGGGCAATGATGAGGTGGGACCCACCGGGGAGGAAGCAGCTCAGCGTCCACCCTGGCCACGAATAGCCCGTATCATATCCATATCTGACTTCGTATAGATAAATTGCAAAGACATTAACACATTAAAAACAATAATTTGGCAGAAATCATCATTGGCACTATATATATGAACGAAGGTGCAAAATTACATCAATATGAACCAAGTTCTAAAATGTTACTACATTTTTTTCGTGATGTTACAACATTACAACTCAATCATTTTCAGTTTGGGAATCGTCATCATCTTCATCACTAGACTCGTCGTCCTCTTCTTCGTGGGACTCGTCGTTTCTTCGTCTTCTAATTCATCCTCTTCATCAGTAGACTCAGTCACATCATCTTCAACACTTTCCACGTCTTCCACGTCATCATCTACGACTTCTTCTCCTACATAAAGTGTTTTTGGAAGAGGAAGATCGTCCTCCTCGTTGTTCACCTCAACAGGTGCTTGGTCGGCTTGAAATGTGTCTATCTCACTGTCATATGTCACGGGCAATTTCTTGGACTTGATAAATGTATACCAATGAGATTTAGGAATGGCGACGTCCTCTACATAAAAGACTTGTGTAGCTTGACTAGCAAACACAAAGGGCTCGTCTAATGCAAGTCTTGACTTGACATTGACATCTACAATCCTTTGAGAGCTAACACGGATTCCTCTAGTGCATGTGACATCGAACCACGTACACTTCAACATTACCAGGATATTTTGGGAACCTAGATATGTTAGCTCAACAATGTCATCTAGCTCTCCATAAAAGTTCATGCAATTCTCGGCATGACAGTCGTCGTTGACCAAGACTCAACTGTTTTGGGTTTGTTTTGTTCGGTCATCATCTTTTACGTTAAACATAAACCCGTTGATGATATAGCCTCCATGAAAGGATGCTTGTTTGTTAGGGCCTTGAGCTAGTAATTTTAAGCAGGAGGCCACTGGTCTATCCATTGACTAAACCTACTGTAGAGGACGGTAAAAATTAAAGATAAATCAGTATACTAATTGGCCACATAAATGTATATAACACATAATATAATTTCGTTAATGACTTACACGCCTTCTGAACCACTGTACAATTTGTGATTTCCGATGAGATTCAAGTCCAACGGGATCAGTGATTAAAGATTCCGCATCGAACTCACTGCAAACCAATATAGTTGACTCGCTTATCACACACTTTCAATTATGTACAACAATGTAAGTGAATTAAAACATTAACTTACTCAACGAATGCCGAAACTTCATCGCAATTTAGAAGGGCATATATTGTTGCAGCACTGTACTCTTCATCCATTAGTCATCAAGTATACGTTCGGCCGAACGGACTACCTGACTGCTTGAATATTGACAATTGCCCTTCCAAATTTGTGCTTGATCCGGGCTCATTTCGGCCTAGTTGATTTAACCTTGTATCAACATCAGGCCCGAAATATTGACTACAAAAATTTACAAGCTCTTCTATTACGTAAGCCTCCGCAATTGAGCCCTCAACCCGAGCCTTATTACGAACTTTTTTCTTTAAATGGAACATGAACCTAGAAGTTTAGCGAATCGAGTTAAGAGGAATATCAATGATAACAGGTGTCGCATTAAGTGTAAATGAACAACTGTAACAATTTAAAGATTACCTCTCGAAGGGATACTTCCAAGAATCTTTAAATAGAATTGATAACATATGCAAGAATCTTTCCGAAATATCAAAATTGCAGAAAAATCGTTGCATATGTTACCAATTTCACTTTAAATAGAATTCGTTGGCAACGAGTTGAACCATCTCGTTGCCAATGGACTTCGTAAACAACAACTAATATAAAGAATGCAGGATTTATAAACAACGAGTAATTGAACTATCTCTGGGCAATATGGAGTAATTATGGGATATACAAGGGCTAATTAAGGCTAACTGGGTTATTAGGGTTAATTACGAGTGTCAGGGTTTAGAGTTCAGCGTTTAGGGTTTAATTAATCTAATTAGGATTTATTAAGATATGTTAGAGCTAATTAGTGTTAATGATGAGTACATTGGGCTAATTATAGCTAATTAGGGTTGATTAAGACTAATTAGGGTTATTTAGTCCTAATTAGGGTTTAATTGTGCCGAGTAGTGTTGATTAGTCCTAATTAGGGCTAATTAGGCTTAATTGGGTTATGTTAGGTCTAATTATTGTTAATGAGGAGTACATTGGGCTAATTATAGCTAATTAGGATTGATTAGGACTAATTAGGGTTATTTAGAGCTAATTAGGGTTTAATTGTGCCGAGTAATGTTGATTAGTCCTAATTAGACTTAATTGGGTTATGTTAGGGCTAATTAGTGTTAATGAGGAATACATTGGGCTAATAATAGCTAATTAGGGTTGATTAGGACTAATTATGGTTATTTAGTCTTAATTAGGGTTTAATTGTGCCGAGTAGTGTTGATTAGTCCTAATTAGGCCTAATTAGGCTTAATTGGGTTATGTTAGGCTTAATTACGACTAATTGGGCTAACTATAATCAATATGCGTGTAATTGGGTTCATTTGTCGCTAATCAGAGTTTAGTTCGGTTTTAGGTTTTAGGGTTTATTTAATCTAATCACGGGTTACTAAGATATGAGTAATTAGGGCTAATTAGGGTTTAATTTGGGGTAATTACAGCTAATTTCATTTTTATTGGTTGCTTAGGGTTAATTAAAACTAATTAGGCTCGTTAGAGCTAATTAGGGTTAATTGGGTTCATTAGAGTTAATCGGGACTAATTAGGGCTAATTATAGTCAGTGCTGGAACCACGATGAGATTTCAGGTGGTGCTAAAAATGTCGCGTTAACCTAATTAACCTAAATTCAATGCATAGTCAACAATCACAATTCTGACACCTCATATAGGGTGTCGGTATGGTGTCCGATACGTGTCTGACACCTCCGGACACGTGTCCGACACCTACCGACAAGTGTCCGACAGCTCCGGACATGTGTCCGACACCTCGCGTTAACCTAATTCAATGCACAGTCAAAAATCTCAATTCTGACACCTCATTTAGGGTGTCGGTATGGTGTCTGATACGTGTCCGACACCTCCCGACATGTGTCCGACACCTCCGGACACATCGGCATACATTGGTTTATTTTTTAAATGCCGGACACCGTCGATTGGACGCAGTTTCCGTGTTCGTGCTAACTAACAGGTATCTCAATCCAATTGGGTCCCATCCTCCGTCAACAATCTCAATTCTCAATTCTCAAATGCTCAATGCAATAAAAATTAAGAAAAATCACACATTCAATCCAGTTGGGTCCCATCCTCCATCAACAATCTCAATTCTCAATTCTTAAATGCTCAATGCAATAAAAATCACACATTCAATCCATGTGGGTCCCATCCTCCGTCAACAATCTCAATTCTCAAATGCTCAATGCAATAAAAATTAATAAAATTCACACATTCAATCCATGTGGGTCCCATCCTCCGTCAACAATCTCAATTCTTCATTGCTCAATGCACAGTTAACTTAATATAGAGAAGTCTAACAATTAGAACTAAATCACAGATATCTCAGATAGCTATTGCATTACTGCAAAATGGGAAATGTAATCTAAGAGAATACATAGTTCAAATTCTACCATTTCCCTCTCTGTAGCTTACATGGTGGGGGACCACATAGGCACTGACTCTAAAGGAAACCCTAACTTTGTATATCAGATAGCACGCATGGCAAGAATGTAGTGCAAAATACCCTAAAATATGGTTATTGAGGGGGGGGGGGCACCCTAGCTAGGAAAAAGAAGGAAAAAAAACCTAGATCTACATTCACTAACCCGTCTCTAACCCAAGACAGCCCGACAAACCCTAATGGCAAACCAACAAATACCGATAGGCGTATCAAGCTTCACTCGAAGCCACCATAACAAATAGCAAGAAGCCTGAGCAATCATGACCGAACAGCTTTGCCATTACAATATAAAAATTGTTAAATAAAGTAAACCCTTAATTAACAGCTTTCGCATTCTATAACAAACTAAAGGAAAAGAAATTGGGCAGCGGATTCGACCAGTGTTTTATATCTGGTGTGCCGGGTTCTTTCTACGGTAGGTTGTTTCCTACGAGAAGCCTTCACTTTGTGCACTCTTCTTCGAGTCTCCATTGGCTTTCTCAGGTTTGTTTTCCAAAGGACAAACCCCATACATTATCTTGGGGTGTTTCTATCATTTTTTATTGCCATTTCATGAGAATATCACCAAATTTTCGTGGTGTTCGTAGTCGGGTCATTTATATACTGCAAACAGGGTTTTTAGATGCTAAATTTAGACCTTTCTTTGTGATGTTCATATCATGACGATAGTACCAAAAATTGGTACACATCTAGGAAAAATATGAACTGAGTTTGAATTAACCGTTGTCCTGTTCCAACTCATTGCCTATTTCGCAATAACATCTAATAAATTTTTAGATAATGTCTCTCTTAACAACCACTTTATCCCATGTAAGTTCAATAAAGCTCACTCAATGGATCACAACATGCCAACCCCTTTTGACATTTTTAAATTCCATTCAATTGTAAGTTTATAAGTTCATGTTTTGGAATCTAAGTGCCAACTCCTGCTGTCCAAGCAAGATAATCTGTGGCATCCCCCCAATTTCCTAATCCTAGACTCCCTTTTTTCATGTGAGTCATTGACGCACCCTAGTAATTCAGAATCAGTTCAAACCCACAAACGAGCTACCCAACGAATAATTCAGAATCAGTTCAAACCCACAAACGAGCTACACAACCAATAATTCAGAATCAGTTCAAACCCACAAACGAGCTACACAACCAAAGACACAAATCAACTTAATTGCGCATAATTCCAATTGGGTTTGCACCAAATTGCACACGAAAGATATCAATCATCAAATCTTTGAGAAAAAAAATAGTAAAGTTACAATCTTGCAGGTGGAATTGAACATACCTATGAATCAAGAACCGAAATTTTAGATTTCTCCAAGAATACGGTGGCCGTGATGAAATTAGGGTTTTGAATTAATCCAAACGTGTGATTAATTAGAGGGTGGTCGCCGGAAGTGAGAACGCCGGTGGGTGGGTGAGCGATGTGAGAGAGAGAGAAACAAGCAGAGAGAAAGAAAAGCAGATACGTGTGTTTTAAGTGTGACTTTTTAGCGACGGACTTTTAGCGACGGTATAATTCTTTGGCTTAATTTTTTTTAAAAAAACCCACGAAAATTTAAAAATTCCTAAACACTTTTTAACGACGGATGTCCCGTCGTTAAAAGTTTGTCGGTAAAACTCCGTCGTCAAATACGTTTAGCAACGGACTACTTCGTCGACAAATATTTTTAGCCACAGACTATTAACGAGGGTTTATTCCGTCGCTTAAATGACTTTTAGCGACTAAATAGCTTCCGTCGTTAAAAGTTCGTCGCAAAAAATGGATTTTCTTGTAGTGTGGAGAGTTGCGAGCCAAAAGTATTATCTGAAGTCTCGGAAGATAAGAACTTAGACAAGATGGTTCAACATGACGCGGTAAGAAATTTTTTTGAGTCCATAACTTACCAACCAAAAGTACCGGGATTACTTGAGAATCCCGATTTGGTGGATCGTTAGTTATTGAAGGATTTAGGAATGATGATTTAATTTCTCTGCTCAAGTTCACTATAACCAAATGATTTTGTACCGAACCTAAATAGATAATTAAGGTGAAAATGCCGAGTTAATGTGTTAATTAGGGCAATTCGAGCTATTTAGGGTTGATTACAGTTAATTGCGTTTAATTAGACTCAATTAGTGTTATTCAGGAATTAATTCGGGCTACTTAGGGCTAGTTGAGCCTAATTAGAACATATTACAATTAATTACCGTAATTGGATTTATTGAGGATTTGTCTACGATTTATCAGGACAATCAGGGTTTAATTAGGTTAATCAAGGGTGATTAGGGCTGATTAGAGATTAAATTAACAATAAATTAGGGTTAACCAATTTTAATTAGGGCTAATTAGGGCTAATAAGGCTAATTCGAGCTAAATAAGGTTAATTGGGTTTAAATAGTCTTTACTATTGTTAATTAGGGTTTAAGTAAGAGCTAATTAAGGTTAATTAGAGTTAATGTGTTAATTAGGGTTAATTAGGATTAAGTCACTTTAGAATTCGTTGAGTTCATTCGTAGAGTTGATAATCTCCACCTGTGATTAAGTCCAGGGTTTAAGTATATAGCTATGGTTATATTGTACTTAGGATAATTATGGTTAATTAGGAATATATTCGTAGGGTTTAAATAGAGTTTAGTTAGGGTTACCTAGGAATGTGTTAGGGGTTAATCGGGGTTAATTGAAGGTTAATTGGGGCTAGTTAGCGTTAATCGGGATTAATTATGTTTACTTAGGGTTAATCAGGGTTATTTAGGTTTAATAATACTCCCTCCGTCCCTAAAAGATCGATCCATTTTACTTTTCACGTATATTAAAGATTTAGGTTATATATTATGTGTATTTCTCATTTTACCCTTTAGAGAGAGGGGGGAAGAGAGTGGACCATGAAAGAGAAAATTGGTTGGTAGAATGTTAAATGTGGAGAGAGAAATAGAATAAAAAAGTGTAAAGTGGTGGGCCAGGATAGAGAAAATGAGTTGGTAGAGAATTAAATGTGGTAAGAGAAATAGAATAAAAAAAGTATAAAAAGGGTAAATATGTAAAAATACCCACATAATCTTTCCTAATTTGGAAGTGATCAATTTTTGTGGGATGGCCCAAAAAAGAAATATGATCAGTTTTTTAGGGACGGAGGGAGTAGTTAATTAGGTTTAGTTGGGGTAAATCAGAGTTAATTACAGTTAATCGGGGTTGATCAGGGTGAACTAGGTTTAATTAGGGTGAATCAAGGTTAATTAGGGTTAATTATAGTTAATTAGGGTTACATAGGGATGTGTTAGGGGTTAATCGGGGTTAATCAAGATTATTTTTTTACCGTTACCCGTTTCTGGAGGGATTCAATTTCCATGTGACTGCCAACTACCAATCAAAGGGGCTAAGGCATCAATTTCTAAAACTTCACATTACAACAATTCTGGAAATCATAAAGAACACTTCGACATCAGAATAACTGGAAAAAAAATTCTAATTAACTATAATCAGAATAATTCAACAAGTCACAGAAAATGCCAAGAATATAGCACTATGTAAGGCATGGGGGATTGATGAAACAAGGATACTACAGATTAATTAAGGGTTTAGTGTACTATGTAGAATGTACATAAACATAGGCATGTAAGTTTTTCATTTGATGGAATAAAGAACATTTCACAAAAAACTAAATCAGAATAATTATCACATGTTCTTCGAGTAATTTGGATGTACTTAGGCTTTATTAGGCTAATTTGGATGTACTTAGATTAATTAGGCTTTGTTAGGGGTCATTATAGTTTATCCAGGCTAATTAAGATTTAATTAGGGTTTAGGGTTTAAGGTTAACCGGTTTAAATTGGTTTAATCCGGGCTAATTACGGTTAATTGGTTCAATTAGGACTAATCAAGGCTAATTAGGATTTATTGATTCAATTAGGGTAAATCGGGATTAATTAGGGCTTATTGGTTCAATTAGGTCGAATCAGGGTTAATTACGCTTAATTGGTTCAGTGAGGGTTAATTAGGTCTAATTGGGGTTAATTCGTTCAATTAATGTTATTCGAGGTTAATTACTATTAATTGGTTAGATTAGGGATAATTAGGGTTAATTTGGTTCAAGTAGGGTTACTTGGGAACAAATTAGGGGTAATTAGGGTTTGAATAGGGTTAATTTGGAGTACATTACAAAAATTAAATACGATTACATTACATCAAATTAAATACAATTACATCACATCAGATTAAATACAATTACATTATAACAATAGATTCGGTACGATAAATAATTTCTAGCATACTATAATTTCCAGCATATTACAACAAATTCAATACGATAAATAATTTCTGGCATATTATAATTTCTAACATTACAACAGATTCAATAAGATAAATAATTTCTAGCATATTATAATTTCTAACAGGGAAAAAATGTGAGTTCGGGCAGTGGTGGTGCGAGGCGGACGACGACAGTGGCGCACAGAAGGCAGCGACAGTGGCAGTGGCGCACGAAAGGCGGCGGAGGGTGGTGGTGCGATGGAAGGGGAGGAACTGTGGCGATTATGCGACTGCAGTCGGCTGTGGAGTGGTGTGACAATTGTGGGGTGGCTGTGGTGGGGTAACTGCGGGGCGGGGAGGTGGCTGTGGGGATGGCAAATGTGAAGGGAGAGGGAAATGCGGTGTAGTGGGTGGGGGGGCCTGTCACCGGCGTGGTGGGCTGGTGGGGAAAGACAGTGGCAGGATCTTGTTCCTTGCGTGGTGGTAGGGAGGACGGGGGCGGGGATGTTTGGTGGAGGGGGTAGAGGGGACGGTGGAGGAAGAGAAAGAGAAAGAGAAAGAGATAAAGAGAGGAAAAGTGCGGCAGGGAGAAAAGACAAGGGAAAATAATAGAGTTGCGTGACTTTTAGTGACAGACCGATGCCGTTGGTAATGCTTCGTCGCTAAAAGTAGTCTTGTAATCCATTTTTAGCGACATACTTTTAGCGACGGAAATAACTGTCGCTTAAAAAATCTGTAAAATATTACTTTCACCGACGGACATACATCCGTCGCTAAATGTCCGTCGCTAATTATTTTTCAAAATTATTTTCTCTTAAGCCAAAAATTCAATAAAAAATAAAACAATAGAAAAAAATATTTAGCGACGGAAGTTCTGTCGGTGTTTACCCGTCGCTGAATGTCCGTCGCTAAAGGTTTTTACCGACGGACTTTCAGCGACGGGTACTTCCGTCGTAAAACGTAACTTTTAGCGACGGAAATAGCTCTGACGCTAAAGACTTATTTTCTTGTAGGGTGAGGTGAAAATGAAGTGAAGATCTCATTTTATAGAGAAATCTGTAGTAACCAACTCTTGAGTTTCCCAACGGTACGATTACTCTCCTACGTGTCACAATTCTAGAGTAAGGAAATTTGAATTTCCTGCTCAAAGCATTTATCATGAAAAGACAAGTAGAAACTTAGCCGAAACATTCTGCTCGAGCATAATGATGGCAGAACACTCTGCCCGAGCAGAATGATGGCCGAGCACTCTGTCCAAGCAGAGTGTCAGACTTCGCCGAAACGTTATGCCCGAGCAGAATGATGGCCGAGCACTCTGCCCAAGTAGAGTGTCATACTTAGCCAAAATTTTGCCGGAGCTGAATAATGGCCTAGCATTCTACCCAAGCAAAGTGTCAGCCTTAACCAAAACATTCTGCTCGAGCAGAATGATGACCGAGCACTTTGCCCGAGCAGAGTTTCAAACTTAGCAAAAATGTTCTGTCGAAGGAAAATGATGCCTGAGCACTCTGCCCGAGTGAAGTATCAGACTTACCCAAAACATTCTGCCCGAGCAGAATGATGGTCGAGCACCCTGCCCGAGCAGGGTGTCAAACTTAGTCAAAACGTTTTGCCTGAGCAGAATAATGTCAGAGCACTCTACCCGAGCAGAGTGACTGACTTGGCCGAACAGA
This sequence comes from Escallonia rubra, assembly GCA_033065855.1. NCBI lineage: Eukaryota > Viridiplantae > Streptophyta > Magnoliopsida > Escalloniales > Escalloniaceae > Escallonia > Escallonia rubra. Next base: position 188,839 of record JAVXUO010002868.1, on the reverse strand, counting down.
ATTCTGCCCGAGCAGAGTGACTGATTTGGCTGAGCAGAATTCTGCCCAAGCAGAATCCTATCCGAGCACTCTGCCCGAGCAGAGTGACAAGCTTGGCCAAACAGGATTTTGCCCGAGCAGAATCCTGTCCGAGCACTCTGCCTGAGCAGAGTAACTAGCTTGGCCGAACAGAATTCTGCCAGAGCAGAATCTTGTCCGGATACTCTGCCAGAGCAGAGTGCCAAGGGCAGAACGAAATATGTCCGAACAAAAGCTTGTCCGAATAGAATTCTCTTCGAATGCTCATAAGTGCCGAAAAATGGTATTTTTCTGTTCCGGCACATTTAGCTATCTCCAGTGGGAAAAGTGTGCTTCCGCCCAATTCGTTAACACTGGCAAAAGCAGGGGGCATTATGATTAGCTAAAAATACGCCTCCAATCAGTGGATGACACGTGGCAGATTTGACACGTAATCTTCCACCAAGGCATTACTGATTTGGCACTTGCCATATTAATCCCTGAATATAGTCCTAAAAGGATTATATCTTAATCATCAGAGATAGATATGAGATCCTCTAGGATCCTAATACGATCCTGATTGAATCTGTTCACAGCCCAGTCTTACTAGGGCTCTTCTTCCTACTACTATATAAAGGGGCCTAACCCCCTAAGTATGGACAACTACACACACAGATACACTGTGTCTTATTGCTTTTCAGAGTTCTACATTGTTAGCCATTTCTGACTTAAGTATCGGAGCCTTCCCCCGCTAGAACCTCACCCGGCGGTCACTCCATGTTTTCTTTTGTTGGCCTATTTTCTGGTGTGGTTCCCGATGCAGTTTTTAGCTGCAACGCAACACATGGTAAAAACTAATCTGATATAGATCCTTGAACGCGACAATGAGCTAATGGCTGCAAAAGGGTCTTCCTGAATTAGATCCCGCTTGAATGCGAGCAAAGCCTGTCTATCCATCTCATCTGTGAAACCGGCTGCAGCAACCAATCTTCTGCAGTTCATGGGAAATACAAGCCAAGAGAGTACAAGAGACAAGTTTAGCACCCTTCCAAACCTGTTAAGAAGAGGCCATGACCATGCACATCGAGTGTGAGAACAAAGACGAGCTTCAACTAATAATAAACTAATGACATGCTAGGGTCGACCTCCAGTTGACCTGCTTTTTAGTCTTCAGCTGCTATGGCTCCCACCTTTTTGAACTTAAGGCTTAGCATCATTAGTAATATGAATATTGCAGAAGAGCAAGAAACCAAATGCTGACTAATTGTGACTGGCCAAGTCATGGGACATGGACTTTGTTTATTTTCTGGAATTTCCACACTGCTGGGCCATGGATATCCTTTCACCTATCTGCATGGTTACGACAAGGAGCAGAGGCGCGTCACAAAAATTTTCTTGGTGGGGCGCCCCAAAATGATGCTATTTTTTTTATGATTGGTTATGCATAACTTAATTACTTACCGCGGCGTGCACAACAAACTTGTTTACTAATTGACGCATGCTGAACAAAGGAAATGGCCGTGGCACATCATTTTGAGCTATGACCAACAGGTGATGTCCGTCCATCAACAATTTTGGAAAAGATGTATATATCTTTAGGTTGGTTCTTCAATGTCATTATATTTGTATGTTTTTTAAATTGAGAACTTCTAGATGGTTATCTAATTAGGATGTGAATGTTGAACTTCTGGATGGTTATGTAAGTAGGATGTGAATGTTGGATATGATATGGTTGATGAATGACATTACCTTGTTTCTAAATGAGTTTATAAGCTCGATAGATCGACTTAGTTGTGCATTATTCGTATTGGACAGGAGCAGGATTACATAAAATATACTTCACTTTTATGTCATTTTTGGAAAAATGTAACTATTACCAAAGTTAGGCCAGCGTACTTTTAACAGATTTCACAATATGACAGACAAAAAAAAAGTGACAATTGCTTAAAAGTGTCGTAAATACGAACGATATTTTTAAGATAATGCAATTAAATAAAACTGGCACTTGATGGAAGGGTCGCTAAGTTAACGACATTTCAAAGATTGTGTCGCCAAATAAACACCGACTCTTCAAAAGAAGCGTTGTTAGATAATGCCGTAAAACAAAACTGGCACTTAAAGAAAGTGTCGCTAATTTAACGACGTTTCAAAGATAATGCCGCCAAATGAAAATGACACTTTAGTGAAAACATCGCTAATTTAGCGACACTTCTTGCGAAAGTGTCGCATGCATGAGTTGACTATTGACCTCATAAGAGGCACTTTAAAGTGTCGCAAGTAGAGTGCTGACGTTTATAACAAGTGTCGGGAAATTCCCGACGGACAAATTTGCGACACTTACGAAAAGTGTTAAACAAGTGTCGGGAAACCGGTTTGGGACACTTTTACATTCATTGGGACACTTTTTTAGTGTCGCCGAAACCCCTTTTTTTTGTAGTGATAAATACTCAAGGTGGTTAAATATAGAGGTGGTTAAGGTGTATTTTGTTTTTTTTATCAGTAGCTTGTTAATTGCTATCATAGATGGGAGGTGCAATCCTTGCTTGGTACTTGACACTGGTATTTTTAATTCTCATATCAACTCAGTCATTTCATTTCTGCCCTCGATCGAGCCTTCCACGTGATAAACTTAAAACATTATGTATTTGTGTACGTTTGGGTATTCTATTTCTCCTAAGTCAGAATATTATGAAGTAATATATGAAGGTGTGCTTCCAGGTCAGGAGCCAAGACATCTTTGGTACCAGAGCCTAGGCTTAAAATTATGTAGACTCCTCGACCTTAGTTTTAGTGGTTAAGTTTTTTTATATTTGGAATATAGTGTATGAGATCTAGATTTTTTTATGCCTTGCCTTGAAACGTACATTTTCATAAGCGAGGTGATATTTAGTAATTTATCTAGATTGTCAAACGTGTTATAGACTCGGAGTAAAAGCCATTGTACTTGTTAGAAGAATGGAGTAATTTATTCCTTCAGGAGGTTTTCACACCTTGGATGCTTGATCTGTATATGGTCTGCTTCTTGAGATCATGTATATTCATACCATGAGATGATGGTCGTGGTTATGATTTTGCCCGCTGCTTCCACGTTCAACAGTTATGCCTACTTTCTTTGTGTTTCATAAGTTTTTATTAACTGACCTCAGTGTGAATGCAATACAATTTGGCGGTACATTTGATCTGTCTACTGTCAAAAAGCGAAAAAGATTTTGTGAGTTGATTTAAGAGTATAAAAACAGTAGATACATATGTATTGATTTTGAATGTTCTAGAGGGTGTATGACATGGAGTTGTGACATAACTCAGTGTCTTTAGAGGTCAATTTCTGGGAAATGGAATGAATCGAACCATCGACTTATGACTTTGATACCCAAAACTCTACGGTCGGTTCGCGCATAGCATTATTACTTCTGCATTTCGGAGCGTAACAAATTAAAACGCATTGTTTATAGGAGAAGATTAGCTATATATAGGTCTATGATTGCGCTTTGTTATTTGGCTGAGTACTAGTATTAGCATAATCATAACGAGTGCAAAAGTAAAGTTGATAATAACAATTTTATTTAAAAAAACAAGCATTATGGATAAGTATTTATAATCACATTTGATAAAATGAATCCTAAATTACAGAAAAATAAGTTAATTATGCGTATAGCAAAATAAATTAGCAAAATTTTATCATCATATCAAACTTAACTTTAATTTTAACTACAGTTTTTTTAATGAATTTGAAATTGTTAAAACCAAACATGTACAAAGATAAAGTTAGCAATATGAAAATTTTGTAATATCAAGTTTGGATATTATATATATTTTTAATAAAGTTTAAATTATGTAGTTGTTTATCACTTAAGATTTATATTTTGAGCCATTTTTTTAAAAAAAAATCTCTTCAAATGTCACTTGTTACAATTCTAAGAGAAAATATTTAGTTGTTGTCCAACACCACGTCATCAGCACACGTGATGTTAGACTAACACTAATATCACGCCAATTAAGCGTGGGTGGCAAGTTATGGACCGAATGTCCAGCTAGATCTAAAATTTTAAACATGGCTCATAAAGTTAAAATTGAAATTTTTGAAAAATTTTGAATTTCCCGTCCACCTTTTCGATTTTTTAGGTTAAAACATTTGAATCCATTTCGATTATCTCTCCTCTCTTTCGTCTCCCATTTCATTTCTTTCTTGTCTCTCCTTCATCTCCCCGGGTATATGCGGTGACGACCTGGGGAAAGGCGGGCGAGTATAGGAGTCAAGAACCCATCATGCAACTAAGGAACGTGTTGATTATTCAAGTCCATTACCCAAAAATATGATTGCCAAAGCAGAGGGGGTCACCGTGAAACTGAGCAGCGTGCACTTCCTTTTCCTTCTTTTCTTTGTAGAAGAAAAATAGGTATTTCCTCGTAATGGCAACTTCACATGCCTTCTCTTTCATCATTGCTCTTGATTAAAGAATTTTCTTTCTTCACTTAGTGGTCTGCTTGATCAAAATGTTAGGTAAAGTAGTGATGTTATAAGGTTTTTAATCAAAAAGTTGAATGGTTTAAGGTTTTTAATTCAGCACCCGTAAATGATGTTGGCCCAATAGATACTTCTTCATAATGGCAACTTCACATGCCTTCTCTTTCATCATTGCTCTTGATTAGAGAAGTTCCTTTCTTTACTTAATAAAAAAATTTAGGTAAAGTAATCATTCTCCTTACATTTTCCCAGCAATTACTGCAAACTTGACTACTAATGCTCTTCAATATGAAAGTGACTAACAAAAATATCAGACTTCTGTGGGATCTAATCAATTGTTAATTCACAATGATAAGAATTAGGGTGATAATAATTAGGGTTTGACATTTTCTCCTATCAAAATCTATGAAACATAATTGCAATTAGATGTTAATTAAATTTGGAGAAGGAAGTGCAACCGAGATACGTATCATCACCAAACACCCGGATGCAGTGGTGGTGCACACTGCACAGTGATGGTGCAGTGTGGTCTCAGGCGTCGGATAATGGCAATCGCAGCGGCAGCGGCGGCCATCGGAAATGTAGTTTGGTTACTGTGGAAGATGAAGGGCAGAGGGAAATTAGGGTTTGACTTTGTGTTTTCCTTTTTATCTCTCAGTTTTTTTTTCTTTACTTCTTTCGGTCATAGTTAACCATGGTTAAGAATTTAGATCCAATTGGACATTCGGCCCACAACCTGCCACCCTCGCTTAGTTGGCATGATATTTGTGGTAGTCTAACACCATGTATGCTGATGACGTGGCGTTAGACAACCACTAAATATTTTCTCGATTAAGTAGCATAAAAGATAGATAATTGCCTTGTCCTCAGCCTGATCTTGCAATGGGCATGCCACCTCACTCAAGATCTGGCCTCTTGACCCTCCTCATACAAAATAATGTAGGGGGACTGCAAATACAACATAATGGGAATTGGGTCAATGTGAATGTCCTCCCCAGCTCTTCTCTCGTTAATACCAGGGACCAACTTGAGTTAATTTTCATATTCGTCCGTTCATTTCCTGGTCATACATTGTTTTCAATGAATGTTGTCACACAAATTGAATTGTTAACTTTGGCAAAATTGTAGAAACATTAATCTATTGACCATTCATACTTTCTTATTTGCTAGATATTCAGCAATGAGAAGTACAAGAGTGTCATGCATCGGGCAGCTGTCAATAACAAAGTTATAAGAATATCTATAGCCACGGCCAATAGGCCGTCAGTGGACACGATGAACCCAGATCTGAAGTTCGTGGACGATCAAAGCCGTCCACCTGCATATGTTCCAATGAAGCATAAGGGAGTACCTAGCACTGGCACAAGGCATTCAGCTTGATGGAAAATCCTTCTTGGATCGAGTTCGAGTTTAAATAGCTTTTGGTACATCTTATATCTGTACTGCTACACGATTCTCCTGTCATATGTACCTTATAATAAATTGCTTGGAGAGCCTAGCTTTGTACCATTAGCTCTCATTACCGATTATAGTGAACGGAGAGAGCGCATTTGACAGAAGCCAAATGTAGATTACGTAATTGGCTCTTTAACTACCAGATGACCAATTAAGTGTTGCTATATTTCATGTTGGATGGATGAGGAGATGAACAAACACCACATTAATCTCCCACAAACCAACCCCTTGAGTCATTTGTGTTCACCACATTAATCAGGGTTAAACTCTCGGTTTGCTTTTCTCATTAACTGTTGCATGTCATCAAATCAACCATGGCTCATTCCCAACACCCATCCATTCTGTTAATGTTGTAAGTTGTCACTTTATCATTAATGAGCGGCACCAAAATTGTAGCAAAGGCCCGCCACCTCCTGGAGACGACCTTGCCTGAACTCCCTAAACCTGAATTTACGGAGCTTCCTAAACCTGAACTACCTGAGTTGCCACCATTCCCCAAGGTGGAGCTGCCAACACTACCCGATGTGCCTTATCTGCCAAAGCCAGAAATGCCTAATGTGCCCGAGCTGCCACGTCTGCCTGAAATCCATGACCTCCCTCAGCCCACATTGCCAACATCCCAGCCTTGCCCAAAGACATAAACTTCCCATCCCTCTCTCCTCCTTGAGCCAATTCTCCAGGACTATTCATGCTGTCCTTGATTATTCTCCATGGCAAATGGATATTTTATGCAATTCCTGCTGTTAATGACATATCAGAGTGGTCGCTTTTGATGTTTTAAGTATTTTCTCATGTCCTAGACTAGTATTTGTGTGTGGTGTACTTCCAATTTCTCCTATGTAATAAGTTTTGGGAAATTCTCCATGAGTTTCCTGAAATCTGGAGTTTACCTGGTACGTTTTAATTCATCTATTGCTTATGATTACGTACATCTTGGCAAAAGGTCCATGGTTTTTTTTTTATAACAATCCAGTTATTGTAAAACCACAGAATGCATCTATGTCAGTAGAAAAAGATGAATTGAATACAGTTCCTGTATGGATCAAATTGCCGTTTCTACCTCTACAATTCTGGTCTAAACTAATGATAAGTCAAATTTTTAGCACAATTGGGAAGCCACTGTTCATGGATCACGTAACAGTCTCTAAAGAAAGAGTATCTTATGCTATAATTTGTGTAGAAATAAATTGTGAAAGTGCACTACCTAAGGTAATTCCTTTGAAGGGGCCAAGTGATGATGTTGTATATCATAGGGTGGATTATGAGCGGATACCAACAAGATGCTCTTTGTGCAATATATTTGGTCACCGGGAAGCAAGATGCTTCAAGAAAAATCAGATATGACAAAAATGGGAGAAAAAAAAAAGTATAGACAGACAAGTGGAGGGAAGTAATAGACCTAATGAGAATATAAGTGGAATTGTGACTAGTCAGGGCATGGGAATAAATGATATACAAGAGAAAACTCAAGATTGGCAACAGGTGACTACAAGAAAAACTCCAAGGAATAGTGAAGAAAAGAAACAAGCAGAGAAATTAAGGAATGAAAATAGCTTTATTGCTTTGGAAAATGTGGAAAATACTGAGGGGAGTGTGACTATCATGGAAAATGTACCTGATAGCACCCAAATAAATCAGATAAGTAAGGAAGACACAAATAGAGGAAAAAGTCCCAAATTCAAATGACTGTGATTTCAAGTTGGAATATAAGGGGTTTCAATGACCCCAGAAGGCATTATGAAGTGAAAAAGACATTAAAAAACATGCAGTTGAGATTGTTGGACTATTGGAGACCAAAGTCAGAATAGAGAATATTCCTAGCATTACCAAAAAAATGGAATAAGGAGTAGAGCTTTATCAATAATGAAAACAAGAAGGGGGTCTCAAGAATATGGCTGGGCTGGAATACTACACAGGTGACTGTGAACATGGTAAATGCATCTGCACAGCATATTACTAAGGTAGTGAAGCCAGTGAGTCAAGGCCAGGAATTCTTCCTGACTTTTGTATATGGGAATAACAATGGAGCAAAAAGAAGAGCATGGGAATTCTTATGCAATGAGGCCAGAGCCATTGGTCAAAGACCATGGATAGTGGTAGGGGATTTTAATGTAGTAAGATTTGAAGTAGAAAAACAAAGTGGAAATGGCCTAAGTAGACACGATGTAGACGAGTTCAATCAGTGCCTTTAAACCAGTCAGCTAGGAGACTTACCAACTACTGGTTTATTTTTTTACTTGGACAGAGCTATGCAGAATGTAGGCTGGTTAGACCAATTCCCTATACTCAGGTAAAACCTCATGCACCAGGACTATGACCACTCTATGTTGTTAATAAGGGTGAACAAAGAAAGACAACAAGGAAAGAAGCCTTCCAAAATTTTCAATTTCTGGATGAAGCATAAAACCTTCAAACAGATTCTACAGTCAATATGGGATGAAAGGGCGGAAGGTAAGGCCTGTTATCTGTTGAGTACAAAATTAAGGAAGTTAAAGCCTGTCCTAAAGAAGCTGAATAAGGAATACAACAGCAATATCTCAAAGAGAACTGGTGCAAATTTCCAAGAATTACAGGACATTCAATACATAATTATGAAACAACAAGATCATAGTTTGATCAAAGAAGAAAGAGAAGTGCATGCACAGTACTATCATCTAACACAAGCTGAGGAAGCATGTTATCACCAAAAAGCCAAAGTAAGAGACCTGAAATTAGGTGACGGAAACACAACTTATTTCCATAAAAAAGTACAGATTCATAGGTCACAAATCAATATATTATCTATCAATACAGTGGATGGAGAACATGTTACAGGGGCAAAAGAAGTCCATCAAGTAGCCATTAACTATTTTTCAGAATTCCTAGGCTCTCATGTGGTTTGAAATACAATGACAAGAGATAGATTGAACTCCATCATAAAAAATAAAGAGGCAATCAGGATCAAATAATGTTAAATGCATGCATAAGTGATCGGCAAGTGAAAGATGCTATGTTCTCTCTAAAACCCAATAAGCCCCAGGGCCTGATCATAATTAGCTTTTCTTTTGCAGAGTTGAACTGATGATGGCGTGATAGAGGTCATATTTGTATGTAGAGCTACTAGGACTGGTTTATGGGTATTCCACACATCTTATAGTTCATTGGTGACTATAAGCTGTAATCTTATAGCAGTGATGGTTATTGCTGAGGGACTCTGCAATGTCTAAACCTACTCCAAAAGACTTTTTACGACTGAATGAGACAGTTCCAGTTGTATGGGACTCCTTCATAACAGAAGATTTCATTAAACGAGTGGTAAAGTGTTTGAAAAAGTCGCCCTTTCCTGTATATTCCCTAATTACAATTGAAGTCTCTCCTTCTGGGCTTCAGAATCTCAAGGGTCGGTGTATGAAGTTTCTTATGATCGAGAGTTTGAGGACTTTCCGTTCTAAGTTTTTGGGTTATCTTTGAATACGATCTTAATGATACAGAGACTGGTAACCTAAATTGAGAATATTCCATATGCCTTTTCCATCATTATGTACTGAACTTATTGGATTGTGCTTAACTAGTCCCTGGATGGGCTTCACTTTGTGCGACAACCTGATTGTGTTTCATCTTATATCACCGGTGCTTTTCATTTTGGGATTGGTAATCACTGACGACATTATTTTTTTTTTCAGTTCTACTTACAAAGGTAAAAAAGTTTGAATCAAAAGGATTACGAGAACATAAAGTGATTCCGCCAAGTACAGCTGCACTTGAAGAACTGCTTCAAGATTTTTATTTCAATTCTTGCCCAAAACAAAGTGATTATCGTCATCGTAGAGATTTGGTTCAAGTCTTCAATGAGATAGCAAAGGAGCTCTATGGTAACCTTTTCTGTTTTGCTAGACCAGTTTATTGCAGTTGACTATACTCTTATTACTGCCTCTTTAACACTATTATTATAGTGCATATGGTAAATGAAATATGCCATAGTTGTTAGCTAGCACAAGTCTCATCGAGCTGATCGGTTTCTTTTCTTTTCAGGCAAAAGTAAGGACTGTCCTATTGTAGAAGTATTTGGTTCTTTCGCAATGGATATCTTCAGTTCTACAAGTGATCTGGATCTGTCTGTAAATTTTAACAGCGATGCAGCTAAGTTCCCTAAAGAAAAGAAGATTAAAGCACTTTGGAAGTTTGCTAAAAAGTTGAATGCACTTCAAAGTAAATGAAACTTATCCTTCCTTCTATTTTAGCTGCTAGTTCTGCTTTTAAAAGGTTTGAGATGTGCTCTTTATATTACAGGAGACAGATTCTTTTGCTTCTATGCCATGTATTAGGAGCTTCAATAAAACTTTCAACTCAGTCACTTTATTTGCATATGCCTTATAGAAGGATTTGTGATTTGTATAAAATTTTGCCAGGAGCTTGATTAAAACTTTATGGCAATGCAGGAGTTTCTAGAATTCTTGTATTCTAGGCTGAATTATGGAGAAAAGTTGTCGTTGATATTTTAAAAATAATTTTTTTGGGTTGTTCAAGTCTTGGTTGGGTTGCACACACTGGTGGTGAAATAACTGAGAAATCCATCGGGCAAGAAATAGGAGAAAGCGAAGTGAATACGACTGGCTACGGCCCAAGGGCTTGGTCAGTATAGATGCCTAAATATGTAGAAGAGTTTCGCCCTCAACCTTTATTCCAAGTCAATTTTTTGTGCAACCCTTCGAATGTTCTCTCTAGATTCTGGAGAGCCTTAAAACTCACATAAAATGTCTACCAATGCCCCATTAATGTAGTAGTATTGGACTAGACCTTCAACAAGATTATTAGTTCGAGATATGAACTCAAATGTTCTAATACGATAATGCACTCTTTTTCTTCTTCAAGATGCTCTGGTATCAACTGACTATGTTAATTCATCTTTTCCTGGTTTGGTTTACGGTCGCTTTTCCACTAATTCGCTTATATGTCTCCCCAAATAACAACTTTATTCTCTTTATCAAAACGAAAGGTTTCACGGTAGTCAAGAATCTTTGTACAGCAAGGCTCGGGAAGGTAAAAAAGCAAATATCTCAGGCTAGGCTCCATCGTGATCTGCTCAATAATGTAGTGTAGTTCCTTATTTTTTTCATGCTTATGAAGAAATGATAGCAAAGCAGAGCTTGAAGCTGTTTTGAACCTTCGCTTGGATCCTTTTATTTGTAGCTGCAAACAGAGCCGAAAACATGGAACCAGAAATAGATGGAGGTTCTTTTTATATTGACTGATGAGAGAGAAAGATGGTTAAGAAAGGTCATCCCATTTTTCATTATACGGACTACAGAAATAAAGGATTCTATTCCTGATGACAAATGAATGACAGCAGGTAGTACTGTAAGTAAATGACTGTGAGCTAGTCAGTCATGCTTGAGGCTGAGAGCCTAAGCAATAGTGGGTTGAGTGTGTCTTGTAGATAAAAATGATGGTATGGTATATGGCTGTGACAATTGGTATGCACTGATCACGTCTTTGTAGTTGTATTGTACATATGCACCTAAGGAGTCCATTAAAGTTATTTTGGGAAGTATATTCACTGGAAGAGATGTATCAGTAAATGTAGTTCGTAATATGAAGTTATTGTTGGGAGAATGATTCTGGTATGTCAGACTGGTGCATTTCAAGTGAACTTTAGCCTGTCAAAGAAGAGCAAGCAAGAGTATTGGTTAGATTGAAGAAAAGAACTTCTATATCGAAGATTTGCTTCTGATCACTACCACTTCTGTTCTAAACACCATATGTCTAGGCTTAGGATTTCATTCTTGGCTTACTTTTTTGGCATCTTTCCTTTTGAGAAGTTTTAACCGACGTCTTTTTGTGCTTCTTCTTCTTGTAAGTTTTACTTTTGCCTTCTCTTTCTCCTCTTTTAAAGAGGTAGATATTCTTCTCAGATCATGCTTTATCATCCTTGATTATTTCTTGCAATGAAAAATATTTGTAGGGGACAGAATGATGGGTGTTGTTAGCTGATATCATGTGCACCAGAGGATCATGTGGAGCGCGCTGAGACAAATCCTGCCCTCGATTTATCTACTTCTTCTGATGGGCATTGTTACATGATAGTCATATACACGAGAGAGTCACATGGAGCCTGCTGTGACAAGTATGATATACATTGTCGGGCCCATTATCTAACAACTTGAGCCTTTAGAGCAGATGACAACTTAACAGCCTACGTTAGACTTTCTTTGCCATTCTCCCTTGTCCGAACTCGTGTTGTTGATATGTGACATGTGTCTACAATTTTGAGTCCTTTGTCAACACTTCTTTTCATGAAGTCGCATCTTTGGCCTTTTTCATTGTGGCCAAACCATCTCAAGTGTTGCTCCTTCATCCTCTCCTCTATCGATGCCTCTGACACCTTATTTATGTGGCTGTTTATCCACCTAAAGACAAGGTAGAGGTGGACCGAAAGTAACATGTTTGGAGTAGTGAGAAAAGACTTGTCTGCTAGGAATTTATTAGAGAACTTGTTTTTGGATCGAGGATAGTGGAAGACAATAACTGATCCAATATGTTTGGAGCAGTGGCATAGTTGAGGTGAACTTCTCATGCCTACCTGTTTGTGGCTCGCAGCATAACTTCAAAAGAAATGGAGAAACTATCGAAGTCAATCCCTCATGGGTTGGTTCTGAAAAAATAGTTAAAGATAACAACGGTAGAGAATCTAAGGGATTAGGAAATCGAATTGGCAAGGGGCGAAAGCAGCCAACACCGGCAAACATTGTTCTCAGGAGTGTCAAAGACATCTTCCTCATCCTTTACCCCCCTGTCGCTGGGCGCCGAAGAGGACCTTGGCAGACTCGCGTTTGTTGGCTGGAGCATGGTCCTAGATTTAGTGAAAAGAAGCAGAGATCATCATAGGATCTCAGCATCTATTCAGGACCATTGTCATATTGAGCAGCTGTGGCTGCTCTGGTTGCCAGAGCTGCAGTGGGTTTTCCATTAGGGGAAGATTACCCTGGAAGCGGAGGACGCTTGAAGTGGTTGGTTGCTTCTCTTCCTGGCTTCTGTTCTTGTTGTTAAAGTTTCTCTTTCTCGGACTCACGAAGGATAATGCAATTCGACATTGGTGCTTAAACTTTCACTGATGATTTTCTTCTAGGAACTTCTAGAGTGTTTTTGTAGGCTCTCTGATATACATATGTTGTCTATTTTGTCGTGGAGGGCTCTGTTACCAGGTTCAAGCTTTGTCAGCTATTGTACATTGGTTTTGTAAGATATTTCATTGTCACTGACATAGTGGAACATGTTGTAACCAGATTCCCTCGGTGGCTAGCCTAGTTCATGCTTTGGGCGTAAACTTGATTGGCTAACGTGGCTGCGAGTCCTCGTACAAATTGAATGGGAATGGTCTCTGAAAGAAGGGTAACCGAAATAATTCTGCCTTTATAAACATTTTTCGCTGAAGCATTAAATTCCATCAGCAGAATTATTTTTTGGTCGCTCTCTCAAGGAGACGGTTGTCATAAATTCTTGTACGAATTCAGGGTAGTTGTTCTATGGTCACTTTACTGCAATTGCTTTATATTACTATAAGGTTTGGAGTGTACAAGCTCTCAGGCCAGCGTGAAGCGTAGGAAGAACCATCGGGGAAAACGATATAAAACTAAATTTCCATGCAAGTACTGATAATGAAAGAATAACATGATCTTCTCTCGTTGCATCAATTATTCAATTGTTTAAAATTAAAGATATACAAGCACAGTAATAACTGTTTTGACTTTATTTTATGGGCTTTTGACAGTTGTTATCCAGTTCTTACAGAATGTCACCATAGGATCTCTAGTCCTATGGTGACATTCAGCTCTTTCTTTCCCACTTCTAAGTTCACCTGGGTCCCTCTTTGCCAAACATAGAGATAAAGAAGCCTCTAGTTATAAGAGTTGGATACCCTTACCTTTGATATTATTAGTCAGATAGGGTTCTTCGTTTAATAAAGTGATCATGCGGCCTTTCTCTGCAATCAGCTTGTCTGCAATTGCTGTTTCCCTTTTAACAATGGTGAGGGCTTAAGGTCCCAAAGTGTATTTTCTCTATTACTATCTTCACATTTTTCTTGCTCTATTGAATGTTAAGTTGGTTTGAGTACTTCTGATTTTATAGAAAGCTACGTTGGTTTAACTGGTTATTATTGACAATCAAGTGGTCTTTGCATGTACTAGATGGCACTGATCCTTCAAAGGTGAAGAAGTTGGTTAACAACTCAAACTATGGAGAGAAGAACAAAGAATCCTTGGCTGAGCTCTTTGTTACTCTGTTAATCAAGGTTATTGGAGATTGTTATGCCTATACATTATTACTTGCTGGTAGCATGATAATTTTGGTCATGGGTTTGATGGCTTTGGTGGTTCTCATCATTGATTTGCAGTTATCATCCGTTGAAAAGCTTTGGCCCAAAGGTCTGTGCGCCAGCACATATCAGGGATCTTGGATATCTAAAACATGGAATTCTACGGTTGGTTGCATCAGTGTAATTTCAGCACTTTTTTCTAATTTGTTGAATTTGATTACTTTTGAGTTGGAACGCGCTAAATCAATGCTACTATTGTTGGGTACGATGGATCTTGATAGGCGATGGGTGGTGCATTTGGATAATGCTTGCTATGGTGCAGGTGAGCTTGCTAATTTGTTGGGTACGATCTATGGGTGATGGAGCTTGGCGGGCGATAGGTCGAGCATTTAAATGGTGTTTGCAGTGATGGTCGCGTGGTGGTTGGTTGATGGTGTTGGTAGTGTAGAGGTGGGTTGAGGATGGTGGTTACTGCCGTTGGTGAAGGTAGCTGAAGTGGTGGTGTTTTGCTGGCATGGTGATGAGTTTAGGATGGTGGTTCCTACCAGTAATGAAGGCGGCAAGATAATCATGGCCTATAATATAAGGCTTTATCCAATATAAATTGTTATCGTGCCTTATCCGACCTTATTTTCTCTTAACATACTAAATAATCCTTCCCGCCAAGTGTAGCTGAAGTCCTCAGACGTCTAATCCAATCATAAGACGTGAATTGTTGGTCCCTGTCGGATATAATATAAACTATTACACTTTGTAGCCTAATTATATTATGGATATATAACTTGGCCCACTTCTCTATGGTAATGTTGGCACAATAAAAAAAGTGAGAGTGCGTATGTGGTCAAATGATCAACAATAAAAACCCACACTGCATCATGCTTACGTAAAGTCCTCGATGAGTCAGCTACAAAGTCTCTGATCACGTGGTCCCACTTCCTCTAAGGTACCCTAGTGATTGTTACTTACCTGCATGTAGCAGATGCTTGCAAACCCAAAGTATGAGCTAAAATACACAATTATGTCCTCAACTCTGAAATCTTGAGCCGATCCATCCTTAAGGTACCTTCATCTTCGACACAAAATTCAGGTTCCTCAACCACCTTCGCGCCATCCATAATACTAACCAATCCTGGATGGCTCATCTGACAAGACTTGATTCTCCTAATAATAAAAGGCAACCTAAAAATGTGGCAGCTGGCCATTGGAATTTCAAATACCAAACGTTAACTTTATAAGTCCGCTAACAACGGAGGTTGAGTAGGAACTAAAGCTACCACATTAGCCTTGCAAGCACTGACCGAACAACGTGGGAACTAAGGGGACTAGTGCACCTCCTGAACTTTTGAAAGATTTTTTTTTGTTTGGAATTGCACCCAGTCCCTACTTTGCAGTTCTCTCTCCCCATCCCCCAGACCCCGTCCCCTCTCTCTCTGCGTGACCGGTAAGTCACTCCGACCGTGACGACGAACGACGGTGAGTTAGTGACGGCCACTGGGCACTGGCCGAGCGGCGAGCACGAGCTGTGAGCCTATTACCATATCTGGATGCCGGATCATTTCTTGAGCTGTGCGACTGAAGGAGTGATGGGAGACGGCTGTACGGGCGACGCCGCGAAGGGGAGGACTGACCGACGGCGATTAGCACTTGACCGATGGTGAAGCTTCTCTGCTCTCTGCTCACTGTTGTGCAGCTTGTGTCGTGACTCTGTGACTGTCTGTGAGGTAAGTTGCTTGCCTGCTTCTTTAATTTCTTGAAATTATAATTTAATTTCAGTAATTGATGATATAGAAATTTTAAAATATATGTTTTGTTAATTTTCTTGCTAATTCTTAATTGTTCATCATTTAGCTTTGTTGGAAGAATATGCCTTGATTATATTGAAGAAATTATTGATGATTTGGTGGAAGTTGGAACACCTTAATTATTTGGTTAATTTGCTTTGCTAATTCTTAATTGGCTAATTATTTTTCTAATTTATAATTTGGTGCATAGATAGTTTATAATTGTGTTGGAATGTGACGTTGAGCTTGTTTGGCTATTTAATTTTAAAATTGGGAGGTCAAAAATATACTGTTTTGTTGGAATTTGATGTTGTGTTGAGATTGGGAGTTGGAGCTTGAGCTTAGGAGGTTGATCTTGAAATGTGATTTAGTTTTAAAATTGGGAGGTTGATATTGAGATTGGGAGGTAGAGCTTGAGATATGTTTTTGTCTATTAATTTACTAATAATTTTTTTGGTGATTTCGATATATTTGTGCATCCCCTGTAAAAAAATTCTGATTCTGCCCCTGTTTACAAGGATGATAATTTTATTTTTTTTTGGGTAAAATGTCCCATGTCTATGTATTATTCCAACTAAAATATTTAAATTTGTTTTATGTACTTCTATGCTTCAGTCAAACATTTTCTCTCTCTCTTTCTTCTTTTTCCTGATTTCTATGGTGATCAAAGAGAGTCAGTTTGTCTTTGTCCACTTAGTAGCTGCTTATCTATACCCCATGCTGATCATATTGCTTGATTAGTGCCATTATCCAAGGCTTTCTTCCAACTGTAGGTCCTATATCTCATACGTTGTTGTATTACAAACATGCATGCCTGCACTGAAGCCTTTTGATTTTTAAAAATCCTTGCATTTCTCTCTTGCCAAATTCCATAGCATGCCACAACTAGTTTGCATATCTTTGCCCTTATACTAATCCCTCTAAAGATTTTTGTAGGCATACTCCATCATATGCTTCCATGATGTTGAGCTTTAAGTCATATGTAGTTTACTGAAAACCATATTCCACAGTTCCTGAGTAAATGAGCATTGCCAAAACAGATGATCTTCATCTTCAGGTTGAAGACAACATAGGTCATAGATGTCTTCTGATATGATATTCCATGACTTAAGTTTAGTTTTGGTTTTAAGTCCTCCATTACATAAAAGCCACAGCATCATTGAACATCTTGGGATATGTCCAGTGAACCATATGAGCTTCCACTAAGGTGCCACTGGTGCCTTAGACCTTATTCCTTCCCAGGCAGTCTTGATGGTGAACTGCTTGCTAGCACTCAATGTCCATTTTACTTCATCCTGAGCCAAAGTGTTAGGCTTAGGTATTCCTGAAGTACAGAGTTGAAATCTTTCAAAGCTATGGATCTCATTAATGGTAATTGCCAGCCTTCATTGTGAATGATTTCACAAAATTTAGCATTCAAACTTAGGCTTGAGTCATACACAATTTTCTATCCATATACTTTCATTACTGTACCATTAGGTAACCATCTATCATTCCACAGCGAAACTGTGTTTCCATTACCCATTTGATAATGGAAGAACTGGGCAAATATAGCTCTGATCTTCATTATCTTACACCATGTCCATGACAGATTTGCAGGGGGTTTAAATGTAATACCCCGAAACCTTAAAATACTCTTAATAAATTTAAATAGGTATAATTAACGACAAAATTAAAATTTTAGCATTTGAAATATTTCCTTATAGTGACAATTTAAAATTTCAGTAGCGGCATAAATATTAGCGACGTTTTAGCAATTTCTTAATAGCGACGTTTTGTCAAACGAGATAGTGTAATAATCGGTAGTTAAAATTCCTTAATGCATAAATTATCGTAACAATTAATTTGGACCAATTTAATTTCGATAATAAGTTGAGTAAGAATATTTAGCGACAAATGAGGAATAGGGTTAATTTTTCTTGTCAGATTAGGGTTTAATTTACATACATATAAAGATACTGTAGGTCTGCGCAGCCACCCAAAGCTCTCTAGCCGACAACCCAACGAGAGAGGGAGAGGGACACCGGGAGTGAGGAAGGACTTTGGCAAAGAGATTACCGGCGACAGCACTTTCGGTAAGTTCATTTTGAAATGAAACTTCCGTATGATTATGTGAATGTATATATACAATACGGGAAGGAAAATGGGTCTCGGTGAGGATGTATTGCCTAGGTATATAATTGTGGGATGTGGGTATGGAACGAATAAATGGGTCGATGGCCGTGGAAAGGTTGAACTGCCGCTAGGCAGTATACCTTGAATGTGGGTATGTGGGTTTAGATCTGTAGATAGAGAGGGGAAACAGCCTGCGCGTCTTGTGTCTGTTCTATGTATTGTGTATATGTATATTGTATGAGTTTGTGCGTGCGTATTTGAGATGCATGAGAATCAGGTATTGTGCGTATAAGTGCTGCCGGGGGTTAGAGTTTTGTGTGAGATTTGGTGGGTTATGTGAGTGTTTGAGTGGAAGGAAGAAGCGACTGTAGTGTATGTTTTGCAGGTGTATAGAGAGGGGGCTGAAGTGTTTGGTGATTGACCGTGAGGTGATGGTTGCTGTGAGTGTAGTGAGAGTGTCTGTGTTGGTTTTGTATGTTCTGGGATTTATGTAGATTTGTGAGCCTGAAAGAAGTGTGTGTGGTGCGTGCGTGAGTGTTACTGTGTGTGAAGTGGGCATGGGTATGTGATTATATACAGGCTGTTTGTGTGTGTAAGATGGGACATGAAATGGGTTTTAAGTTGAAGAGAGAGGGACAGAGAGAGATGGGAACCATAGAGTGCAGCCGTGTAGTGGGAGTGGAGAAGTGCTGCGAGTGTACAAGTGCTGTGCTGTGATGTGTATGTAGTTTAACGTTAGGCTTAGCACGAACTTTGGATAGCGTATAGTGAATATTAGAATGTGAAAATTTATATTATAGTACCTGAGACTATGCTAGAATTACTGGTAAATTTTCATAATTTTCTGAGATCATATGTATTTTTAATATTTTCTGTAAGCTTAAAATGGTAAAAATCTTTTGAAGCCTTTAAACCCTAAAAATGTTTTAGCAAAAATTACAGTAACACTTTTATAGTATAATAAAGACTCAGCGTAAATTTGGTGATTTTTAGAGTTCATTTGCTATCATTTCTCTATCCCATTGAATTTAACAAAATGAAAACTTTTAAAAATATTTTTTATGCCTTTTTAATTTCTGATTTCAATTTCAATAATTTTTATAAGTCTTCTAAAGCTGTTACAAAAATTATGAGCCTTTATTTCCAACTAGAAGAAATTATGGCAATTTATTGGTTTTAGTGTATTTAAGAAAATTATTTTCAATTCGAAAATAATCAAAAATTATCTTTTTATCTCATATGCTACATTAAACTATAAATAATGTTTAATGAATGATTAGAACATTTTTGGGATATTTCTGAGTCTAGAGGAGTGTGACGAATTTCGGAATAGATTGGTCGTGTGGGAACTGCTCCGAGCTTCATCATGTTCGGGTAGAGAAATGGGTGCGCTATGAATAATTATATTAAGATTTTAATGTAGTAGTATGAATAAGTGTTCTGATAAATGACTCTGCCAACCTAGGTTAACCTCGAGGAATTTGGTCAAGAGCGTTTTAGCTTCAGCGCTTGGATTGAGGTAAGGGATTTTCATCCGAACCTGACTCCTCTATTTGATTCATATGTTATTCTGACTTGCTATCGTTATTTCTTTGGACTCAATTATAATTGTGATAAATTGTATCGATTGTCATTTATAACCTTGTTTGAGCCTGACACGTTCATTGAAAATCTCATTCGATGCTCAGTACTTATTTCTCTTTGAGTATCGATTTATTCATTGTAATATCGCTTATTGCATTCTGCATATTGGCATGAGATAGTGTATTGAGGAGTTATAAGGATGGTCTGTATCGGGGGTGATATAAGGATGGTCTGTTATTGTCGGGAAATTGCTAGTACCTTGAGGGTCTAGCTAGTGTTCATATGCATATGTAACCATATCGTTATTAAGCATTGCCTGTGTGGCTTTGCTAAGTGTTACCCTGCACTGCCTGTGTGGCTTTGCAATATACTCATGTCCAATATCATCTGCATTGTTTCAATGAAATCGAAAGTGTATTCGTTGAATCTTTAATTGAGAAATTTGATAACATTGCTTATATTTTGTCATTGATATAATTTTCTGACCAATTCGTTTGTAATCCCTACTGAATGTTGAGCGACCTTACTGAGCTTTCGAAAGCTCACTCCCTTTTTCTATTCCCTTCTGCAGGAAATAACTGTTGGTAAGATTTCGGGACGGACGAGCTTGAATGTCAAAGTAGTTTATGTTTTTAGAGTATTATTTATTTGAGCCTTGTTAGAGAACTGTTATGTAATTTGAAAATTTAAGTACTTTATCATTGTTTTGAGACGGTTTGTTAAGTTAGTTGATGGTCTGTAGTGCTCTGATATGAATGTTAATAGGTACCTTTAGTGGTAATGAATAAATTGAACAGTTGAGATTCGATGGATTGATCGGTTAACGATCCGAGAATTTCGGGTTGTTACATTAAATGTCCATAAGTGCCTGTCTTTGATAATAAAAATATGACACCATTTGACCCAAAATGAATCTTTTTTTGTGCAATATCCCACAAGTGCTTACATATTGTAGCTTTATTCCACTCTTCAAGTCTCTTCAATCCTAAGCCACCTTCTTTATTTGGCAAACATAATTTCTCCCAAGCTACTTTAGCTCAATTGCATTTCACATCCTTACCCTGCCATATGAAAGCCCTAATTTTGCTTTCAATTTTCTTGATAATCTTCTCTGGTAGAATGAATATGCTACACCAATATACTTGTATACTTATTAAAACATATATAGCTAGTTACAACCTTCCACCATATGACAGGTATTTAGTTGACCAACTTGTGATTTTCTTGGTTAGCTTTTCCACAAGCACACTACAATCCTTGTGTTGTAGTTTTGTGGATATGAGAGGTACTCCTAAGTAAGTTACATGCAGTTTACCTCCAGGTATACCAACTATTCTAGTCAGCTATGCAGCAGTATCATTGTCTACATCTGCTAAGTAAACTGAGCTTTTGTTGAGATTAAGAGTCAAACCTGACATTTGTCCAAACTCTTGAATTGCTTCTTTAACAAGCATCATGGTCTCAGGAGTTGCAGAAGCCAATAAGAACAAGTCATCAGCAAAACATAGATGATTGGTCTTCAATTCTTCACATTTAGGATGCAATTTAAAATTGATCTGAGCTGCATACTCATCCATTAGTCCAGAGAATACTTCCATCACTTGTAGGAAAAGGTAAGGAGAGATTGGATCTCCTTGCCTTAACCCCTTTGCACTTACAAAAAACCCTTCCATACTTCCATTGAGGCTAATGATGAATCTTGCACTTGTGACACATAGCATAATCCATTTCATAAATCTTCTTGGGAAATGCATGCACTCCATTACCGCTTGCAAAAATTCCCAACCACTGAGTCATATGCCTTTTGAATGTCTACCTTTATCACAAATCTAGGCCTACCCACAATCCTGTGATAGTTTCTCACTAGTTCTTGCATAAGGAAAATATTGTCAGCTATATTTCTCTTCTCCACAAAAGCAGATTTCCTTTTTGAGATAAGCATGGGAAGTACCCTTTTGCTTCTTGTGCAGAGGATTTTTTAGGCACATTTATATATAACATTACAGCATGCTATGGGTCTAAAATCTATCATTGTGCTTGGACAAGGAATCTTGAGAATTAGATAGAGCAGTGCTATTAAATCCCTTGATATCTGCAAGATGGTTGAGCATTTCTTTAATAGCAGATGTGACTTCATTTCTTACCACCTCCCAATTTTGCTGGAAAAACTCTGGACAATAACCATCAGGTCTCTCTCCAAATTCCCACAGCCCATTCACTCTCCTTCTGCCGGCGATATACGGCGACGGCGCATCCTTCGGTTAACCGGCCGGAGACGCGAACCACCGATCCACCTTCCGGCGAAACGACGACGCCGGAACCATATCCAACGATCTCTGCGGTACACTCTCTCTCCAACGATCCCACAGCACCTCTGCCTCCTTCGGCCGGCGCGTCTCCCAGCACAGCACCTCTGCCTCCTTCGGCCGCCGGCGTAAACCAGCACTGTTTCCGGCGATAGACGGCGCGTCGCTCTCTCTCCAAACTCTCACAGCACCTCTGCCTCCTTCGGCCGCCGGCGTAAACCAGCAGTATTTCCGGCGAAGGACGTAGACGGCGCGTCGTTTGGTGAACCGGCCGGAGACGCGCACCACCGATCCACCTTCCGGCCAAACCACGACGCCGGCAGCAACGAAGTAACAATCTCCTGCCAAACGCTGTGCTGGTTTCACCTTCCGGCCAAACAACGTCGCCGGGATGTTTCCTGCATACTGCTGTGCTGGTTTCACCTGCCAAAATCACAGCTTCTCTTGTTTCACTTAAATTAGATGCGGCTTTCAGGTAATCCGCTTACATTTCAGTGTGTTGCTCTTCTTGTTCAATTGCGTTAATCCGTTCACCGAGTAGCTGCAAATCGTTTTCACTCTCTCTCTCTCTCTCGTTTTTAGACTGCAAATTGACCGGTTTTATACTCAAAATTGTTTCGTAAGATCTTGTACTGAGCTCTCTGTTTTGTGGAGAGTGAATGGGCTGTTGCTTCTTGTCCTCTCTCTTTCTCTGTAAAGATGGAAGATGTTCTCAGCTTTGTCCTCTTGTCTTCTCTCTTGCTGCTGTTTCCATATTCAGCTTCACTTCCATTATGCACTAACATGAGAGGATAATGCTGTAAGTTGTTGTCATATTTTTGATAATGCTGAAATATCTGTCATGGCTTGGACTTCAAATGTTGCTGGTAGCAAATACCCTTCCCTTTCACCTACTGGACAATCCTATAGCATTTCATGAGTTAATCCAATTCTTTTCTTCCATGGTTGTTCCTATTTCTGTAGATCATTGATCCCATTTGAAAAGTTGAGTTCCATGGGATCTATGATATGTAGTAGGCGTATACATGTTTCAGAGATATAGTAGAATACATACCAGATGCCGACCATAAAAATGGGTGCTTGAAAGCGCTTCTAGCGCATTCTGAGCCTCTTGCTTTGTGACATACTCCACAAAACCAAAACCTCTATGGTTCCCAAATCTCATTGGCAACCTTAAACTTTTAATCTGCAGGAAAACCAATATTTTAAACCCTATTAAGAGGAGATAAAACCACTGACATTTAGTATCCAGTCAGTGTTGGAGATAAAACCAGATTAAAAGTCAGTATGGACTGGATGGTAGGCCACATGGATGCCATCACTTGAGAGAGTTGCACGAGGCCATCAAGCTATGCGAACCAGCATTAGTTTATTCGAACCCTGTCGTGACCTTGCCTGGAAAAAATTTAGAGGTTAGTTCTGATAGGCTGGCTAAGATAAATTGCAAATATAACGTCACAGTTGTAATCTAGTTCTTCTTTGGTACCAACTTCTCTCGACTATTCACAGATTCATGTATTCAAGTACAAGGCTGGAGGCTGTGCTGCTTTCCTTTCAAACTTCGATCCACAATATTCAGCAAAAATCACCTTTCAGAACACGCAATACGGCCTACCTCCTTGGTCCATCAGCATTCTTCCCGACTGCAAGCACGTCGTGTTCAACACTGCAAGAGTAAGAAAAATGATTCTTCACCGCATCTAGAGTTTCTGCTTGTTGCATGTTCTTTTTTGTTATTTGTTCTCCTATGACGAAAAACATCATTTACTGCAGACATTTTTTTCCATTACTCAAAGAAGTTAATTTCGAAAAGTGAATACAATGTTTGTGATCTCATCCAATGAATACCTGTCTTGCTTCCAAGAATGTAGATTTAAATCGGGCAAGAGAATTGAGTCTGATAAACAATTGTTGCAGGTTACATCCCAAACCTCGGAGATCAAGATGATCCCCGTGGGAGCATTCCCTTGGCAGTCATACAATGAACAAACTCCCACTTCAGACGATAGTGATACACTTGCAATGGAAGGTTTGTACGAACAACTAAATATTACTAGAGATGCGTCGGACTATTTGTGGTACTTGACAGAGTGAGTACTTAGAAAACATGTTCTCTGCTGTTCTTATTTTCTTAATTGATAAATGAAATATGTAATGATTAAAATTTCTTCAAGCTATTCTCATTGTAATATGCTCTTTTTGCTTGCTTCAGCGTAAATATAGCACCGGATGAAGGGTTCCTAAATAATGGACAGAGTCCTTTTCTCACCATTATCTCAGCAGGGCCATACCTTGCAGGTTTTCATTAATGGTCAACTATCAGGTAAATGGAACTTATTTACCAGCTTTCCACCTCTTTTTTTTTATAAAATCTTTTCTAATTTATATTTGACTTGTGCCCTATATTTTACTGATATCTAATTGGAGTTACACGTTTTCCAGGCTACTTTTATTGCTCCCACAGGAAATGAACCATTAGCTTTAGACATGAGTAGCATGGGAAAAGGTCAAATCTGGATAAACGATGAAGGTGTCGGGCGACACTGGCCTGGTTATATCGCACGTGGCGACTGCAGTGCTTGTCATTACAGTGGAATATTCAAGGAGACGAAATGCCAAAGTGGGTGTGGACAAGTTTTGGTCATTCAATCATACATATACACTACCATTAGCCAAGGCCAGCGTTCGGTTCGTGGGGTGGAACTCTATAGTCATTTTGCCCGCCATTTAGCCGATTCTGAAGGCATTAGTAATAAGCTTCATGTGTATAGGCAAAAGCTATTATGTGCAGCCTCTGATGCTACCAAATAGTTGAAGCATGTCAGTACAACTACAATGCAAAGCCCGAATTCAGATTGATCAGATTGTACTTCAGTTGAATTTTCATACAAAAAAAAAGATCCTCTAAGAGCTTCTTTCAGTATCCGTTAATTCTCTGTCTTGTTCAACTGAGTACTTTAGCAGTGTGTCTTGTGTTGGTTAGTATGGATTCCAGGTGCCTCTGCTACTAAAGTATGGACAAAAGACCCAAGTCAATCATAAGTCATAACACATCTTAGTTGGTTCAAGTATCCAATAATGTACAAGTAAATGAGAGAGCAAATGTTGAAAAATGGTCTTATCACCCCATGGTGTACATTTGTTGGCTCGATTATCCAATAGTTGCAGCTTATGTTACACAGTATGAAGACTATTGTATGGCGAGGGGAGTCCCAAACTTGAACAAACGTGGTTTATTTTGTGCCGCTGTGAGACTCCAACATAAAAAAATAGAGATATCCGCAATCAGATATGCAAGAGTTTGTGATTGGTTATCAGGAAACTCATAACTACCTTCTTGGCTACCTTTCTAAGAGAGGCTTTACCCATTCGTTACACAAACACGATATAAGATATCACAATTAACACTTTTTTAGTTCCAAATTGACAGGACTACTAGGAATTTTCTTCTAGAATCTCACAATATCATCTCTAGTGAAGGGCATAAAATTATACCGTTGGCATACTTCGACACAATAAGTTTAAGAAGAATTACATGATACGCATATTTACACACAGTGAGCAAAGAATATTAATTTCTGCAGGGATACAACAACATCACGGGGTCGCCTATACTTCTAAGGAAGGCCTACTTTCCTCAACAAACCTCTTCAAGGCATCAATGGCATCATCTAGATCCTTGAAACCCTGCAATACATCTTGTCCTTGATGCTTCCACCGAACCAATCTACTTTAGAGATCCCTTGACGCCAAATCGCCATCTGTCTTCATCAATCTTGAGTTAGATTAGCCACTTCACACACTTGACCAAATATTTTTGGGCCCTTAATTTCACCCGGCAAATGAAGTCTACTGCGCACTCTTCGCTCTCAAACAAGGTAGATGACATACTCTCAGTGACATCAACGAAGTCGAAGACAAGACAGGCTCCTACCATGGCCTCCTTTCTACTGTAATTCTTGTTACTTGTAATCGAGTCTTCCTGCCAATTAGAGTTCCGGTTCCTATGCTTCAGTCCAGGATTTTGAGTATTTGGGGAATCAAGTATTGTGCCAGTAGCAGCATAATGCAGCAGCAGTTCACACCCTTCTTCACTTACATAATTAGAGTAACCGATCAAAATGCCCAAGCAAATTCTTCTGAATAACACATTTTGTTGTATGGCAAAGCCACTGGACGTTCTTGATTTGCATGATGCAGAACTGTTAACAATTCCATTACAGTATTGATTGTACACGTCTTGAAATTCCTCAAGCCAGAGTCTAATAGTTTGACAGCAACACTCCTTGAGGGCAGTATCATCCTCATTATAAAAAAAAACATTAGCCTTCACAACATGTGGCACATAACACTGACAAGTCTTGACCTGCATCCTATAGGATTTGTATAATGGTCAAGGTATAACGGAAAAAAGATAGTACTTAAAAGCAAGATGTCAAAATAAAAGACAATTCAGTCATTCATTAAAACTGGAATAAACAATTGCAAACTATTTGATGTTCCAATCTATCCACAAGCAAACTATTTGACGTTCCAATCTAAGAACCAATAGATGTAAACAATATTCACCCTATAGTTAAAAAAAAAGGTTCTTACAATGTATTATGGTAGCTTGCCGGAACCCAACCTTCTTAATTAGGATGCAACATACCATTATATTATTGAGAAGATTCTTGACCCTAATTCGGAATATAATGCACTCTCAAGACGCTGAAGATGGAATATGAAAGGATCGAGTCAAAAGCAGAGGGATTGTTGCTGAATCAATGCATGGTACCAATGGTAGTAGGTGTGTCTATATATTCATTTGGAGCATATCTCGATTTAAATCAACCATGCCATTGAATTAAAATGCATTCACACAGCAGGGTACTCTCGTATCCCTTTTAGGTACATCAAGGATTCCTACAAAATAAATTCCGTCATACATGATAATACCTTATGGGAGAACCATCAGCTTGGGATGTCATTCTTTCACGAGGTGTCGTCGCCGGAAGGTGGGCAGTGAACGAGGTGTCGTCGCCGGTGAACGGTGTACAGTGAGAATGACTTCGCTATGTCGCCGGCGTAAGGTGTATGTGTTGGCTCCGGTTTTAGGGTTCAGAAGATGCGCCGTCCGGCTATTTCGTCGCTGGTGAATGATGGTTCTTCCATGGCAACGCTGGCCGCTTCGATTATCGGAGAAGAGACGGGGGTTGTAGATCGCGTCGCCGGAAGGTGGAGGAGGTGGACCATGGATCTGCCGTCGCCTTGTCGTCGCCGGAAGGAGGAGAGCGTGCCGTGTCGTCGCCGGGAGGTGGAGAGCGTGCCGTGTTGTCGCCGGAAGGTGGAGAGCGTCGCAGCGGGCAAATGGAATTAGAGAGAGAGAGAGGCTCTTGGAGAAAGAAGAAATGCCGGCAGAATGTTTATGCGGAGAGTAAATAGCGGGTGACGTGGCTTCATCTGAGCCATCCTCTTTCACTTAATATGATCGGACGGCTGTAACTAAGGTTACAGCATGCCTGCTGTAACCCTAGCTACAACAGGCGATCCGCATCCCGCTTATTAAGCCTTCGTAACTTTCCGTCTGCTCATATTTTTACAAATGTCAGCACACATGTGCTTTAATTGCAGGCTCTTGCTTTTTGGTTTTTTAGAAATATGAATGGGCTCATATGACATGGGTATGAAACTCATTCAAATAGAAGGTTGGAATCTATGGAAATGAATGATTACGCTTGTAATTGCAAGAATTTATAGTGATTGATATGGAGATTCTCATGCTTTTGATTGTCAAAGAGAACCCCTCTTAAATATGAAATTCATGGACATGGTTGTCACGATGGTTATTAGAGTAAGAATCAATTCGCTACTACTTTCATGACGAGAACAAGTGAGATGTGAAGTAATAATGAAAATGAGAGCTTCCTTCTTTAGCTTGTTGTAGTAACTT
This sequence comes from Escallonia rubra, assembly GCA_033065855.1. Taxonomy (NCBI): domain Eukaryota; kingdom Viridiplantae; phylum Streptophyta; class Magnoliopsida; order Escalloniales; family Escalloniaceae; genus Escallonia; species Escallonia rubra. The sequence continues at coordinate 160,911 of JAVXUO010002868.1, read as the reverse complement.
GTTAGACAGTGTCATAACGAGGCTAGGGGGACTAGAACAAAATTTTCTTGAATGCAAACACGATACCACGTCACACTACCCCATGGATCTTATTTGATGAAATCTTTGTGACCATCCACGTCAACTAGGTGTGGAACCATATCTGAGACTGAACATGGAAGGGACCTCGATAGTGATTGTTGGGGTGAAAGAAGGACCTTTGAACGTGACAACTTTGTAAAATAAAGGGTCCTCTTACGAATCCTTTCATCACTATCTGTTTCATTATATTGGGTCATGATGACGTGTCATTGCGTGACTTGGTATTAGGTTGTATCAAATATCTTCTCGACAAGGTGAGTTGCATATTTTATATTGCTTTATTAAGGGGTAACACTTGGTCGTTCATTTTATGATGGATTCCTTCCTTGTATTTGACTTACGTTACTAGGTGCTTGCACCCCTAGTTTCCTTTTCCTCATTTCTTTGACATTTCAAACTCTGTGCAAACTTTCGTTTGAGAAATTTTTTTTTTTGCTTTTCAGTTTTTAAAGAGCAGCTTAATTTTTTTTTTTTACAAAAACAATGATAGCCCTTTTTTTTTTTGAGTTTTTTTTTTTGTGGTTTGCGGTGGCGGTGGTGGGGCGTAGCGGTGGTCGACAGTGGTGGTGGTGGCGGCCGGCGGTCGGAGGTGGCTGCTTGCAGTCGCCGGCGGCCGGAGGTGGCTGCCGGCGGTGGGAGGGTGGTGGTGGTGGTCTCAAAAAAAAAAACCAAAAGTGAAAAAAAAAACCAGTTTTTGGGGTTTTTTTTTTACTCTTTAGTTTATAAACTGGTTTTTTAAATTGGAGAAGGAAAAAAAAGGGTAAATTACACTAAACACCCCTGAGGTTTTACGTAATTACGCTCCACTACCGCTATCTTTTAAAATTACACTCCGTCCCCCCGAGGTTTGTACCCGCATTACACACAACTACACACATTTAATGGCAGACCCAACTCCGTGAAAAGATTCCCTGACACACTACTTTATTCGATTTTCATACCCAAAATACCCCATTTGTAACATTTTATAGCAGAAAATACATATACTATTCTCCAAAAAAAATAAAAAAAACCTAAACGCTGTATAACATGGTGTTGCCGGGAAGCGGTGCCACTACGAGGTGCTAGGGCTTGGCCGCGATTACACCGCCGACGAGATTCGCTCCGCCTACTGCCGGCTTGCCCTCCAGCGCCACCCGGACAAGCTCTCCCAGTTCGGCTTCTCCCCCACTGAGGACATCGTGTTAATGGCGCCGATGCCAATGGTTCCATGGATGTCGATCCCCCCATCATCCAAGAGACAAGTCGTCCTTTCCGACGCAGATCCGAACAAACCAGTGTTCGGAAACCCGACATACAACGGCGTCATCGCCGGCAAGGTCTCCGGCCACAAATCATCCTCCTCGAATGTGAGTTTGAAGGGGAGTACATTCGAGCAGAGGGCCAAAGAGAACGAGATAAAGAGGGCGTACAAGGAGAGGATTACAGAGCTCAAGGAGGAGATAAGGACAAACAAGGTGGAGAAGAGGAAGAAGAGGGAGAAGAAGAAGAAGGAGAATATTCTCAAGTTCGGTACCAAGCTCGAGAAGATTACTAACCCCAAGACAGGAACCGTGACACCACCTCAATCAAGATTCTCACTGGCGCAAACTTCAATCTCCGGCGGCACAAACTACCGGCGTGAAGTTTCCGGAACAGATACAACAACATCCCATAAGAAAAAGAAAAAAAAAAGAGAAGAAGATTGCCAAATCGTTTATCGCCCTCTCTGTCGATGTCCTTTGCGTGGCATTGGGCACCGAAATCAAGCCCGTCCGGTATGGGTCTACGAGCCGGAGGTGCTTCCCTTCGAGATTTATTTTGCCGGTAACTGCTGTGGCGCCGACTCCAGCAGCCACTGCCGAGCGAAAAATTGGGGAATATGGCGAGAGAGAGAGAGAGAGAGAGAGAGAGAGAGGGAGAGGGTTTCTCTGGGGATTTGACATTTGTGAGGGGCATTCATGTCTTTTTGCATTGCACCATTAACACCGTAAAAGAAAATGTTACTTTTTGAGCTGAGTGTAATTTTTAAAGATAACGGTAGTGGAGTGTAATTACGTAAAACCTCATGGGGTTTTAGTGTAATTTACCCCAAAAAAAATGGTTACCAAATGCACTTTTTTTTTCGAATTTTCAAAACTGAAAAAAAAGAGGAAAAAAAATCGCGTCAAATGTGGCCTGAGTATTGGGAACATATGTAATATTTGACAAGTGAAATGAGGGTAAGAATAAGAAGATGGTAAATGTGCATATATTCCATCGTCTTTTATATGGAGTTTGCTAGAACGTCGATGGAACTAATCTGGGACAGGAAAAAAGTTAAGTCGCTCATATCTATTGGGCGTTTGATTTTGATTGCATAAATGAAGAATGCAGACTATGATGACCGGTTCCATGACAAGTGTGATGATGTTATTTTTTGTTATGATTGTGCCATATTCAATGGTACTTATGATTGCTTTGGGGTTAATAAGTGATTCTGTTAACTAAGCAATGTAGTGTGCATCTTATTCTTTTTATTGGGCTTAGAATACAGGTCATAGATTGATAATTCGTGGGCTTTGACCTTATATTCCAACATGTTTCCTTGATATGGCTCCTTTTTTAAATCTCTAATTTCTTTTGCCACTACAAATACAGTGTAGTCTCCAAAGTGATTCTGATTGTTATGATGCTTGGTAGTTCTAACTTAATAAAGAACATCTCCTCCTCATTTTCATTTATTAGACAGCCTCTTAGTGTCTAAATTAATGTGTTTGTCATTGCTTAGTTGAGTGTATGATCACAGTAGAGTTTCCTCTCTTTGTAAAACATGCTGTTAAATGTAAGTAAAGAATAATATGAGAGTGAGCAATGAAGTTACTAGATAAATAACAATAACAATGTATTTTTATCATTGCTTAGTTGAGTGTATGATCACAGTAGAGTTTCCTCTCTTTGTAAAACATGCTGTTAAATGTAAGTAAAGAATAATATGATAGTGAGCAATGAAGTTACTAGATAAATAACAATAACAATGATAGTATTTTTATCATTGCTTAGTTGAGTGTATGATCGGTTTGACGGTTTCCTCTTTTTGTAAAATATGCTGTTAAATGTAAGTAAATAGTAATATGATAGTGAGCAATAAAGTTTCTAGGTAAATAACAATAATTAAATAATGATTGTAATTTTACCTTGTAGGTGACAGACTTAAGAAGTTTGTTAGACTGTTGTCAGTGTTATTTTATCTTGTCTTGGTACTGACTCAAGCTGTCGATAATTTGTGGCACCTTTTGGATAAATATGGACAAGACGCTGTATAAGCTCCATATCGGTTAGAACGCTTATTGTTGGGAAGCTGAGTTCGATTTGGTTAAGCAATATTTCGGAGGTAGAATTCGTGCGGCTAAATAAGGAAACTGGCTTTGGCTACCGCATAAAGTTTCATTATAAGGATGGCATGGAAGGAACTTTTGTACTGGAGTTACAAATGAATTTTGATTTGAGTTTCAAATGTTGATACCGCCTTTCACAAGATAGTTGCGGTCCGAAATCGATGTCGCCTTAGTTGAATTTGTGTGAGTTGATTATATTGTTAAGAATTGTTGCGGTTAATCTTTTTTATGGATAAATGGTGATAATTTTCTTGAGATTAATATGGTAGGTTACTGGGTTTTAATTTTTGCCAGGGTCCTTGACAGAATATGGAATACAAGATGAATAAGTCCTACACAGCTACACTTCATTCTTGTCTTTAATTAAAGTATTACTATACTTTAAGCGACAAAAGTAAAATGTAGGCAATGAAAAAGTGCCGCGTGATTACCAATTTACTATATGAACCATTTTAAAACTTTAAATGCATATTATCCACGTGCTGGACAAGAGATATTTCTAAAAGTTAAAATGGTGCCTTCAATGGTCGACATGCAAAGACAACGACATTATGACACAGACGGAACACTCAAATAGAAAATACCAAGAACTAAAAATAATAAAAAATGTGAATGGCAACACTAAAATATGTTAATTATATGAGATTTCTTTGTCAACATTCCAAAGCTTGATTGTTATTTTCAACTTTTTGTGAATTCTTAGGATAGTACTCTAGTATGATATAAAAATCGAATTGAACTCAAAGTCCAATCATAGAGTAACTACAACGAGTAAAGTCGACATTTATATATAGACTAAATCCATAACAAGAATTGACAAACAAAAAGTCAATGGAAAAGCCCAAGTAGAGATGATCAACCATTTCTACATCGAAAATGGCATAGTGGGCACTCTTTCTTGGCAATGTTTTCGGCCGACATGTAACGGCAATCGATTGTACATGAATTGTCAAAGAAAGATCAATATTTTCGCATGTAGCGGTAATTTCCATAATCGACGCTAAACTCTTGAATTCGTTTTCTTAGCAGTAGCACTTAGCCCCATCAATGCAGAACCTTTATGACTTGCCAAAGCCCATTCGAAATAAGCTGACTAATTGACAAATCCCCGTGCAAGGTAGGTATCCATTCTTTTGAATCCCCCGTGCCTTCATGAGATGGTTGAGTGGCCAAAATGTGATGGATAATATATGCATGGGGAGCAACTCGCGTAAAATGTCGGGGTCCCAAATGAAGGTACTTCAACGAAACAACTGAGACGTATATTGTATTGGGCAGTCTACAATCTGTTAGTTGGCCCAGTAGAATTTTTAGGATCCAATAATCATTCAAGATGGCAATCTTTCGACCATTGCCCACTACCCACCTCAAACCTTGTTGTAACAATCTGCCTTCGGCCAAAATGCTACGCCACACCCATGAAAAATTCTTTTGCTGAGGCGAACTAGAAAAGCATTGTCTAGTATAGGATCGGCCACACAGTACTCGGGCCAAAATCGTATATAATCCAGCCCAAATTCGCCACGATTGTGTAGCCAAAAGGGCCTAATTAAAATATCGAGTCTCAAATGCTTAGGAAGGAAAAATACATCCTAAGCAATCTAGTGAGTCCATCTACGTTCCCCACCACCCGCCCACCGCCAACCAGAACTGAGCAAAAATTTGATGTATCTGCTCACAAACATATATTAGTAGTTTGTAAATATGCATAACATGCAATAGTAGGGAAGACAAAACCGACTCGATAAGCGTGGCTCGAATTGCCTTATTTAAAAGTAACCCTTTCCATAGCGAGCATCGATCCCTACTTTTCAGAATCGGCTCCAAGAGGAACCTTCGTTGCTCCTGTCCAACATCCATGTGTATACCTAAGTATATTTATGGATATTTCAAATATAAGTTTATGGCTTCAAATAGGGAATTGATGATCACAATCTACTTAGCACTCATTACTTCTCCACTTTGATTGCTATACATTTGCAAATGACATTGAGAAATGCAATGTACAAATATTTCAACGACAAAGCAGAACAGATTGTAAATTGAAAACTTTTAGCGACAAATGTAGGGCTCAAGGTTACCCAAACCGTTTTCGTTAGCCATCTTTTTATTTCCTTGAGGACCTTTTATTACCTCTACTGGCCGGTCGGTCTTTAGGAAGACAAACAATCCTTGCTCAGAATCGGGTTAAATACCCCTGCAGATAAGTCATGATAGCAGTCACTAATCACCAATATGGAGACTGAGAGCTAATCCCATAAAGATCGAAGATCAAGATACCCCCATCTGTAGAAACACCCACTGGATTTTGTAAATCAAACATTCGGCGAGCTTCTTGTAAGTCTGTCTTCTCTCTTTCTCCCTCTCCCCCGGGCATCTCTGTTTCGATAAAAAAATGCAGAGCATTTCATGTTCCGGTGTTGCACTACGTTGCATGGTGTAGTAAAAACTATACCCCTTGAGAATATGGGCATCAATGGCCAGGCATGCAGGTGCCTCTGTGTATAGATAAAGTTTTGGTGGTTGTTTGTACCAGATATGTTATAAGTTCTCAAAGATGATGAACGGTGGACGACCTCGGTTCTTCGAGTTTTTTCTCCCATTTCGTCACGCGAAACGGCTAGTAACAACCATCTTCTCCCACTTTGCATATTTGGATGAATTTGTTGGTCCCAAGTTCTTTAGTTTGTGATTAATGTAAAATTGTTAATCATTTAGTTTAGCATCTAGTTAGGGCTGTGACTGAATCCTATGCGAACGGATAGTTAGTCTAAAAAATATGCGTATCAGTTTTTTGTCACCGGATCCAGATTTGAATCCGAATATGCCCCCATTCTGGATATTGCATATCTGCCCTGATTTTAGAAATTGGTCAAAACCAAAATTTCTAGATGCTTCGTTGTAACAATAATTGGGTCCACGATCCACCAAAATAGTTACAATGAGCTCCTGGGCAGGGTCTTTTAAGGCCAACAGCGTACTTTCCCCTTGTGGGATATGAAAATATCCCATCCTCATGCTCATGCATTAACGTCATTTCGGAGGCCCAATCTCAACTTTGTCATATAAGACCAAGTCTTTCCCTCTGTCCAATAGATCTGCCCAATTCGAGTTTTCCTTCCAGTTGTAACTATAACAATCTGACCCGATGGTCAGCCCAAGCTTTTGTAAGTCGGCTCTCATACTGTCTATAACGACCGGGTCGACGGCCTTAGGACAGGGTAATGCGTTCATCAAAATGCCTAGGCAAAGTAGGTACTCATGAGTTCCTTGGCTGGGCCTTTCGTTGGTTAGCCGGTTTATTGCTTCCAAAATTCATGTTTTGGATAGATGAGAGAGATTCTTTCTTAGAGACTGCTAAACATGTGTTACCATAGTGTGATACCATTTTCAAAATTTTGAAATAGTTGAATTGGTCAATCCATGATGCTTCTCTGCACCCTTATTTGTCTCTAGAAGGTTAATAATACGTCTACAATGCACTCTGTAGCGACAAATTGAGGTGTAGAAAGGCATATGACAGTATGAAATTAGATGTTTTTTCCTTCGATATATAATCTAAAATGTAGAATTACCCCTAAGTTGTTTGGATACCATTTTCTGATACATTACAGGCTTATATAAGTTATTAACAGGGGAATAACGTCATGGAAAATGAAAAGTAACTTTGGTGTTTTTGAAACGAAATTTGATAACGATAAATAGGCCTGGCAAAATGGGTGGGTGGGTTGGGTTTGGATTTGGGTAAAGTGGGTTTGGGTAAAATGGGTGATTGACCCATTTAGACCCATTTATTTATGGATTAATTGGGTCAATCATTAAATGGGTTGGTTTAACCCATTATCCTAACATGACCCATTTACTAAGATCCAAATCAATTTGACAATTTCTCACCCAACCCAGTTTCTTACCCGACACAGCTCCTGGACTGACCCAGTCACTAATCCGACCTGTTGACTTTTGACCCGGCCCGTTGACTTTTGACCCGGCCCGTTGACTTTTTGGCGTTGACTTTTGACTTTCATATTTCAATTTTTCTCCCCCGCTAGAAATGATGATAATATTGTCATAGCAATAAATTATACTTGTACATTTCTAATAATAAGTTACGTACTCATCCTTTTTTTTTAAGGTTAAATTTGATTGTAGTTACAACCAAATCGAATATTATGGTTACAACCAAATCGAAAATGTTGTGCACTCATCTTAAATGATCAGATCTTAAAAAAAGACAGACATAATATGAAAAAGACGTGAAACAAAAGGAGTTCAAACTTTGCCCTATAAATACGGCCTATTATACTCAGGCAATAACATTTGAAGCACCTTCACTTTCTGAAACCAACAAGTGTGAGAAATCTTCGGTGAGAACTCCCTCCTCGTCAGCATCATGTAAACCTTTAAAAATAAATAGACAGTTAATTAGAAAAAAACAATTTAAAAAGATAAAACAACAAGTTTAAGGTTTACCTAACAAGTCACATAGCCAGTCATGCGTGCACACTAACATTTCAACAGTTTTTGGAACAAGGGAAGCACGATATTTGCTGATAATTTGATTTCCCACACTAAAAGCAGATTCTGAGGCAACACTCGTAATAGGAACACTAAGAAGATCACGCGCCATCAAGGAAAGCTCAGGGTACTTCAACTGGTGTTCTTTCCAATAACTTAAAACGTCCATCTTGGCATTTTGTTTGCGGGGCACCAATTTTTCTTCCAAGTATAGATCGAGCTGACCTTTACTTTTATTCGACTGGTCATCTGGATCTTCATATGAATCAAACTCCTACACAAGATCGTGCATGATTAAAACACACAAGTTAGTATATGATAGATAGCATAAATGAGAAATAATAAACATTTAACAATTTTACTTGCCTCAGGTTCATCTCCACTATCATCTCCTCCCTTGCTCGCATTCCCTCCTAATGAAGCATGATTTTCGGAAGCAAATGTGGATGAATACATGTACTCGTGAAATAAAGACGACAACTTTCCCTGAACAATTTTAACCCTCTCACGAAATGTTGCTGGATAGAGCTTCTCCAAGCAATACGACAACATCTTAAGCTTGTAACGGGGGTCCAAAACAACAGCAAAAGATAGCACATCGCAATAGCAATCCCAATACTTGTCAAATTTCTCTTTCATTTCTTTAGCCATGGAAGCAATTTTGTCATCTTGACTCTCCATCTCTGATTCTATGAGTACTTGAATCTTCCACACATTGAAAAAGTACAAATTGGCAGTTGGATATTTGGTTCCAGAGAACAAAGTGGTAATCTCATAAAAAGGCTTTAGAAACTTAGTTATCTTCTCCGCCTTAGCCCATTCCTCTGATGTTGGACAAGTCTCATACTTTGTGTCAATCAACTGCAATTGAGAAAATGCTCGACGATAGGATATGGCACTACTAAGCATAAGATACGTGGAGTTCCATCGTGTCGGAACATCTTGACAAAGTTTCATACCATCTCTTAAAGACACATGTGCAATGCAAGTTGCAAACTTGAGTTTCCTCTTCTCACTACCTCTAACATATTTCACAGACTCGCGAATCAATCATCTTCAAGCCATCTTGCACAATAAGGTTTAGTATATGCGCACTACAACGAACATGAAGAAACTCACCATTGCATACCAATCCATCGCTCAAGAGAAGCTGGTCTTTCAGTTTATCAACCAAAACATCATTATACTTGGCATTATCCAACGTGACACTGAACACTTTTTTCTCAAGGCCCCACTCCTTCAAATACTTATTCACCTTCTTAGCCAAAGAACTACCACTGTGGGGAGGGGGTACGTGACGAAATATCAAAATCTTCTTTTGCAAATCCCAATTCTTGTCCACATAATGAGCAGTAAGAGTCATATAACTATCAGTTGTGATGGAGGTCCACAAATCCGTACTTAAACAAACTCTACCAGGAATAGATGCTAACTCACTCCTCAAGAAATCTTTTTCCCTTTCATAAATTTTTAACACATCAGCCTTTGCGGTGTTTCTCGTAAGAGGTTTGACTTCAGAATTTAGAAAACTATGCAACTCTCGAGTTCCTTCGTGCTCAACATAAGAAAATGGATAATTGTGCTTAACAATAGAAATGCTCAACTTTTCTCGATACTTATCATGGTCTAGTGGCACATAATCTGCTTGCTTCTCACCGTCACGACACTTAATGATATGTCGTAACATGTTAGATGTACCACTATTACCCGCCTCGTACTCCTTCTTACATTTCAAACACCTTCCCTTTTCTTTTCCATCCTTCTGAAAATGCTCAAAATATTCCCAAGCAAGAGATGTAACCTTCCTTTTAACACCAAATGTTGAACTTACACCAATAGATGAACTTTCATCCATCTCCATATCCATATCGATTCCTCAAACAAACTCAAATACTTTGAATCATTGAACAAGCAGAAGTATACTCACCAAATAAGAATTTGCAAATCATTGAACATTTCAAAATTGAGACTCCAGATAAGAGTGAATAACAATGGTGCTGCAATTGGAAGAACTAGTCATTGCAACATAATTAAAGACCTGCAAAATGATAGGAAATCATCTTACAAACAAGTAAAAGATAAAGCCATGTCTTTGTGCATTTGACTAACTGTCGTGAAGATATAAAAGACAAAGCCATGTCTTTGTGCATTTGGTCCAGGGAATTATGCTGGTGATGGTACAGCAGGTAAGCTTTACAAAGTTCTAGCTTATTCAACATGCTCTAAGCTAGCTGAGTTGATGATGTTGCACATATGGTTATTACATCGATACATTTCTCAGTTAGTTCTTGAAAGTAAATATTTTCTCAGTTAATACATTTCTCAGTTAATCCAATTTGACAATACTGAATTTCTGTTTCTGGATACACTAGCTTGGTATTTAAGGATAGCTGTGTAACATCACACACCAAACTCATTAAGCTTTTTGATGCATGTTTTCCTTTGACATTTCTCACAGACATTTTATCGAACACCTGGGCGTGTTTTGATTTTACATGCAGCTGAGATAATTTTACTTCTGAGACAACAGTCCAGATTAAACCACTTGTATCAACAGACCTTGGCATTAGAAGGAAAATCAAAGGATCTAGCATTAAAAGGATATTAAGGGCATTAACCACTCGGTCGGAGATCGAAGGAGAAGTGAGAAGATTGATCAAAAGAGAAAGAGATGGAGAGAACGACGGGAGAAGAAGCTTACCTGTCGGTGACAGTCGGCGGCGGCGGTGTTGATGGCGTCGTGTGTTGACGGCGCAGTGAACTCGTGGTGAAGAAGGTCGTGTATGGATGAAGAGTGAAGAATTGAGTAATGGGTGATGGGCACCCATTTGTAACCCATATAAATTAATGGGTTAATGGGTTACAAGATTTTTGACCCATTTGACCCATTTATCTAAATGGGTTGTTTTGGGTCATTTTTAAATGGGCAGGTTTGGGCGGGTTAATGGGTTTGGGTTACAATTGCCACCCCTAACGATAAAGAAACACAATATCTCTGAAAATGCGAAAAGGCTATCTGAATCCCAACATAGGCTTAGTTTTTCTATTTTGTTCTTTTTCTTTCCTTCTCAGATGTTAAGTAGGCAATCCTTTTTTAAGGCTTGGTAATTTAGGTAATTGCACCTGTTGGGATTGGTCATAATGTTAGCATAATTCACTTATGGGTAATGGATGCGAATCCAGTGAAGGCATCTTCTTCTATATGTTCTACTGTTAAGTTCGGCAACTTAGAGGTCGGCCAATGTCCATATGGAGCTAACTACAATTTGAGAAGTCCCTATGGCCAAATTGAGAGATCGCTAATAAGATTATTTGGTTGCTCGAGTCGTCTGCGGCCTCTGTTATATCTGTTTGGCCTGCCTTGAGGACTATGAGTGCTTTCGTTGCTTCAGGTACACGACTTTAGCTTCCTTCTCATAATTCAACCATTGATGTATTACTTGGCTCCCTCTGAAGTATAGTCTAGTGACACTTCAGGAGCTGTGCTGTGGGATCTTGTCTGAGAGGTCTGACGTGGCTTGTGGTAGCGGTGCGGAGACAATTGATGGCATATGCTTCTACTGTGAACAGTCTTAGACCGTATGGAATTCGGACAGAGATGCTTTGCCTTGGTATAAGGAGATGTGATGGTTCATTCTGAATCTGAAAGACAATGGGTTTTGGGCTGTAGTTAGGAAACTAACCTCGCTGCTTTGGTATAAAAGCATGTTGAAGAGTGTTCAAATGTTGGCCATGCATACTTTCATAATTTGGGAGGAAGAGATTAGTACGTAGGGGAACTTGGTGTGTTGTAAGATAGATGAGAGTTTTATTATGCTGTGAGGCAAATGGGCAATTCGTGCCCAAGGCACTGCCCAGGTCAATTAATGCATATGTCTCAAGGAGTCCTGCCGAACTTTTTACCCTTATGGCCGTATCTAGCAACGTGAAATCCGGGAAATACCAATTGAAGTATCTAGGATTCATGTTCTTAGTGCAAGTTTTGGTAAATTAAACTTCAAAAACAACCAATCGCACCCTGTGAAATATACTTATCCAGGTGATGACTCTTTATACATTTCTCAGAATCGAGTACCGCATGTATGTAGTACCTTCCCCCGGTTGGAAAACTCTTCATGCTCACTGCGCGTGATATAACTTCCTCTGCCAGCTGATTATGAGTTTTTCTAGTTGCAAGACACTTCCATTTTGCCACATATTACAGCGGGTGAATAACCACCTTTAGGATACTCTAGGTATGGCCTTCTAGTGTCACCTTCTGAATAATGCTTATAACAATTTCATCATCCAATCCACTGTATTAGGAGAGCACTATTGTAGCTCAATGAGTTTGCTACAAGAAGCAGAGATAGTACTTCATTTAACATGAGGTTATAACCTGCATGCTTACATTTGGATTCTCGATTTCTAGTGACGCTTCAACCCCGGTACTTCACCCGATAATCTTGCCTCTGCTACCGATCCGAACTCATAACATTGAGGCGGTGATGCTCCCTGCTTCAGAACCTCGCACCCACTCCCACTCTCCCCATGCTTTGTGCAATTAAGCTGCTCTATATGTCTCACAAAAACAACCATCAAGGTAAAATTATCATTAGAATTGATAGGAGTGTTGCAAACTTTCAATTTTTGTTAAAAGCCTGTAATTTTAGAGTAAGTGTAATGCTTTTACTTATCTCTTTGTAAGTTATTCTAAATAGAAGGAACATAAACAATTGTGTTATAACTTTTGTTGGCAACCAGAAGAAGCAGAAGTTATAGATCCTCAAAGCTAATATAGACTTACTGTTGGCAGATCAGAGGTTGGCCGCGTCCATCTACTCTCTTGTGTACTCAAAAGTGTGCGCTGGCTGATATGCCAGGACTATAAAGAAATAAAGTTGTGCCCTTACTAAAAGCAATTGCTTTTGGTGCAGTGGTAAACGCTTGATCCTAACAATTGGTATCAGAGTAGGTCACGGGTTCGAGTCCCCCGGGGTGTATCTGGGGAAGGGATTGTTGGCAGATCGGAGGTTGGCCGCGTCCATCTACTCCCTTGTGTACTGGAAAGTGTGCACTGGCTGCTGTGCCAGGAATATAAGGAAATAAAGTTGCGCCCTTATTAAAAGCAATTGCTTTTGGTGCAATGGTAAGCGCTTCATCCTAACACTTACACATCAAGTTGTAAGGATATGTTGTCGAAAACATAGTTTTAGTATAGCACCACACATTCTCAATTGAGAATTCATTTTGTTATGTATAGGAGCCTACAATGGTTAGACATCTTGTAATGAGGTTTCTTGAACATCTGATTTTGCCTTCTAAAGAGGTAGAGCTGCATTCTTGGTAATCACAAAATAATATTTACTGCAGAGGGTACCTTTAAGCTTTCTAAAGCACATGTCTGATGAAACATCAAGATCAGTTTCCTTGATGGGTCCCAGTGGTAATACTTGGGAAGTTAATTTGATGAAGAACAATGAGAATCTGTTCTTCAACAAAGGGTGGTCTACATTTCTGAAAGATCACTTTGCTGAACTCTGGGATTTCTTTGTTTTCAAATATGATGGCAATTCTCACTTCACCGTGAAAGTATTTGATAAAACTGGATGCGAGAAAGAAACTGCATTTCTTGCAAAATGTAGCCAGAGTGCTCTCAAAATTAGTCAAGGAAAGGGCAAGAAGAGAGTAAGAGAGTAAGAGAGTAAGAGAGCAAGCAACACCCTGTTATTTGGGGCTGCTGAATGTGCTCAACAGAGGAGAAGAAGTGTTGTGCCAGAAGGTACTGCTTATGATTCTTTTTATCTTATTCTTCAAACGCATGAGTGGATAACAGAAGAGATTAAGCTGGTCTTTTGATTATTGTACAGACAAACCATTTCAGCCAAAGGAGAATTTTAGACATCATTTAGGTGTGTTACGTAGTGTAAGAAAAATTCATTTTGAATAACAAAATTTTCTCTTCTTTTATCCTTCCTTCCCAGCAAGGGTTTCTTGAAGGATGGGCATGCTATACATTTTTGAGTGTAAGTTTGATCAGTATATATTTATTGTAAAGGAATATACTATATTCCGCACTAAGAAATAAAGAAGAGAATCGAAAAACAATAACAGAAATAGAGACACGAGATTTACGTGGTTCGGCGAAAGCCTACTCCACGGTGGTAGCAGCGATTTCACTATGTTTGTCACTGGAGATTACAGACCTTTGTCTCTCTTTACAAACCCTCTCAAAGAACGACTCTTCTCTCTTCAGGAAAGACGACTCTTCCTATTCAAAGAAGGACTCTTCTCTCTTCTCTTCAGGAAAGACGACTCTTCCTATTCAAAGAAGGACTCTTCTCTCTTTGACCTAGTCAAAGAAGGACTATGCCTCTCTTTTCTCTTTCCAAAGAAAGATTCTTCCTACTCAAAGAATGATTCTTCTCTCTTTGTCTCTTGTATATTTAAAACACAATACAAGACAGCACATATATACTTAGAGATAAGTAGTGACTTTCTCTAAACAACCAATGTGGGACAAGACTTATATACTTAAGTCCAAGTCACAATCTTCTTTGAATAACCGATGTGGGACACCCACACATTCTGGGTTTTTTATCCAAGACATATTATCACAAATCTCCACCTTGGCTTGGATAAAACAAGCCACAAGCCACAAACAACCTGAAAATATCATCTGCTGCTACAACACCTGCCCCCTAGGGCTGCACCTCAAATACTACTGATACTGATCAAATCTAAGCAATGCTTAAACTTGATCTCTGGAATATGCTTTGTCATCATGTCCGCTGGATTTTCATATGTGGAAATCTTCTTCACCATAACAATACCCTGAGAAACCACGTCCCGAATAAAATGAAACCTGACATCAATGTGCTTGGTCCGTTCATGGAACATCTGATTTTTGGTCAGATGTATGGCACTTTGGCTATCGCAGTAAACAGTGCTAGACTCCTGCTTCAATTCCAAATCACCAACCAAGCCCTTCAACCAAATGGCTTCCTTCACAGCTTCGGTCGCCGCTATGCACTCAGCTTCTGTAGTAGACAAGGCAGCAATAGTCTGAAGAGTGGCCTTCCAACTGATCACACAGCTCGAAAAAGTGAAGACATAACCTGTCAAAGATCTCGTCCTATCCAAATCTCCAGCGTAGTCTGAATCCACATATCCAATAACTCTACCATTCGCATCACTGCCCCGATGGTAGACTAAACCAATATCTGCAGTACCTCTCAGGTATCGAAGTATCCACTTCACTACCTGCCAATGAGCTTTCCCAGGATTACCCATGTACCTGCTAACCACACTGACTGCATGAGAAATATCTGGTCTCATACAAACCATAGCATACATGAGCATGCCCACTGCACTAGCATATGGAACACACGCCATGTGCTCCACCTTCTCTTGGGTCTGTGGGGAATCAGCTGCTAAAAGCTTGAAGTGTGCCACCAAAGGAGTAGTCACATGTTTAGAGTTTTTCATACCAAAGCGCTGCAGTACTTGCTCAATGTACTTTTTCTGGGACAAGTACATAATTCCTACAGGTCTATCCCTCTGAATATCCATCCCTAATATCCTCTTTGATGCACTCAAGTCTTTCATCTCAAATTCCATTTTCAACTGTTCTTTCAAACCGTTGACATCTGACATTGATTTTGCAGTAATCAACATGTCATCAACCAATAACAAGTTTATATGAGAACCATCCACGAGCCTCTGGTAATACACACAACTGTCATAAGCACTCTTGGTGTAACCTCTCTCGCTCATATGCCCAACACGCATATGCCATAGCTTAGTAGTGTCAGAATCTACATCTGAAGATGAAGCTGCTCCTGCTGCTCCTGTAACTGTGCTACCCTGCAACAAATAGAGACTATTTTGTTTCAACCCCTTCATCACAATAAGAGCACCCTTCATTATCCTCATAACTCCGCCTGCAGCCCGATAGCTACAACCATTAGAGTCAAGCGTACCCAAAGAAATCAAAATTTTCCTCAGCTCTGGAACGAGTCTGACATCAGTCAAAGTTCTCACAATACCATCATGCATCCTAATCTGAATTGAACATATCCCAACCACCTTATAGGCTACATCATTTCCCATAAGGACTTTACCACCATCAAATGAGCGATAAGTGGCAAACCATTCCCTATTGGGACACATATGATAGGAGCAACCCGTATCAAGAATTCACCCTCCATCTGAGGAACTGATAGTAACTGAGAGAACATCTACACCATCATAATTATCTTCTACTACTCCAGCATCAGCTGTCTTGGAATTATCCTTTTTCTTCCCTTTACGCTCAGGAGAATCCTTTCTGTAATGCCCTTCCTTGTGACAATGATAGCACTTCAATTTTCTGGTCTTTGACTGAAACCCAGCATGGTCAGTGCTTCGGCCTCGAGCCATTAGACCATCACCATGTTCTTCTCTCCTATTTTCTGAAACCTTCTTCCGTAATTCCTGAGAATTTATCACAACCTCAACCTCCTCCATAGAGATACTGTCCTTCCCATATAACAAGGTAGTAACAAGATGTTCATATGACGGAGGTAAAGAACTCAACAATAGTAAAGCTTTATCCTCATCTTCTATCTTGATATCAATATTTTGTAGGTCTAATATTACCTTGTTATATTCATCAAGATGATCACTGATCGATGTACCTTCTTTCATCCGAAGAGTATACAGCCGTTGCTTTAAACACAGGCGATTTGTCAGAGACTTCGTCATGTATAAGCTCTCCAATTTCAGTCATAATCCAGCTGCAGTAGTTTCCTGAGAAACCTTTCGCAACACATTGTTGGCTAAACATAGTAACAGGGCACTATGGGCTCTCTCCAACATGTCTTCTTTTTCATCAGCAGACATTGTTTCAGGAAGCCCTTCTTTCCTTTTTAATGCTTTCAACAACCCTTGCTGAATTAAAACAACATGCATCTTCATCCTCCATAAACTGAAATCGTTCGATCCATCAAACTTTTCCAAATCATACTTCGTCGAAACATTTGGTGCCATTGCAAGGTGCTTTGAATCTACCATTGAACCTTAGCTCTGATACCACTTGTAAAGGAATATACTAGATTCCGCACCAAGCAATAAAGAAGAGAATCGAAAAACAATAACAGAAAATAGAGACACAAGATTTACGTGGTTCGGCAAAAGTCTACTCCACGGTAGTAGGAGCGATTTCACTATGTTTGTCACTGGAGATTACAGACCTTTGTCTCTCTGTACAAACCCTCTCAAAGAACGACTCTTCTCTCTTCAAGAAAGACCGACTCTTCCTACTTAAAGAAGGACTCTTCTCTCTTTGACCAAGTCAAAGAAGGACTCTTCCTCTCTTTTCTCTACTCAAAGAAGGACTCTTCCTATTCAAAGAATGACTCTTCTCTCTGTGTCTCTTGTATATTTAAAACACAATACAAGACAGCACATATATACTTAGAGATAAGTAGCGACTTTCTCTAAATAACCAATGTGGGACACGACTTATATACTTAATTCCAAGTCACATTCTTCTTTGAATAACCGATGTGGGACACCCACACATTTTGGGTTTTTTATTCAAGACATATTATCACCTTTATAGTTTACATGAGAGCCTAATGCTGTAAAAATATGAAGCCCAATCTCTATTAGGCAATGTCTACTGGAATTTCGTTATATGTTTGTGTTAGCTACTTTGCATGCTTCACAAACAAACTTTTATGTTATTATCTACCTGTTTCAGCCGACCTGAGTAAAGGAAATGGAAAGGATTCTAATCAACTTGTAAGCAAGTCGCGTCTCCATGCTCAATGCTGTTTACCAATGTCAAGATCTGACATTTTAACTATTAACCAGCCCTCATTTGCCAGCAGTATGAAGAAGTTCAATGTTCAGCGTTCAATGCTTCTTGTGAGTTCTTATATCACCCCTTCTCGTGATTCGTTTCTGAAATGCATTAATAAGCTCACAATGTGGTGCTGTATAAAATAGAAGTCATTTGGATAAGGTTGCATCAAAATCAAATCAAGTAAGACTGCTCTTACCTTACATGTGAAAGGCCTACTAATGGCTTGCATTCACAGAGTTTGGAGAGCTAGCAGCTGGGGGATAGCTATTTTGGGGTAAGTATAATTCGAAGAATTGAATATGAAGCTTATACATCATAAATAGTTTATGCATGAGTAAAATAGTCCAAATCATTATCATGGTAATTCCTTTAATGGAGTTACGTTTTAAGCATAACATTATTTTTTTAATCTAGGTTTTCCACCTATCATATCAAGTTTGTTTCTATTGCCAAAACCTCTGTGCTATAATATCTATTGCGGTAGGTATTCCATCCATATATCCATGTTTACACTACTGTTCCTGAATCTAGCTTCTGCAGTGGTGGGACTCTGCACTGGATGTGAAGGTGGCTTTTAATTTTGGTTTGTGCTCGAAGTCTGGATATCATCATGCATGCCGTCTACATGCATAAATATAGGAAATGAGCTCGTGTATGCATATGTGCATTTGTTTGTTTTCTTATTTGTCTGTCATGAGCGTGCACGTGTATTTAATTTTGAACTGACAATAAAGTAATACATATGAAGTGTAGTTTCACATGATTCTCTTTCCCTCAGTTTCATTTTTTGACCTTGTCGTTTTCTCTAATAATTTGCAGTTGAGTCTGCGAAAATCCGATGCAGTAGTTACCATCTTAGTACACTTTGTTATCCTTTCATTGTATATATTTGTTATGCAAGACCGGATACTAGATAATGTCCTTAGTGCAGGTATGACATAATTACTGATTAATGTTTCATTGAATATTATTGGCATCAACAGGCTTATTATGTGCAATATTGAGTTTGACATAGGAAAATATTGCTATGCATTCAAATGCTGATATAGTGCTAGAAAACATATGCAAAAAGGTTGGCAAGTTGCTTCGCGCTGATGTTACCTCTTTGTTAAAGCTTAGCCAATATTGATGCTCAGCAACTCCCATCTTCTTTCATTACGAAACATTTTGCTGACTACAAAAAAAAGGAAAAGATTGTTATCTGCGACATTGATGGGAATCGGTGGACTGTGAACTTCATCCGTCAGGGGATTTCTGGTTGTTTTTGTGGAGGCTGGAGTTCCTTTGTTCATGATAATGACATCAAAGAAGGAGATACTTGCTTGTTCGAGCTTGTAGGGCAATACGAAATGCTTACACATATCTCGAGGAAGAACAAGGAAGTTTAGGAACTGGTTAGTTGCAGCTACTAAGGTAAACACGATTTTTGTTTCATAATGTAATTCTTCTTTCAGGGTTTTCCTGTCTAGGCGTATGGCGATTACTCTATAATGGTTAGAGTGTCTTTGTGGGAGGATGCCATATGTTGATATTGTTGTCACGTGTATCTTTTACACTTCAATGGTGCTCGAGGCTGTTCTAGATAAGTTTTATGAGTATTTTTATGTAATTACAACAAGCACAACATGTTTTCAAGAAAATATGTTTTGGCTATTTTGGCACTCTTATTGATGTTAAAGTGCAAAAAATAGCATAAATTTGGTACTTAACGACAAACAGAATATATAATTATCCTGACCGAGGTAAACACTGTCAATGCTCTGTACTTAAGAATTCATTGCTTTAACCTATCTGCCACGTTTCATACTATTTATTTGATCTTGTGGCAGCTACGATAAGCCTCTGTTCTCTGTCTTTATGTGGGTCTGGTGTGTTGTGGAGATCATTGCTCCTTTGTGAGCTATTTTTGCTGATGTGCATAATTTGGTCTCTTACTTCCCTCGTCGTTTCCCCCCATATTCGCTACTTCTAAAAATAGCACCTTTTTTAGGATAGCTATTTGGGAGTTCTGGTGCACTTAACTCGAAGCCAACTCCTTACATGTAGCTGACTGACTCGTGAACAAGACTAATGGAGAGATATAATTGCTGTTTATAGTGTATAGCCAGTAACTCGTGCACGAGTGGAAGCATATAACTCTCCTCGGCTGAAAGGCTCATATAATGCTAGCCGAGATCCGTGCTTTTGTTTAGACAAGAGAAGACAATGTAAAGGGTTCGAGTTTTATTTTTGCGATGGTCTGGTTCATGCATGTGGAGTTAGAAGGTTCAATGAGGTCATGGTCGTAGAGGAACTGACCTCAAGACAGATGAAAATAAGGGAGAAGGAAATATGGACCACATAGTAGAACCAGCTGCTGTAGGTGCTGTTGTAATTCGTACATCAACTGATAAAATGAGCTCTTGGGCGAGAGCAAGAGGGTCTATGGTAGTACTAGTTGCATTACCTTTGCATCAAGATATGTGTAGGGATTTTGTTAGCAATTACCTTTGCATCAAGAGGGATTTTGCGTTACCTTCTCTTGCTGCTGTTCTACTGTAATATCCTTGTTTTAAAAAAAATGAAAATTAATTATTGTTATTTAATTAAAAAAAAATTCTGCATGGCTTGGTGGCTGCCAAAGACAATCACAAACATGAATGAATGACACCTCAAAATTCTCAGAAGGTGGAGTGTGTGCACAATCTCTATGTTCTCAATCAGTATGTCTGACATCCGTGTCAATGAATCCTAGCGGTGTTAGCTTTTATCGAGTCAATCTGTATCCTTTAATTTAATCAGCTCTATCTGACCATTGCTCAGTCCACGAATAGCGCTTCCGTCCCCTTTTGTTGGACCTCTGGATCCATGTCGGTATTTTCATGGAAGGCGGTCTGTATTTCGTTGGGTGTTCTGCTGCGGCGGCCTTCTTTTGCTATACAGTCTTTGTTAGTTAGTAGCTCATAAGGTAGGTCGCCTCTTCTTATAACAAGCCAACCCCTCTCCTATTGTGGCTATCGTTTTCCTTATGTGACAAGTGCCCCACTGTCTTTGTGGTCTTTTTATCCATTACCATTCACTCTTGTATAGCCAGAGGGTACCGAGCTGCTGTAGCTTTTTGGTCGGTCCAGGGTGGTCAACTTACTAGCCTCATTATTTAATTAGACACGTTATACTTTTGCTGCTACTCCAAACTCAAAATGATCATAATGAGAGAGGTCTGCCAGCGGGTCGCTAAGAGATCCCCTTCACTAGTTTTTACTTAGCTTTAGGAGTCGTTCGTCAAGAACACAATTAGAGCTGCCAACGGCAGAGCTAGAGCTTAGTTTCACTTGTTATGTTGTATTCCATTATATAGATTGACATCACCAGTGAATTTCACCATTAGTTGAAGACGGGCTCTCTTCCTCTACTTGTACGTCGTGGCGAGACTACTTGGGCTTCAAAGCGAAGCTAAGATCTTGTGTGCTAGCTCACCTCTTGTGGTAACTTCACTTATTTAACTCACGGGTCGCATTACTTGAAAGTTGATCTGTCCTCTTCGACTGGGTAGATCATGTCTTACATATACGTTCTGAGCATGGATTGTACAACCCTATATCCGCATTCCCTCTCACCTGCTCCAGTAGGGGTCTTTATTAAAATGCCATATGACTGCATATAGAAAATACAACTTTAAAAAATCAAGCCCCTAAAGTTCCAGTTTTGCACCCTGAAGGTCTGATCTCTTACTAAGTTTTGAACGAATAATACTTGCAAGGCGCAGTCCACTGTCCCTTGTCAGTTGCTCTCTCCATTCATCCTCTTTCATTCATCAACAATGGGCATTGATAAATATTCAATAAATTATATATTGCAAGACCATGACTCTAGACTGAAATCTGATCATTGACTCAACCACTGAGCACTCAGGAGAAAAGGCCCGTACCAATGTGCTTTCGGGAATCTCTATTGCAGCCACTCTGGGATTTCAAAGTGAAAACTTGTATAAGGGTGTTGAAAGGGACATAGAATCTCAGTTCAGAATGGGTCGGTACTTAATTGAGCAGTAACCAGCCGCCTGTTTGTAATTAGACTTGGCTGGAAAGAAATTGGTCAAAAGCCTATAGTAGAAAGACTCCACGCGAGAGCTCAAGTCACTTTTTGTGCATGAAGTCCATTGCTTAAACACGTGACAGCGATCAATCTTTGATAAATAGGCCAATGGATAGCAGCCAAATATACTGTATCATTAGGCTTTGAATTCTGTCATTTTAGGGCCCAGTGAAGAGATCACAAGCCTAAAAGAACAGAGGAGTGAACCTTAATGCTGTCAAGATAAATCAGCTCCTGAAAAAGAAAGCAAGAGCCTTATCTATAACGATTGCAAAGTGGGAAGATGGGTTTCATTTCAGGAAAGTGGGCAGTGAGAGTGCTTATACACAGGTGTCAGCGATGAATTTTCAATAAATAGGCCTATTGATAGCAGCTGAAGATACTGTATCCTTAGGCTTTGAATCCCATCATTTCAGGGCCCAGTGAAGAGATCACAAGCCCAACAGAATAGAGGAGTGAACCTTAGTGCTGTCAAGATCAATCAGCTCCTGAGAAAGAAAGCAAGAGCCTTATTTATAGCGATTGCAAAGTGTGAAGACGGGTTTCATTCAGTAAAGTAGGCAGTGAGAGTCACTTGATCACAGTTGGTGCTCAACTCCAGAAGGAATGAATTTGAAAGTCTGGGCACCTGACGACGCTAATAGTGACCCTACTATGTTATGTTTGCTTTCAGGGGACATAACATAGTGAATGAGGCTAGGGAAGGCACTGAAAGTACTCAGTTATAGTTATACGCAAATGCTCCTCATTTATTGGTCCATGGTTCATTCTATCTGCATTCGGTGAAAGAAGTATACATCCAATCAAAGATGTTCATAGAATCGTTTTGGATTAGTGGGTTAAAGTCAGGCTAAAGAGCCCTAGATCCCGGTTGGACCAGATACGATGATTGATTAAAGGGGCTAAGTGGA
Source organism: Escallonia rubra (assembly GCA_033065855.1). NCBI lineage: Eukaryota > Viridiplantae > Streptophyta > Magnoliopsida > Escalloniales > Escalloniaceae > Escallonia > Escallonia rubra. Next base: position 138,145 of record JAVXUO010002868.1, on the reverse strand, counting down.
TTTTCAACCTCGGTAGTGTAGTAGAGTTACTGTCCTCTCCAACATTGGTCTTTTTCCTAGTTGACTTCGGATATTAGGTGCAATCATGGGGAGCTTGCGCAGGCTTCTGTCACATTACTAGGGGTAGAGGCTTAGCCAAGTGCCTGACCTTGTAACATTGACATGAGTGGTACATTAGCATCTCTTTTGTTTGCCTTTAAATCGCCGCTACATTGGGGTCTCTTCAATAATAGTGTGACTTACTTTCTTTAATTCGAGGCTCGGAATGGAAGAGAGTTTAATGCCAGAAAGAAGGTAGGTGTGTGTATCAGCAGGCCTGCCTGGGGGTTCCAAATCTAGCTCCAAGAGGCAGGCATAGGAAAAGAAGTAAGGAGGGCTTTCTTACCTATGGCAAAGGTGGAACAGAGAGCACAGGCGCACGAATATGATGAAAGAAAATCATTGATTCTGTATCTGCAGAAAGTACTCAGGTTGTTGAGGTCGAGAAAGCCAATTCATCATCCGTAAGAAAATGAATCGAGCAACGCCAATGTCAGCGTCCAGGAACAGCGGCACTGCTCACGCCTAATGATAACAAAAGCTGAGGCAAGCCAAGTAAGTACTCATCCATACTACGACACAATAAAAAAACAGTCACTTTTTGTTTGGTAAGAGATTGTTCCTACATTTGAAAACGGAGCTAGATTGCCTCATTCACCAATCGGGGTCCTCCCTTTTCTTAAGTTTGAGTTCTAGGTTGGATAGCTTGCCTCATTCACCAGTTGGGTCTAGGGTTCCACTGTGGCCCGTCTTTTTGACGCTCAGGTTGTGTGTGAGCCGTATGACGACTTCATGGTAAGATGTGAAGTGGTCATTGGTGGTGGGTTGTATGGTATGCTGGTGTGAGGAGAATGATAGAAGAGAGTCGAGAGAGATAGAGACTGATGGGCTGTTGGGAGTAATGAGTCTAGTGGTGGAGAAGACGTAAAAAAAGATGACATTTCAAGGTATTTACGTTATTTTCCCCACTCACGGTTCTAGATTTTTGTTCCCACTTTCCAGCAGTTGGAGGAGGTTCAGCACACACTTCTGAAGTAGAGGGGTGTAAATCACACCTCGTTTATGGTAGAAGGGTGAAGTGTGTATTCCCTTTAAAACTACTACGACTCTTCATTCTGGAATGCCGGATGCCTCTAGGACCTTTGTTCAAGCCTTCTAGGATATCCACGGGTAGTACCTGAAAAGGGAAACTGGAAGAGGTTTCCCTACTTGCCTTTGCCTTGATAGTACCGCAAACTACACGTTCCCTCAAGGTGAAAACCAACCTAGATTTTCATATCTCAAACTTGCCAAAAAAACTATAATTTTGCCCTTTGGCCATCGCAATGGACACATAAATGAGAATTCTTGAGAGATTAGGGTTACTTGGAAGTATATCCACACACCATTGCACATACAAGGCCATAACTCATACATACTCTTGCGCAGTCAGACATACACCGGTGATTGAATTATATGGATCAGTCTAACACCAAAGCCGATGGATTGGAACCTTGATCTAAAGGTATGTGAGCTGTGCTCAGTTTTCTAGTGATCAGCTTCCATAAACTCAGTGATCAGGGTTAAGGTTGGCCCCAGGGTTCAGAACTACGAAGTTCTTGATAAAAAATTGTCCAATTGGATACGTCGGCTTCTCATCCCCTATATGTTGCTTCTGACTAATTTGGGGGTTGATCCCATATCATTGTCTTTTCTGCTCAATCAATTTAGATCCTTAACAAAACTAAAACGAGCTTGAGAACTTCAATTAGGGTGTGATGGGTTGCCTAACGCCTTTTGGTTGCATAAATTAATCCCCGTGTCCGACTCCATGGTTAGTCGCCGACTTAGCTCATTCTCGAGAGTCAAAATTAGGGGTTTTAAATATTTATTTGTTAAATATGGTAGCTTGCCAAAAAATTGGATGGCGACTCAAACACTTTTAAAGATTCTACGGATGCACGTCGTCATAGTGGCGACTCTGCTAGGAACTTCAGCGGACTAGACGTGAATAAGCTGTGTTTGATTATATTTTTGGTTCTTTGTGCTTATACTTGTTTTATGTGTTTAGGCTAACATTTATTGATGTTAAAGACTTAACATGAACACGTCATTCCAGACCTACCACTCGAGGGTAATTGTTGAAATTATGGTCTTCCTAGATGGCGCAATTTGACTATGCCCTCGCCTCTGTTTTCGTGGTACCAAAGGACTTCTTTGTCCTTGGTACATAAAATGACGTGCACATGTACCGCCCAACTATCTATATGATTGCTTGGAGTTACAGATTAGTGGTATATGGTGCAATTGAGCCAAGAGAGGGACCTGACATCGTAGCAGATTGGAACCAAGACACTCCCCACTGTTCTTAGGGGTCCATTCTTAACAGGTTTACCCATGACTTTGGGCTATGTATTGGCCGGCAAGTGGAGGACTATGACGGCCAGTAAATCTGCTAGGCAAAGCCCTCTGAAAACTTTGTCCCAGATGTATAGATGCTACACTTGTGGCATGAAACAGTGTGCACGTATGCTGGCCAGTATATCCCACTTTCGGCGACGAATTATTGGTAGGCATAATTACGACAAGGACTCGGGATAAAGCTTGGTACCGGGATTCAAAAGGAACTATATGAGAAAACAATGGCCAAGTCAAGCCAAATCACGGAGTTCATGAAATTGCTCTCTACTGTGAGAGAGGAGCAGAAGTACTTGGAAGCATTTGCCTCCCAACAACGCTCGATGTCCAAAAAATTAATCCTGATTACAATAACACTAAAGGGAAGGAAGATCCTAAGGAAGAGGATGGAGATTGGACCTATGAGACCGACGATGAAGGCAAGCTTGAAAAAGCTACTCGATCGAAGGAGAAACTCATAGATTTGGAATCCAAGATTATACGGATGCAAATAGCTGATGATCTCCTTGACCTTAGTACATTGACTTTGAATCCCGATGACAATCTTCCACCCAAGTTCAAGATGCCCAAAAGACAAGCTTAGTCCGAACCACCTGACACTTTATTAGGGACACTTCCTCCATACATTCGCCCAAAAGACAAGCTTAGTGGGACGACAGACCTAGTATCAGAACCACCTGACACTTTATTAGGGACACTTCCTCCATACATTCTTCAGTGGTTCCGAAGGTTGAGACCTGGTTTTAACTGTGGCGTTGCATGAACATTTTCTGGTTATTTTAGATCAGTAAACTACAGAAGATCATTGTGTCTACTAATGATGAACTTGTTAGTATCCAAGTATTTAAAGTATGAGATAAACTCGGATTTATCACCATTACCACTGGTTTTCTACTAGAACTCTAGATATAGTCAAACAGCTTGACAAGGTACAATTTTTCTGTGACCTATCGTTGCTTGATGAAGATTCATGGATATTGATAGTTAATGAAAGACCTATGGGACAAGATTCTAGTTATCTAGCATGATTTTAGTTAGCATAGTAGTTCTTTTGATTTATGCTTCTTATTCATGTTTAAATACACGTTTAGTCTGGGGCAAATTCCAAGTAGAGGATCTTGATTGAAACTGTAAACGTAGAATTCTGCCTATTAAACTTAAATGAGGTTGAGGCTCTGATCATGGTTGCACTGAATATTGCACGAAGCATCTAAACTTCGTGCTGAACACTTTGAACCCTTGCATACATGGTGTAGAGATGTCAAATGGGCCGGGCGGCCCGCGGGCTGGCCCGGCACGGCCCGTTTTTGGCCCGGGCTGGCCCGGCCCGTTTTTGGGCCCGGACTGGCCCTAACCCCTAGGGCTTGGGCCAGGGCCAGGCCGAATTTTTCGAGAAACAGGCCCGGGCCCGGCCCGGCCCTAAAACGGCCCCTTTTTGGCCCGGCCCTAACATGGCCCGGCCCGACCCCCTTTTGGCCCGAAATCTGGCCCCCATTTGGCCCAAAAACTGGCCCCCTTTTGGCCCTATTTCTGGCCCTTTTTTGGCCCTACACACAGGCCCTCTTTTGACCCTAAGGTTGGCCCTATTTCTGGCCCTTTTTTGTCCCTACACACATGCCCTCTTTTGGCCCAATATTATTATATACACACATTATTATATGTAAGTGTGCGTGTCATCGAATGAGTATTAAATCTTAACATTAATTATGATGATCGTTCTTCTTTGTTGCAATAATCAAATGCCATGCAAACATTTGCAAAAATTTAAATAGCTACTGTATTAAGCAATTCGATAGATGTAATTGTCATTTTCTATTTACCAAACTTTCGAAAAATGCTACTTATAAATTATAATGTTAGTAGGCCAAAAAAGACTTGTCAATATTACATCAAATTAACACGTATCAATCTCAACCAATTAATTTGATGTATTCTTGTTGGCCATCGACACAAATAAATAACAAGAAGTTGGGAAAAAAAAAAAAAAAAATTTTGGGCCTGGGCCCGGCCCTAAATATTGGGCCTAGGGCCTGGGCTTGGACTGGGCCCAAGTATACCAGTTTCCGGCCCGGCCCGGCCCGGTTTTCACTCCTTCAGGCCCGGCCCCGGCCCGATTTCGTTGGAGGCCCTCTGGGCCCGGGCTGGGCCGGCCCAAGCCCGGCCCATTGACACCTCTAGGTGTACATTTTGGTTAGGTAATATGTGCTAAAGGAATTTGTATGTGAGCTGCACTTCTAGACATTTGAACTCAAACTTTTGTGGCTAAAGGTCTCGCTATATTGTGTCACTAAACTCTAAGTGAAGCGCAAATTATAAGAAGTGGAGCTCAAAGTTAATCCCTTCACTGCATTTCTTCCAAGTGACTGACTGACTAATGACTAGTCGAAATATGTTCATGTCTTGCTCTGTCATAGGTTCAGAACATTTTGGTCGCAGATGCTTTTGAAGATGGCACAATGATGCCTAGCTCTAGGATGGGGCTTTGCATGAGCTTGGAGGTTGATTATATTTTGTGCCCAAGAACGGATGCATGATGCCTTTCTTGATTCCTCGCCTGTTGTGGGAAAACATATTGGTTTCACTAGCATTACTTGACTTGTAAATCTATGTTGTGGCTAAGTTGTTAACTTACAGTTGGTGCTATAGAATGATGACAACTAGCTGCAGTTAATTGCATTCTATGCACTTGGCGCATGGGACTTGGGACTTGGTATGTGTTGCAGCTTTCCTCTGCCTTGGCATCATTTGCTTACAGTTCGCGTCATGGCATTCATCAGATGTGGATAGCTCCTGTATAGATTGGGTCATGGCATTCATCAGATGTGGATATAGATTGAGGTGCCTCTCAACCAACGGTTTGGTGCTTGGATGAAGTCTCCCGTGTTGTTTTGTTGATGTAGTACTTTGTTACCTTATAATCTACTCATTTGGATGGAGTTGTCATCCAGTTCTCTGTTTATGAGTTGTTGTCTCTATATTACTCTGTCACACTCTTTGGTATATATTTCTACTATTCTCAAATTGGTGGAATGGTAACTAGCTTTCTCTGTGTGTATTGGATGGTTTGTAACATGTTGCGCATGAAGTTTAACTGGGAGTCTATCAATAGAAAGGAATATTTGGACCATTTTCGTTGTCGATGGCAGTAACGAACATTATAATCCTTCTTGCATTTTCAAAAATGGAACTGGCGACAGTTTTGGCAACGAATCTCCATTCCTAATGAATGTGGACGCAAAGGTTAATAATGTGAAAAGTGCATACAAACGCGATAAAATTGCAACAAGATTTAGCCACTATAGTCCACAAAATTTGGCTATCGTTGTCATTTGTCCTTTTTCTTGCAGTTAATTTAGCTTTTTCTCTTCAAATCTAGATCTTTGATTTTTACATTTTAGGGCCAAGGAAAACTGAGAAGACTTCCAATGAACTTACAACAAGTCTTAATAACTGTATAGAGCTCCGTAACTTACGAGCCGAAATCGACCGGTGCAACTTATAAAAAAATGTCAAAGTTGCATAAAGAATGTACATGAGGTTATTGACGGAGAAGAAGAATAAAAAATGTACATCTTGTTGCAATAAATTATCGAGAACTTGGTAACGCGAAAGGTGAGCAAAATTGATGATTAGTTGAAGTGAGGGACATATATATCATAGTTGGTAAGATATATGGTGATTTTCTTAGAGAAAAATACTAGGGGAAAGGTCACACTATCACCAAAATTACGTCAAACTATCAAAAATTGTGAAATCAACCAACTTCTAATTAATTATAAGTCAAAAAGGGATCAGATATATCAAAACATTTGAAAAACGCGTACATATTTGACCCGAGTAGAGTACTCTTTTCTTCTTGATTCAACGGAGTCATTTTGTATCTTAAGGGCTACATTTTTTTTTGCTTTTCCCATTTACCATAAAAGCAGTAGTTACTGAAGAACATATTAGACAATAATATCTTTGCTTTGTAAGTGGATTACAATGCTTTTAAGCTACTAACTTTGTTACTTCTAAATTATTTTGAATGAAACAGTTCACTCTCTCCATCTTCGTTAAATTGTTTTTTGTTTACCTGAATGACCGGATTAATTTTGAGAAACATAAGTCTTATAACGAAAGCTCCGAGTGGAGAAGACAAGCATTGCTTCTCTTGTAAAGAATTTGACTCCTCTGTAATCACTAATTATGTATTTGGATTGATCTTCTTATGATGATCTGGTGAGTGAAAAATGATACACAAACCATGTGCAAGGATATTCATCTCTATAGAAATGTCCATGCTTTTAATTGAACCGGAAAGGATCACATGTTTTGCAACGTTATTAAACTGAAAATGATCACGTGCTTTGCAAAGTTATATAGTAATTCGAATAAAAATATTACAGGCCTTAGTAAGTAAACCGAGTTAAACTTAATTAGTATGACTACTTTAATTGAATCATAAGAAGTAAGTTAATAGTGAACTGCTAATTAAAGACTCGTCGAATCATGAGAAGTTCATTGCAGAAGATATCGCCTTACTTTCTAATGCGAATTGCAAATGCCAATTACCAGCATATTTGTCAACATTTCTTTTGTCACATCAGGTTGTTAATAAAGAGAATCCTAATTATTCCACGTTACACCTTTTCGCTCAAGATACACTAACATCATAATTAGTTTCAAATATCTTTCACGAATATTTAATTCTCTACAAACATTACTAGCCTGACATTGTAGTAATAAAGGTGAAAAAAGTGTTCTAGAGACAATTAGACGTACATAAAATGTAAATCTGAAGTGTATAATTGGAGTTGTCTAATCTCTTGTAAGATGATTCTATGTTACGTAAGTCTAGGAAATGTGAGGTAAAAATTAGAAACTGGAAACAATTTTCGTATTATACTCAAGTGATACTTAACAAAAGTTTAAATTTTGTAACCCGGCAAGTTTGTAAAAAGTAAAGTATTTGATGGTTATGACTAATATATACACAACAAATTTTGTGGAACGGAAGGACTTAGGAGCTTAAATGTTATATACTTAAAATTAAGAATCAAATGAATTCAAGGGACCAAGAAGGACGCATAAAAAAGTCAATTGCTTAAGTAACAAATAGTATCTTAAACTTTCAAGGATCTTCCTAAATTGTCCACGGTTGACTTTTAAAATTTTGTACTTTTTCCCGGCAAGCGTATCTCCTAAAGTTTAAAACATCATCTTCTAGGACTTTCAGTACCATCCATTATTCATTTTCTTTCTTTCTGTAAAGTGATGACCATTTTTTGTAATAATGGTCGCTGTGTGTGTGTGTGTGGGGGGGGGGGGGGGGGTGCTGGGGGTGTTGTTTTTCTTCATTTCATGTTAAACAATTTCATTGTGTACTCTAAAGCTCTCTTGATAGTGTAATATAAAGCTATTTTTTGTTTTAGCCTAACACGGTCTTATTAATCTTAATATTATATTTTCAATTCTCTTGTACATGTAATTCAACATATATTCGTCACAAGATTTTTATTTTTAGCACATATTATTTGTAGTAGACATGCTAAGCTAAAAAGCCATAGTACCCTATGTCGGCAAATGTAAGTTTGTAATAACGTACAAAAGATAGTGAAAACAATAGCCTAACTGCCTCAAGTGAAAGATTAATAACAAAGAATATAATAATTCATGAACTTAGGAATAGTTCTCTTGGGAGTAGCCGAAACTGAAATGTACTTTTTATTGATCTTGATTTAGGCAAGTTTTAATGTCAAGTTTTGACATGAATTTTTTTAAGGTGAGTAGAGATTTATACGGTGATGCTTGATCAGTTTATTAAAGGCGTGCCTAGGTGCAAGGCGCAACCCAGCGCAGGTGGTGCTCCTCGCCTAGGCCTAGGCACAACGCCTTGTACGTCCGGCACCGAGGCTTAAGGCACATGGTAGTAGAGGAGGCGCCAACAGGCTAAAGAAGTTAAGCAGTTGAGCACTTGATTGATGCCGTTGGCGTCATCTTGACCGTCCTTTTTTTTTCTTTATTTCCTTTCAGACCTACAACCTAATTCTATCTCATACTCTCACTTCCCCTCGTGCACCCGTCGCCACTGTTCCTCTTGCTGTTTCTGCTGCTACCCCTCACTGCTCCAGTCAATGCCACTGCTACACCACTCCCCCGAAGCTGCTGCCGGGTACTCGACCACCAGCAGCTTCTTTCTCTCTTTTTTCACTCTCTCTCCCTCTCTTTCACACACATAAAACCTATATAAGGACATTTATTCCTCCATGGACCATGGGTTCAGTCTAGTAGCAATTCCGACTACTGTACCTACTGATACCATCTCTATCTTTTTCTTATGCTGTTGAGCTGAACCCATCTCTATCTTTTCCCTTTATTGCTTTTGTTATGAAAGGATTTATGGCATCGTGATAAAAGGTAATCAAAACAGAGGAGAACTAACATGATGGTTAGGGTGATATTCACCTGTTATTATTTGCTGCTAAATAGAGGAGAACTAAACACAGGAGAACTAAGGTGATTTCAGTTTTTAAAGGAGTTAAGTTACAATTGGGGGTATTAGTAATGGTAAAATTAAAATTTCATAGCAAATAACTTTGATCTATGATGATTTCAATTTTTAGTTCCAACTTTTAGGAGTTGAGTTCCAATTCTAAGCACGCCAAGTTTTACTCTTTAGAAAGCAAAAGGAAAAAGAATATCTATTTATTTATTTTTATTTTACTTCTCACTTTGAAAAGGTGCACCTGTATAGGCTCTAGAGACCGTTTGGACTTGATTCACATCTGCTTTCTATACATTTATATTCTGTTGTCACTAAAAGATGCATTGATGAACTTCTGAGCTCCTTAACAATAATATGTTCAAGTTTAGTTAGAGATGTTCTATTTAATTAGCAAATTAATCGGACTTTCTGCTATGTTTCAAATATATGAATGAGCGAAAAAGGAAATCTTAAGGGCATAGTTTCGATGATTATATAAGCGTACTCTTATGAGATCTAAGCTTGAGAATGACGTGTTTCCAATGTTCATTATAAAAAAGGTGGATATGTGTTATTGTGTAATTAAGTTAAACAATTTCATTGTGTACTCTAAAGCTCTCTTGATAGTGTAATATAAAGCTATTTTTTGTTTTAGCCTAACACGGTCTTATTAATCTTAATATTATATTTTCAATTCTCTTGTACATGTAATTCAACATATATTCGTCACAAGATTTTTATTTTTAGCACATATTATTTGTAGTAGACATGCTAAGCTAAAAAGCCATAGTACCCTATGTCGGCAAATGTAAGTTTGTAATCACGTACAAAAGATAGTGAAAACAATAGCCTAACTGCCTTAAGTGAAAGATTAATAACAAAGATTATAATAATTCATGAACTTAGGAATAGTTCTCTTGGGAGTAGCCGAAACTGAAATGTACTTTTTATTGATCTTGATTTAGGCAAGTTTTACGGTCAAGTTTTGACATGAATTTTTTTAAGGTGAGTAGAGATTTATATGGTGATGCTTGATCAGTTTATTAAAGGCGTGCCTAGGTGCAAGGCGCAACCCAACGCAGGCGGTGCTCCTCGCCTAGGCCTAGGCACAACGCCTTGTACGTCCGGCACCGAGGCTCAAGGCACATGGTAGTAGAGGAGGCGCCAACATGCTAAAGAAGTTAAGCTGTTGATTGATGCCGTTGGCGTCATCTTGACCGTCCTTTTTTTTTTCTTTATTTCCTTTCAGACCTACAACCTAATTCCATCTCATACTCTCACTTCCCCTCGTGCACCCATCACCACTGTTCCTCTTGCTGTTTCTGCTGCTACCCCTCACTATTCCAGTCAATGCCACTGCTACACCACTCCCCCGAAGCTGCTGCCGGGTACTCGACCACCAGCAGCTTCTTTCTCTCTTTTTTCACTCTCTCTCCCTCTGTTTCACGCACACAAAACCTATATAAGGACATTTATTCCTCCATGGACCATGGGTTCAGTCTAGTAGCAATTCCGACTACTGTACCTAGTGATACCATCTCTATCTTTTTCTTATGCCGTTGAGTTGAACCCATCTCTATCTTTTCCCTTTATTGCTTTTGTTATGAAAGGATTTATGGCATCGTGATAAAAGGTAATCAAAACAGAGGAGAACTAACATGATGGTTAGGGTGATATTCACCTGTTATTATTTGCTGCTAAATAGAGGAGAACTAAACACAGGAGAACTAAGGTGATTTCAGTTTTTAAAGGAGTTAAGTTACAATTGGGGGTATTAGTAATGGTAAAATTAAAATTTCATAGCAAATAACTTTGATCTATGATGATTTCAATTTTTAGTTCCAACTTTTAGGAGTTGAGTTCCAATTCTAAGCACGCCAAGTTTTACTCTTTAGAAAGCAAAAGGAAAAAGAATATCTATTTATTTATTTTTATTTTACTTCTCACTTTGAAAAGGTGCACCTGTATAGGCTCTAGAGACCGTTTGGACTTGATTCACATCTGCTTTCTATACATTTATATTCTGTTGTCACTAAAAGATGCATTGATGAACTTCTGAGCTCCTTAACAATAATATGTTCAAGTTTAGTTAGAGATGTTCTATTTAATTAGCAAATTAATCGGACTTTCTGCTATGTTTCAAATATATGAATGAGCGAAAAAGGAAATCTTAAGGGCATAGTTTCGATGATTATATAAGCGTACTCTTATGAGATCTAAGCTTGAGAATGACGTGTTTCCAATGTTCATTATAAAAAAGGTGGATATGTGTTATTGTGTAATTAAGTTTTGCATCTGAGTACGTTTTTACACTAGTAAATTTTGTATTAATTTGTCAAGTCCAACTTATGGAGTAGTGAACTATTAAATGAAAAATTCTTGAAGATATTTGTTAGTAAGACGCAAATAGAACTCACCTACAATCTCAAGCTCATAAAACTTGATTCAATGCAAATTGTTTGTCTGTAAAAATTTTGTAACTCTATTGGTCGTCTGCAAGTTTTTTTTTATCTGTAAAAAATCTCTTTAGGAAAGAAGTTGAAACTTCTTAATATGTATATAAATTAAATATTCTTTTTGTGAATTTTTTTAGCTAAAGTCAAAAAGCACAGTTAACTTTAACAAACTTAAAAATTCAAAGAAGGTATTTTAATTTTAAGAAATTCAAAAAGTGCCTATAATTTTACAAAGCTCTAAAACTCGAAAAAGATATGTTAGATCAAGAAGTTTAGAGGGTGTTTGGGATTGATTCTAGATTGGTCAAATTTGATTAAATCCAGATTAAATCAGTTTTGAAGTGCTTGATTTTCAAAAAAAAAAAAGTAAAGTGATTAAATCTACGCCAGTGTCCTCAAAACTGATCAAATCCATAATTCTCATTTTCTTGGATTAAGAAATAATTAGTTTTAGAGAATCAGGTCTGACCAAGAGATTTACCAAAATATCCTTACATATGAACAACATTAAATGCTCAATTTTAGTTTGAATACATTATACGGTAATTTTGCTACACTAAACCTATTTTAATCCATTTTTATCCAAACACCTTCAACAAGTTTTAATCTATTGTGCTTAAAACGGATTAAAGCTGATTTTAGAAACTGATTATGATTTAATCAAAATCTACTTTTAAGAATCAATCCCAAACGGCCTCTTAGTAGTAAGCTGAAAGTCAAAAACACAAAAACAAACTCTAACCCATATAAGAAGGCATTTTAAGTAACGAAAATTTAGAAAGCATTTCTTCGAGGAAAAACGTTTAGCAATTTAATTCTTGGGATAATACTTACACGGTGCTGCTGGATCCACATCCATTAGTTTCATACTCTTGTGTCACTAAAAGATGTATTAGTGAACTTTTATCCTCGTTAGTGGAAAAATATTTAAATTTTGCCTTAAAGGTTCTAATTTAGCCTCACCCTTTTTAAAGTTAAAATCACGCTTAAAGGGTCTATTTAAGGAAAAAAAAAATTGTTTACGCATTTAACTCCTTGAGATCATTTAAACAGTTGGACTAGATCCACACCTATTTTAGTTAAACTCATACTCTTTTGCCACTAAATAATAGACTAACGAACTTTTAACTTCTCTAGTGATAAAATATTTAATCTAATAAAAAATGTTGTAATCTGTCTCGCACTTTTAAAAGTCAAAAGCTCTATTAATTTTGTAAACCTTTTAAACTTAAAGACGATATGTGTATCCACTTGTTTAACCGTTTAACCATTTAACCTCTTGGGATCATTTTTATATGGTGGGGCTGGATATCCACTCGTTTTGGTTACATTCATACAAAGATACATTAGTGAACTTTTAAATCTCTTGATGAGTGACAAAATATTTAAGTTTTGCCAAAAAAAAGGTTGATATTTAACTTCACCCTTTTAAAAGTAAAAAACATCCTTAATTTTTAGAAACCTTCTAAATTTAAATTTTAAGGGAAAAAAAATTAATGAGCCGTTTAACCCCTTTTGTATCAGCTTTCAAGCATGAAAAAAATCATTAACCATTCGAGCTCAAATAAATTGGAATCTTCATAAATTGGTTTCAGTTGATTTTATATTCGTCTGTGGAGAGATTTCCTTTTGTAATACTAATACCCGGCTTCGCTGCAACAGAATCCAGGTACTGCAATGGTCAGTTGATAATGTCTGGTTGCAGAACATGACTTGTGAAGTTCCTTCTTTCCATGTCTGGTACTGCCAGTCATTCATATTTTTGTTAGATGGCTTCTCTTTCAGATCAATAAGAAGATGCAATTTTCAGTCCTCAATGGCTTCTAAGTACGGTCAAAACAACGGAAGCTACTCAGCTGCATGATAGGGCTGAATCATGCTACTATGATGGTTTATGTTTTGGAGTCTCGCGTCTGCTCTTGCGAAGATTTAAGTATGCCAATATAAGACTATGCAGAAAGTGGGATAAGGCTGGCATTACTAAGCAATTTATGAAGCTGGAATTGCAGTTTGGCCTTGCTGTGGGTTGGTTATGGGTCCTAAACTTTCACGGGGGAAGGAAACCTGGTACTTATATTGCTCCTGAGAGCTTTCACTAAATGCTAAGGTAGATTCATTTATTCTGAACTCCTTAGTCTCAGTAGCCTAATGCAGCTGTGAGGACCAAGTTCTGAATCTGCTTAATAAGGATGTGTTAAGAACTAAGTTTTCGATTGTTACTTGCAGAGCGGATTTTCCAAAACAAGATGCATTTAGCAGTCGTAAGAAACATCTTTTTATAAATCGAAAATCGACGTTGCAATACCCCACATAGCTAAGACGCAGATCAGCCATGTGTTAAGAACTACAAGTACCACGTTGTTTCATACTTTGAAACATTCTCCATGAATAATGGAAAATCATTCTTAGAGAGGTCTTGTCATCCCGAAGGTGCCGTTCATGTCAAGATTGTCGCTAAAAGATTTTGTGATTTCTTCTCTAGTATGAGGTAGTAATGTTCTAGTTGCTAGAGACCTGAAGACTATGTATAGTTGGGGATGGATATAGCCTATCCGTATAATTTACAGACATCAATCAGTGATCTCTGATATAGTGGTACTGAATAAATGCGACTGAGAGTTCAACTTCTGCAAATAGCATTTCTGCGTTCCATGTGTGGCCCCTGTAAAAAAGAAAATTACACATGATCAGAGATATGCTAACAGCAGAACCAATGGTATAACTATTCCGCAAGGTAATATAATATGAAGGACATTTCTCTTTTCTGTTGGGGCTTATTTTGGGTGCTTGCAGGCAATTCAAGTGCTGACTTCCCCCACCTATCCCTCTAATTTCCCACAATTTAAAATGCACCGATTTTCTTGAAGAATCTTGCACTTGGAACTTAACCCTCACACGTATTTTTCTGAAAGGTTGCGACTTTGAACCTTGAAGGGAGCTCCCCTAGAAACCCAAACCCTGAATCTGATCAGATAGATTATTGGGTGCCCTTTAGTAGTTCGAAGGATGACATAATTGTGCCTTCAAAAAGGATATTCCGAGTACATAGGATGGCAACCACCAAGAGTGCTTGGAATTTCTCCAAATCGTTTGATTCTTGACATGTTTAATTGCTTTAGATTTTTCAGGTTCCCCACTTGTGGTGGTAGTCACCTGAGCTAATATTTGGGCCTAACTGGAGACTTAAAGTCAGGAAAAAAGTTCAGTAATCTGCTTAGGTATTAGCACAGTTGAGCGATTAAGTCGTAGGCCTTCAAATGATTGTAAACTTGTGCAATTACCCAATACGATAGGTATGTATCCGTCAAGCGTATTTCCTCTCAATATGAGAGTAAGCAATTGAACAATGTTGCCAATAGATGTTGGATTTTTCCTGAGATTTTTTTTTTGCTGACATGCCTAGTCCTGCCAACTCGAAAAGTTATCCAATGGGTTTAAGAATACTGCCTCTGAGCGTATTTCGAGCTAATGTCAAGGACATCGGGTAGATAAAAGTGGTATGCTTTCAGATATGTGGTAGCTTACTGGAGAGATTGGTAAACGATTTTGGATACTCACTACCCGAACCATTGTCCTCTAAACCATTGTTTGTGTACTGGTACAATTGTAAAAAATCAAGGAATATCAAGTCATTAAGTTTATTAATTTTTAGTTGGTTTCCACCAAGACCTAGTCTTTCTAGGTCATGAAGGTTTCCCAGATTCATTGGTGCAAGACCAACTGAAGCTGTGCATAAGAATATCAGAAACTACAGATTTAGAAGCATTAGGCATAAAGTATTTCTTGTGGCATAGTTCCATGAAAGCTGTTATTCTTCAGATAGATTGCTGTTTCCGACACGACGAGAGGCTGCATCCACTGATTTTTTGAGACGGCAAGTCTAGCATTGTTGCCTGTGGCAGCAAAGCAGATTGAATTACAGTAGCTTAGAAAGTATGTTTATGTGCTACTTTGTTCTAGAAGACAGCACACCAAGTGAAAATAGAATCAAAGATTTCTGTATGCATGTCTAACTCAAATCTTTTTGGACTGAAAATAGTTTGCTTGAAGTCAAGAAATCAACAGTTGAAACTTTCATCGATTGTTGGACAAACGTTGTAAAGTAGACTTGATTCCATCATTTTTCCAAATTGAGCAGTCTATAACTACAATTGGCTCCACCTCTTTGAGCTTCTCCCTCTCTCTCTCTCTCTATATATATATATATATATATGTGTGTGTGTGTGCGCGCGCGCGCGTGTGTCCATCTCTGTCTTTACTCATTATAAGCCTTTGTAATCCGATGGACTTCTTTGACAACATTCCCACTGTCCATTCTCTCATGTGGCAATTCCGCAGAGCATATAACTCCAAGTCGGAGAATAGACTCCAAACATGACTTGAGTTTAGCAAACTCGCCTTCGCCACCCATGTTCCTATTCAAACCTTCCACTTCTTCATGTATGATCGTTGAATCAACAATCTCCATCACTCGACTAGGGAGAGCAAACTTGACATAGTTATGAAGGCTAAAGTTGTCGATAAACGTGCTGTCAGTTGGTCTTGTTCCAGTAAACATTTCCAACAACATGATTCCATAGCTGTACATGTCAGCTTTTGTTGATACTTCCTCCCCCATGCCATATTCTCCAATGCGGAAAAGCTTAGATATTTCTTTAGACATGTAGATGAAACTGTAAGCAGATTAGCAGCTTCATCACAGATACTTTGGTATGAAACACAATGAGTAACTTAGTATATATCAGGCTCCAAATCTAAAATCATCTCCAAATCTCAAAGATGAGATTCAGTAAGCAGCTACAATTTGCAAGATCAGAATGAAAGGAGGACTAACAAATACTACCACCATCTCAATGGATTTTTCCCCTTTGACCCTCTGTGCATAGTAACAAATTCGGTATTCGGAAATTATTAGGCATGGACAATAATCCAATTATTCAGAATTTCTGAATCGGTAATAATTCCAAAATTCTAAATCAATTCATCGTTAAGGTTACAAGTGTATGAAAGCTATCAGAATACAAGTTCTATCCGTACTACAATGGCTATATACAGCTCAACTTAATCAGGAACCTGATGGCCCACTCGCACACATAGTTCGAGTCCCACCAGACTCATTTCACTACTCGCGATGTATTCGTACATATCGCGATAAACTCGCTATCGCGATATTTAAAATGTATTCGCGAATCCTACAAGTAATCTCGATATATCCGAGATTAATACTTTCTATCAAATTATCGCCTATCGCCAATACTATGATAGCCTTGGTAAATGAAACTACTGAACTGAACGTAAATGGCAATCACATATTAAATAAGTATTATTTGGCAACGCAAGCATGGGTCAATACAACGAGTAAGGTCAACGTTTGCACGTACAAAATCTATCCTGGGAATTTGCAACTGTCAAAGGGAAAAGCGAAATGGAGTATATGAACGAGCATTACGTACCTGGAGCGACATATCCAAGTGTTCCTCGAATTCCAGCTGAACTAAAATGTGCATTGTTGGATAAATTTGTATTGGCTAACAGAAACCTTGCGAGGCCAAAATCACCAACATGTGCACAAAGGTCATCGTCAAGAAGAACATTGCTTGGCTTGAGATCACAGTGCCTGATTGTCATTTCATAATGATGGTGAATATAATCCAATGCAGAAGCCACATCAATTGCAATGCTTAGTCTCTGGACCAAAGTCAAGTTGGAACCCTGCTCTTCAGCTTGAGTTGGATGCAACCAGCTGTCTAAACTCCCGTTTGGCATAAATTCGAAGACCAAAGCCTTGAAGTCTTTGCCTTTGAAATCTAAGCTTGAGCAAACGGTGATGATCTTGATGAGATTCCTGTGACGGAGGATTCTCAACACATTGCACTCAGCCATGAAACTCATGTTAGCTCCACGTTCTTGAAGTTTAAGTACCTTCACGGCAACAATGTGTTCACCAGAATTTAGACTGCCTTTGTAGACAGAACCATACCTACCCTCGCCAATCAAATTACTTGGGGAAAACTCGTTGGTAGCATGAAGAAGTTTTGCATAAGTAATTTTTGGATATTGGTTTTCCAAGAGTGAGGCAGAAGAGGTTCACTGTTGGGATTTTTTGAGTCGATAAAATAATAAAAAAAGACATGCTAACAGCAGAACAATGGGGAGAATAATTATAAAAGGTATCATTTTGTCTGGAAATGCTCTTTTATTCTTCTTTGAGAACTTTATGGGACAGGCAGGCAAATGCAGTGGTTGAATTCCTCCACAAAGCTTCATATTTTTTCCCACGAATGAAAATGCATTGATGTTGTTGAAAACTCCCACTTTGGGAACTTCCCCCTCAAACATATTATGCGAAAGGTTGAGGCGCATTAAACCTAACTTGCCTAGAAACTCTGGAATCTGCCCAGATAGATTATTTTGGGACAGATCAAGTTGTTGGATGCCTTTTAATTGGTCAAGTGATGATGGAATGGCGCCATCCAAAAGATTGCCATGCAAATCTAGGTACTCGAGTACTTGACAATTACCAAGAACGGTTGGGATTTCTCCCGTCAATTTGTTTCCTCGGATAGACAATGCTCCGAGGTTTTTCAAATTGCCCACTTATGATGGAATTGGTCCTATGAATTCATTTAGATCCAAGTAGAGGCCGATAGAGAGGGAAGAAATTCCAATAACTCGCTCTGGTATCACGCCAGTTAGGCGATTGCTTCCTAAATAAAGTGCTTGTAGATTCCTGCAGTTACCCAACTCAACTGGTATACTGCCCTCGAGCATGTTTTCTACAGCACTCACTAAGCTCAGCCAGGTAATGGTGCCAATGGATGGTGGAATTTTTCTAGAGATGTTATTCACCTCAATTCGCAATTGTTGCAACTTGGAAAGTTTCCCGATGGATTCAGGAATGCTGCCTGAGATCATGTTATCGTTTATTGCTAGAACGTACAAGTTGTTGAGGTTACCAATCTCTTGGGGTATGGTTCCGGATATGTTGTTCCTTCCCAGACACAATTCCTCCAATTTAGATGACAGATTTGCAATAGAACCGGGCAACACACCTCCAAATTGATTTTCTGATAATATCAACTTTTGTAGATTAGTGCAATTTGCCAATGAAGCAATGAAGCTCAAGTCGTCTGGTTTACCCGACCCAAATCGGTTGTTATTAAGTCCTAGACGCTCTAAGTCGCGAAGGTTTCCCAGATTCGTCGGTATAGGCCCCGTGAAATCGTTCCCAGCCATGCCTAAGAGGAGAAGTCCAGAAGCGTCAGCCATCGAGGGTGGAAACGAACCCGAGAACTCGTTCCCTCCAAGGTAAAGGTACTTGAGGTTTGGTAGTGTGAGGCCCAAATCTAGTGGAAGATGGCCAGGCAATCTATTTACTACGAGGGCAAATGAATATATGGATGAGATGTTGTAAAGTTGCAGGAGAACCGTACCAGACAACTGGTTACGATTTAAATGAAGCAAATTCAAGTTGCGAAGCTGCCCAAGTTCGGAAGGAATGTTTCCATCCAGCTTGTTTCTGCCCAAACAAAGCTCTCAAGAAGAGAGGTGAGGTTCCCGATTGAAGGTGGGATTCTGCCTGTGACATGAAACGGTTCTCGGTTAGGCATAAATTCTGATCAATGCGCCTACAAATGTCATAATCATTTTAATTGATTATTATATTATTAGACATATAGTAACAATTGCTTAAGAGATTTAATGTATTTTACTAAAATTACATTTGACTAACTACACCAGATTTTACCTGCACATACTTTCTTATTTTCTCTAATATAGTGCATTCACAAGTTGGACATGCAAGAATACACCATTTGTACACTGTGTATTATTAATTAGGCAATATACTTTTCATCAATTTTTGTCACTGAGAATATTTTGGTGACCGTGTTTCACTTGTGTGGTACGAATGTCAGAGTAGAATACCAAATTAGAAAGTGAAAATAACCTTGCGGCCTTCGAGAACGAACAACAGTGAACGCATGTTATTATATAGAATGTTGTAGTTTCGTCTCAAAATATCATACGATAACTTATTTTAGCACTGGTATCTTTCAAATGTTTATGTTTTTATTTTGGTACATAACTCGAAAATATAGACTTATCGTTTCTTCTTCTTTCTGTAGTGAAATTGTTATGAGCAAAACTTAATTAATTATCATTCCGCAAAAAATAAGGATCACGAGAAAAGAATGGATTTATCTCATTTGTTTAAAAGGTACTTAAAATACTGCATAGAAAGTTACAGCTTCATGTAAATTAAAAAAACCATATAATTAAGGAAAATTTCTCTTGGTCGGGCCAATTTTCGTTCCTCTCCAGAAAGAGACATCATTATCGCTCTTGTAGACAAAAGTGAAAAAAGAGCGTCTCCTTTCATCGTCAATGCCCTGCTTCATTTGTTCTGCAATAATGCATATCATAACAATAAGACATGATATGAGAAAGCGCTTAACATATGGTACTGATTCTTTCAAGTATTTGTTTTTTTTTTTTTTTTAATAAATGATTAGAAAGTATAATTTATCTTTTCTTCTTTTTTTACGAAAGTATATGAGTAAAGCTTAACTAACAATTATTCTCCAAATCATACGGACCACAACAAAATAATGGATTTATCTCATTTGTTTAAAGGGTAGTTAAATATTATAGAAAACGTTATAGATTTATCGCTCTTATAGACAAAAGTGAAAAAAGAGTGTCTCCTTTCAGCGTCAATGCCCTGCTTTTTTGTTCTACAGTAATGCATGTCATAACAATAAGAAGGAAGAACTTAACGTATAGTACCGATTCTTCCAAATATTTATTTTCTATCTTAATAAATGATTAGAAAGTCTAAATTTATCTTTTCTTCTTC
Source organism: Escallonia rubra (assembly GCA_033065855.1). NCBI lineage: Eukaryota > Viridiplantae > Streptophyta > Magnoliopsida > Escalloniales > Escalloniaceae > Escallonia > Escallonia rubra. Next base: position 117,930 of record JAVXUO010002868.1, on the reverse strand, counting down.
TTTATGTACGAAAGTGTACGAGTAAAGCTTAATTAACAATTATTCTCCAAATCAAACGGACCACAACAAACTAATGGATATATCTTATTTGTTTAAGGGGTAGTTAAATACTATAGAAAACATTACAGACTTATAAAAAAAAAAATTATATGATATACATTTTTCTTGGTCAAGGCAACTTCGACCCTATTTTGAAAGAGATATTTGCTCTTATGGACATATGTCAAAAGAGAGAGCCTCCATTCACCGTTAGTTTGTTACTTCATTTGTTTTATGATAATGCATGTCATAAGATTAAGGCATTCAAGGAGGGAGATTTTACACTTAATTTGTTTTATGGTGATGCAGTGTGAGGCCCAAATCTAGTGGAAGATGACCATGCAATCTGTTGCCTGCGAGGGCAAAGAAACTTATTCAAGTTGCAAAGCTGCCCAAGTTCGGAAGGAATGTTTCCCTCCAGCTTGTTAATGCCCAAATCAAGCGCAAGAAGAGAGGTGAGGTTCCCGATTGAAGGTGGGATTCTGCCTGCGACATGAAACAGTTCTCGGTTAGGCATAAATTCTGATCAATGCGCCTACAAATGTCTTAATCATTTTAATTGATTATTTATATTATTAGACAGATAGTAACAATTGCTTAAGAGATTTAATGTATTTTACTAAAATTACATTTGACTAATTATACCAGATTTTACCTACACATACTTTCTTATTTTATCTAATATAGTGCGCTCACAAGCTAGACATGCAAGAATACACCATTCGTACACGTGTATTATTAATTAGGCAATATACTTTTCATCAATTTTTGTCAGTGAGAATATTTTGGTGACCTTGTTTCAATTGTGTGGTACGAATGTCGGAGTAGAATAGCAAATTAGAAAGTAAAAATAACCTTGCGGCCTTCGAGAACAAACAACAGTTAAAAGCATGTTATCATATAGAATGTTGTAGTTTCGTCTCAAAATATCATACGATAACTTATTTTAGCACTGGTATCTTTCAAATGTTTATGTTTTTATTTTGGTACATAACTCGAAAATATAGACTTATCGTTTCTTCTTCTTTATGTAGTGAAATTGTTATGAGCACAACTTAATTAATTATCATTCCGCAAAAAATAAGGATCACGAGAAAAGAATGGATTTATCTCATTTGTTTAAAAGGTACTTAAAATACTGCATAGAAAGTTACAGCTTCATGTAAATTTAAAAAAACCATATAATTAAGGAAAACTTCTCTTGGTCGGGCCAATTTTCGTTCCTCTCCAGAAAGAGACATCATTATCGCTCTTGTAGACAAAAGTGAAAAAAGAGCGTCTCCTTTCATCGTCAATGCCCTGCTTCATTTGTTCTACAATAATGCATGTCATAACAATAAGACATGATATGAGGAAGCGCTTAACATATGGTACTCATTCTTTCAAGTATTTGTTTTTTTTTATCTTAATAAATGATTAGAAAGTATAATTTTATATCTTTTCTTCTTCTTTGTGTACGAAAGTATATGAGTAAAGCTTAACTAACAATTATTCTCCAAATCATACGGACCACAACAAAATAATGGATTTATCTCATTTGTTTAACGGGTAGTTAAATATTATAGTAAACGTTACAGATTTATGTAAAAAACTATATGATATACATTTTTCTTGGTCAAGGCAACTTCCGACCCTCTTCTGAAAGAGATATTATGCTCTTACGGACATATGTCAAAAGAGAGAGCCTCCATTCACCGATAGTTTGTTACTTCATTTGTTATATGGTAATGCATGTCATAAGATTAAGGCAATCAAGGACGGAGATTTTACGGTTAATTTTGACATAAGTAGTACTATGATAACTATTAAGGCTACTTCATAATCATTGTTAGTCTGATACCACCAATTTTAGTATCCGTTGCCAAAACATAATTATAATCTTCTTGACCTAATTAAAAATGAATATTTAAAATGTGCATTTAGATAACTTACTTATCTATGAACCCGATTTTTGAGATACCATGCTATAGCTCCCCAAGCATTGCTCGGGTACTATGCTAGTTAGCAATTGGTGAAAGGGGTTAGTTATGCAAAGTGCACCCACAATTGCGTTCGACACCACCATATTTATTGAGTATGTGGAGAAATATGAGTTGTGTTATGTATTTGTGGCGAGGCCACCGTTTCTGGCGAAGAAGAAGAAGAAGAAGAAGAGAGAGAGAGCGGGGGGAAGGAGGGAAAAAAGAGAAAGAAAAGGAAAATTCATAAAGATTAGCGTAAAAAGACCAATATACCCCTGAGTAACCTAACTCCGTCAATATTAATTTGACAGAGTGACCTGATTGAAACGAATTTCAAAGTTTAGTGGTTACTATGACACAAATCGATGTCCAGTGGTCAAAATGAAATTTGCCTAATAGTACAGTGGTCAACCGCGTAATTAACTATTTATTTTTAACTATTTCGCCCAACAAACTATAAGTGTGACATTTAACACACAAATTGTGTTGTGAGAACACACTTTCTCTCTATCTCTCTCTCTCTCTCTCTAATCTCGCACCACCTCCTTCTCGCACCCCCCCTCCCCCCCAAAAAAACCAATCACCACCTATCCTCTCCCCCGACGTCTCCAAGATCAGAAGGCCACCTTGGATCTCAGTTTTCCCCCCATCGACATTTCCTGACCTTCGAAATAAACGCCGCGGTACCGCCTTCAACTTTTCCCAGAAGAAGACCGGCCGCACTCGCCAAGCACAACTCCTAGTGCACCCCCTCCACAACTCCTAGTGCACCCCCTCATCACGTTGACGAAGATTTTAACTGGAATTTGATGGAGAGCGTTAAATGCCACATTTATGCAAGTTTATAGTTTATAGTGTCAAACGTTATCATGGATAAGCTTGAATGCGCCTCACCTAATTAACCCTTGCTGAGAGTAAGAGGAAGCTTACCTTGGAAAGAGTTGTTATACAGCCAAAGAGTCTGTAGACGAAACAATTGGCCTATCTCTGGAGGAATGGCGCCACGTAAGCTATTGTTGTCGAGACGGATCTCCCTAAGGAAGGTCAGCCTTCCAATTTGAGGAGACACTGAGCCCATTAAATTTTGTGACACCAATCGTAGTGCGGTTACTCGTTGATGCTGCCGACCGCATGTAATTCCTTTCTGTTAATAAATTGGATCAATGGTCCCATTATCCGCCTACTAACAGATAATGTATATTTGTTAGTTTGGATAATTACAGTTAATTAGACAATATTTATCTCCTAAGTGTATGAGGTAAATACATCTTTATCTCCTAAGAGTTTGAGGTAAAGTCAGTCTCTAATTATATCTCTATATAAAGGCTAGAGATATCCCAATAAATCAGAAGTCATAGCAATAATCCCTCTCTATAGCACTCTCTCTAGAGCAATCACCAAGCTCTAGGATTTGGTTCGTGGACGAAGAATTCGACTCTAGTAGCCGTTTTCGTACCTGCGAAAAAGATCAAGCGTGTTGGAGGCTCGTAACAATAACGATCCTACGTCGGAATTTTCGGAGACTTAGTACGGTATGTTTCCGAACCCATTATGTTATGTGGTAAGCGCATTAAATCGTTTCAACATTGGTATCAGAGCATGATTACTTGTTGATTCGCCTTTAACATGCTAGTATAATTATATGCATGTTGCGATTTTTTTCGGATACATGAACGAGACCCATTACAAAAATTCGAAATTAATTGAGCATGTTTTTCTGAAAAATAATTATATGTTTTTATTCTCCTATGCTTGAGGATGAACTCCGTAAAATTTCGTGATTTTTGGATGCATGGTTTGTGAGAAATCATGATTTTATTTTTCAAGAAAACTGTGGTTTTTTGGAATTTTGGGACTCAAATTCGGAGCATGATATTCAGTTTTTATCATGATCGGTTGGAACATAATTAATCTATGTCACATAAGCTTTCCAACGATATATCGTACGCATTATTTGGCTTAAAAACGAGAGAGATATGGCCTTCGAAAGTCGGTATCGCGACATGGCGGCGCTGGGAAAATTAGGGTTTTCCTTCGGAAAAGATGAACAGTGTCTCCACGCGCGCCACGCGCTCAAGCCGAGCCGCAGACGCGCGACACGCACCAAGCCGAGTCGCACACGTGGGCCACGTGCCAAGGCAGCCGAGGGTGCTGCACTCACACGCACCCACGCGCTCTCACGCGCCAGCTAGGCAGCGCCCACGCGCTCCACGCGCGCGTGTTTCACACACGCTTGACATGTCCAGATGCTGTCCCACACGCACGGTGGCACGTGGAGGAGCGTGCGGGCTGTTTCTCTGGCTGGTATTTGTCACCGCCGGCGAGTGGAGCTCCGCCATGGCTTCTAAATTTTTTCTATGGTGTTAAATTTACCTTTATACCCTCTGTGTGTGTTCTGTTTAATTTTTAAACGATTTTTATATAGAAATTAGCTTTAAAAATTTGTTTTACACACATAATTTTTTCTTAAATTCCGGAGGGTATATTAGGGTCAAATTTACTGTTTGTCATATTTTAAGAATTTATCTCTCGATTTTGGGTCATTTGTGAGTATTTTTGTGATACTTTTGTGGTTCCCAAAAATACGAATAATGCGTAAATATTATTTTTTGCACTTCGTGAGTAGCAATAAATATTTTTGGAGAGTTATATGACATAGATAAATTATGTCTAATTTGTTACATGCTTGCCTTGATTTGTGTTATATATGGTTTAAATATGCTTTTGCATGAGGTATTTTTTGTTGGGTTTTTGGTAATCCCACACCTTTTTAAACCAAAATTTTCAAGGCCTTCACACCCGTTTTCCTTGGAAGGAGAATGTGGCCTATTCATCTATTTTATTACTCTTTAACTTGTTATTTGAGCATGCTAGTTTTAAGTTAAATGGATGGATATTAGATTGACATTCTAAATAAACTTATGTTTAATGTGTTTACTCTTGTTTTAAGAAAATTCTTTTGTGAATAATGTGTTGTGCGGCATCTCCATTTGTTTTATTGGAGTAGTTTGTAGTAGGATTCTCAAAGATGATGTAATATATTATTTCCCTGTATTTTTCTAGAAAGCCTTGTACGGGGATGTAATTTCGCACGCACATTATTCAAGCAAGAATTTTCTTAGCATAAGTTATTAGAATGCCAATAGGGCTCAATGGAGTCTTTGCACACTTAATTACATGGTGCATTTTTATATTGTTCTAAATTATCATGTGAATGATTTATTATATTGTGGCTTATATGATGATGAAATTTATTGCGAAAAATTACTTGAAAAATATTTTTCCCAACTCACATACATGGGAGATGATTACGAGCTTAGCAGATTTTTGATTTCATGATGTGAGGAAGGATTATGTTTTTCATTTGAATTTTTTGAAATAAATAGAAGGATGTATAATTAATGTCTTTTCCTTGCGCAATCTAATGTAGTGAATATAATGGCCACCAAGAATGTCATAGCTGATCTCGTTAAAGGTGAGAAACTTAACGGAGATAATTATGACGTTTGGCACAAAAAGATGAAATTCATGCTGAACGAACAAGAGCTCGAGGAGCACTTGACCAAGGAGATGGTCACGCCAACTGAGGTGCAACCCCTAAGAGACCACACTGCCTAACAGAAGTGGAATAAGAAAGATCGTAGTGCGCGCTACACCTTGTTGAGCAGTTTGCAAAATGATCTAATTGGGCAGTATGATGAACTTCCAACTTGCAAAACTTTATGGGAGCAGCTCAAGTTCTCTTTCGGTGGAACCTCAACTATGCGGCTTCGTAGCCTTGTGATCAAGTTTGAGGAGTACACAAAAGACCCTAAGCATACCATGAGTGAGCATCTAAGGGTGATGTCCAATATGATTGGTAAGCTGAGGGATGCTGGACATGCGCTCACAGATGAGCAGCAAGTCAGAGCTGTCATAAGGTCCCTTCCTGCCTTATGGGCCAATATGAAACAGATATTTACCCACAGTGAAAACATCAAGAACTTTTCTGATGTTTCACAGCATGTCATCCTTGAGGCCGAAACTCGAGACGCTGACAAGACCCTAACTTATGTCGCCCAAGAGGGATCGCGCAATGCAAATGGCAAGCGCGGAAGACAAATTAAGAAAGGCAAGAGAGGCGAGGCTAGCACTTCTGCGCAAAAGGAAGGGAAAATGAAGAAGCGCAAGAGAGGAAAACGTGGTGGGAAAAAGGATCTGTCTAAAGTTAAATGCTTCAACTGTCAACAGAAAGGACACTTCGCTCGTGATTGCACTGAGCCGAAGAAGGTACTTTCTGAATCTTTCTCTCAGTTATATGTTTCATCACATGTGATGGTTGCTCATTCCCAACCTGTGTGGTTTGTGGATACAAGTGCAACAAAACATGTAGCACGTGATCGAGAGGGGTTCGTAGATTACCACCGGATTCCAGTGGGAAGCAAACATATCTTCATGGGAAACAATAGCTCCGAGGAGGTGCTAGGGGTTGGTTCTTACCAGCTCAAGTTGCGCACGGGCGCACATTGATTCTTGAGGATATGCGATATGCACCCACTGTTCGGCTTAATCTACTTTCAGTTACTGCTTTATTAGACAGTGGTTTTTCCTTTATTTTTAGGGGTAATAAGTTAGACATCTTTTTGGATGATGTTTTGTTCGGACATGGTTTTCGCATGGATAGTCTTTTTCAATTGGATTTAATTAATTCTCAGTCCTCTTATTCTTATGTTGTGAATGATAATATAATGAATGATTCTACCACCTGGCATGCAAGACTGGGCCACATAGGCCAAGATAGAATGACTTGTTTGGCTAGAGAAGGCCTTTTAGGCCCACTCGCAAAAGTCAATCTACAAACTTGTGAGGCTTGTGTTTGGCCGGTAAAGCATGCTGGAAGCCTTTTGGAAAGGCTGTGAGAGCAACTCATCCACTAGAGCTAGTTCACTCTGACATATGTGGACCTATGAGTGTAAAGGCACGCCACGGCGCCTCTTATTTCCTTACACCGATAGACGATTATACGCGATATGGTTATGTGTATCTGATATCTCATCGCTATGATGCTTTGGACTGTTTCAAACGCTTTGTAGCAGAGGTTGAGAATCAGAAAAAGAAGAATTTAAAAACTCTTCGCGCTGACCAGAGACGCGAATATTTGTCAGATCACTTCAAGAAGTTTTGTGAGGAAAAGGGGATACGCAGGCAACTTACTATTCCTAATACTCCACAACAAAATGGTGTTGCAGAAAGAAGGAATAGAACATTGTTAGACATGGTTAGGTCTATGATGGCGCAAACAAACCTTCCAATATCTTTTTGGGGGATGCCCTTTTGACTGCAGCCTATATACTTAATCGTGTGCCTTCACAGTCAATCAAATCCACCCCTAATGAGCTTTGGAATGGCCAAAAGCCAAATTTGGATAACTTGCGCCCATGGGGCTCAGCAGGTTATGTTCACAGCACTTCTCATAAGTATGGGAAACTAGGGCCTAGAGCAAAGAAGAGTATTTTTCTAAGGTATTCTGAAAACTCTAAAGGCTATGTGATGTATGGTGAACATCCAAATGGTGGAAGGAGAGAAATAGAGTCTCGTGATGTCGATTTCATAGAGAGTGATTTTCCTAGCATTGGAGACGCGAGTACGAATCTTGTCTCTATGAGTTAGAGGAGGTTGAACCCACTTTACCATCTCCAAGCGAAGGTGGGGAATTAGTTCCTCATCCGGTTGTCGCTGAAGATAGTGTAAGTGACCTTCAACCTAGTGGGAGTATCCCAGACACTGGGAGCACACCACAAGGACCATTAGGTCAACAAGATTCTCAACTGCGTAGAGGTGCACGAGGAAGAGTTCCACGTCGTCGTTTTGAGATTGACGGAGAAATTCTTATGTGCACTCTAAATGATGAAAACGAGCCTACTTCTGTGGAAGAAGCCTTATCTTCTTCTGCTAGTAATGAATGGATGGCTGCAATGAAGGATGAGTTGAGCTCAATGAAAAAGAATCAGGTCTGGGATTTGATTGACCTTCCGCCAGGGTACAAGACTATTGGAAACAAGTGGGTTTTAAAAGTCAAGCGCAAGGCAGATGGGTCAATCGACAAGTATAAGGCACGTCTTGTGGCGAAAGGCTATACCCAACTGCGGGGTGTGGACTATGAAGACACTTTCTCCCCAGTGGTGAGATTTGCTTCAATTCGCCTGATCCTAGCTATTATCGCCCAGCAGGATTTAGAACTTTTTCATATCGATGTTAAGACTACGTTTCTCAATGGAGAACTAGACGAAGAGATTTATATGGCTTAACCCGAGGGTTTTGAAGTCAAAGGACATGAGCGCAAAGTTTGTCGTCTTAAACGTTCTATATATGGTCTCAAACAATCGTCTAGGCAGTGGTAATTTAGGTTTCATCATGCCATTACCTCTATAGGTTTTGAAATGATTGAACAAGACCATTGTGTTTATGTAAAACGATCCAAGAAAAATATTCTAATCCTTTCTTTGTATGTGGATGACACTCTTTTAGCTGGGAATGACATGAGTTCCATTGTCGCCACTGAGCAGTGGCTGTCCTCAACTTTTGAGATGAAGGACATGGAGAAGCTAATTATGTGCTCAGGGTTAAAATCGTACGTGATCGTTCAAAGAGACTTCTCGGTTTGTCTCAAGAGACATACATCAAGAAAGTCATTGAACGATTTCGTATGCATAACTCAAAACCCATAGACATTCCAATGGACAAGGCGTGTACTTTGACCATAGCCCAATGCCCAAAGAATGATGAGGAAAAGAATCGAATGTCCAAAGTGCCTCACGCGGCTGCAGTAGGGAGTCTGATGTACGCTATGCTGTGTACGCGTCCAGACATCTGCTATGCCGTTGGAATTGTGAGTCATTATCAGAGCAATCCTGGACCCGCTCATTGGAATGCGGTGAAGAGGATCCTTCGATACCTACGTGGAACCGCTGATCTTGTCACGTGTTATCATGGTGGAGACTTGAGACTGAGAGTATACATCGATGCTAATTGGGGCGCTGATAGAGATGAGCACAGATCCACTTCAGGTGGAGCTATCTCTTGGTGCAGTAAGAAAAAGTCTTGCAACGCCCTATCCACGATGGAGTCGGAGTATGTTGCTTGTTCAGCAACAGTCCAGGAAGCTGTTTGGTTGAGGTTATTCATACAGGCTCTAAGGGTTACAGCTCATATAGATGAGGCTGTCGCTGTTCACTGTGAAAATACAGCTGCCCTAGATTTTGTAAAGGACCCCAAATATCATGGGAAGGCCAAACACATAGGCCTTCGTTATCACTTCATTAGAACTTTAGTTGCGAGAGGAGAGGTGTCCATGAAACATATACCCACTGGTAGAATGGTGGCTGATCCTTTGACCAAGCCCATTGCTAGAGATGTTTTCCTTTCTCACATTAGGAGTATGGGACTCCGTAGGTTTTGATATGTTTATGGCATCTTATGTACTTGACATTTATTATATTAAATTTTCGTTCCTTGATTTAAGTTTATTTTGGAATGAATGGATAATCTTTGTGATTACATATGCATCCTTATTGAGAGTGTCACCAGGCTCGAATTGACCCACTCACACGGGTAATTCACCTTGGCGCTAACATAAAGAGCAAGATGAGACATAATTGTCTTAGGCGCCAAGTGGGCGAATAAGATGATACAGTTTGTAATGCAAACACATGTCGCCTTAGTTGGAGCTAATATGAGACCTAAAAATGTAGGTCGATCATAGAGTATCTCCACAACTCTATGTAGCTTGTTTATAGCCGAATGTGAGATTTCAGACAGGCACTATGAGAGTGACTGGGCTGAAAAACTCAGGCTAGGCACTTGTACAGCGACTAGACTCAGATTCGTATGGCGTATTTTATTATACATTTATGTGACACGCCCTTGCGGGTTACGCCATAGCATGCAAATCATACTGCATGTGCTAAATGCAGACCGACAGTGGGAGTGATGAATGAATCCCTGCTTCGTCACTGTGTGAGCCACTTGGATCGAAATATGTTTTGATCCTATGTAGTACCCTTCTCACCTTAGACTATGTCATGAAGAGGATACTCAATGTCGCTACTTTAGCATGTACCCTTGGATCATGGATGATGCGGTCTCGCGGGGCATGTCTAGGAAAGCGGTTGGGTCTAATTGGAATGACATGAGGGCTTTGGGAAGAAAGTTCAATATTACACCATGTTGTGTGATTCATAGCCCGGGCGACTTTGTCGATTTTCGTTTCGATATGAGTCATGAATACATAACATACGAGAGGTTTAACACTGCTCATTATGAGGGATTTAAGAGTGTTTAATCTGGTGTAGTTGGACTATCTGGGGTACATACGCGATTTATTGGAGTGAAGTATTGTGTTAGTTTGGTGATAACTTAATACAATACTCCTCAACTGGACATCCTTTCTCGTAGGTCGCACGTTCCATTTCCTGTATGAGGAGATGAGTGGACGAGAGATAAAGAGGGACTGTACGATTTATTTGCCTTGTGTGTGGGCGAGTGGGAGCTGTTAATAAATTGGGTCAATGGACCCATTATCCGCCCACTAACAGATAATGTGTATTTGTTAGTCTGGATAATTACAGTTAATTAGACAATATTTATCTCCTAAGTGTTTGAGGTAAATACATCTTTATCTCCTAAGAGTTTGAGGTAAAGCCAATCTCTAATTATATCTCTATATAAAGGCTAGAGATATCCCAATAAATCAGAAGTCATAGCAATAATCCCTCTCTCTATAAAACTCTCTCTAGAGCAATCACCGAGCCCTAGGATTTGGTTTCTGGACGAAGAATTCGACTCTAGTAGCCGTTTTCGTATCTGCGAAAAAGATCAATCGTGTTGGAGGCTCGTAACAATAAGGATCCTACGTCGTAATTTTCGGAGACTTAGTACGGTATGTTTCCGAACCTATTACGTTACGTGGTAAGCGCATTAAATCGTTTCAACACTTTCCATTCGCAGAAATGGAGAGAATCATTCCATGAGCTAAGGACTGCGAAAGGGTCTTCCTGAATTAGTTCCTTGAACGCGAGCAAAGCCTGTCGATCCGTCTCATTTGTGAAACCGGCTGCATCAACCGATCCTCTGCAGTTCATGGCAAAGAGAAGCCAAGAGAGTATAAGAGACAAGTTTAGTACCCTTGTTAATTGTCTATGATGTCCGTGGGTTAGATATAGAGGTGGTTAAGGTGTATATTGTTTTTTTTCAGTAGCTTGTTAATTGTTAACATATATAGGAGATGCTACTCTTGCTTGGTACTTGTCACTGGTATATTTCATTCCCATATCAACTCACTCACTTCATCTCTGCCTGGATCGAGCCTTCCAGTTCCATGTGATAAACTTGGAACGTTATGTATTTGTGTCTGTTTGGGTATTCTATTTCCTGTAAGTCAGAATATTATGCAATAATATGTGAAAGTCCGACTCCTGGTCGGAGCCACGGCATCTTTGTTCTTAGAGTCTAGACTTAAGATTATGTACACTCCCCGGCCTAAGTTTTTAGTAGGCAGATTTTTTATATTCAGAATATAGTATATAGCATAAACAAATTTGCTGCATGAATGTCAAGACTCAAGACATACATTTTTATGCTATGATTTAAAGGATTTGGAGCATGTATTCTAAATGTTTTCCCTTATTTCTTTATGCTAATAAAAGCGACTACGTAATTAGACAGCAATTTAGAGATTCTTTGGTAATTCTAAAACATATTTATTCCACTTTTTTGTATTATGCTTGAGAAAAAATTGCTAAGCTGATATGTGTATGATATAGCAAAGTCTATGTCAATGTTCCTTCCGGAAAGACACCCTCCAGCCAAGAGTAAGGAAAGGGCTACGAGTTGGCTTTCCACCCGTAAAGCATTGCGTCCTTGTCGCTGAAACCTCAGTTGTCGCCATTAGAAGACTTTGGGAGACTGCAGGGCTGTACGTTTACGCAACTTGTTTTCATGGTTTGTATTCTACTTTTGTTTTCCAAGTTTAAGTATTCAATCATAAAATTGGATTTTATACTTATAGTTTTTTCCGTATCTACATTTTTCAGTTTTTTCTGTACGTTTACCATTTTCATCAACTTTTTTGGATCCATTCTTGTATATTTAGCATTTTCTACACTATTTGTACACATTTCTTCCCATTTTAACTCCACTCTTAACTTAACAAATTATTTTTAAACCCTCCTTTTTATCTTCTCAACCCCCCTCCATACCCACTTTTTTACTTCTCCCAATAAAGTCATCATTCAACGCTACATAAATGTCTCCACATAGGGCCCACCCTAACTCATACGGTTCGGCAATGTTACGTGGTTCCCCTCCCCCTTCCCCCCTTTCATCCCTGGGCCACATCTGTGTCTTACTTCCCCTTTCCCTTCCATTTCCCCTTCACGGGTCCCCCTTCCCCTTCCCCTTCCTTTCATCCCTGGGCCACATCTGTGTCTTACTTCCCCTTTCCCTTCCATTTCCCCTTCACGGGTCCCCCTTCCCCTTCCCTATTTGTGTAGTTCTTTCTTTCTCTTTTTCTTAACTTAACAAATTATTTTTATACCCTCATTTTTCTCTTCCTAACCCCTCTCCATACCCATTTTTTTACTTCTCACAATAAAGTCATCGTTCAACGCTACACAAATGTCTCCACATAGGGCCCACCCTAACTCATACGGTTCGGCAATGTTACGTGGTTCCTCTCCCCCTTCCCCTTCCTTTCATCCCTGGGCCACATCTGTGTCTTACTTCCCCTTCCCCTTCCATTTCCCCTTCACGGGTCCCCCTTCCCCTTCCCTGTTTGTGTAGTTCTTTCTTTCTCTTTTTCTTAACTTAACAAATTATTTTTATACCCTCATTTTTCTCTTCCTAACCCCTCTACGTACCCACTTTTTTACTTCTCCCAATAAACTCATCATTCAACGCTACACAAATGTCTCCACATAGGGCCCACCCTAACTCATACGGTTCGGCAATGTTACGTGGTTCCCTCCCCCTTCCCCTTCCTTTCATCCCTGGGCCACATCTGTGTCTTACTTCCCCTTCCCCTTCCCCTTCCCCTTCGCGGGTCCCCTTCCCTGTTTGTGTAGTTCTTTCTTTCTCTTTTTCTTAACTTAACAAATTATTTTTATACCCTCATTTTTCTCTTCCTAACCCCTCTCCATACCCACTTTTTTACTTCTCCCAATAAAGTCATCATTCAACGCTACACAAATATCTCCACATAGGGCCCACCCTAACTCATACGGTTCGGCAATGTTACGTGGTTCCCCTCCCCCTTCCCCTTCCTTTCATCCCTGGGCCACATCTGTGTCTTACTTCCCCTTCCCCTTCCATTTCCCCTTCACGGGTCCCCCTTCCCCTTCCATTTCCCCTTCACGGGTCCCCCTTCCCCTTCCATGTTTGTGTAGTTCTTTCTTTCTCTTTTTCTTAACTTAACAAATTATTTTTATACCCTCATTTTTCTCTTCCTAGCCCCTCTACATACCCACTTTTTTACTTCTCCCAATAAACTCATCATTCAACGCTACACAAATGTCTCCACGTAGGGCCCACCCTAACTCATACGGTTCGACAATGTTACGTGGTTCCCCTCCCCCTTCCCCTTCCTTTCATCCATGGGCCACATCTGTGTCTTACTTCCCCTTCCCCTTCCCCTTCCTTTCCCCTTCGCGGGTCCCCTTCCCCTTCCCTGTTTGTGTAGTTCTTTCTTTCTCTTTTTCTTAACTTAACAAATTATTTTTATACCCTCATTTTTCTCTTCCTAACCCCTCTACATACCCACTTTTTTACTTCTCCCAATAAACTCATCATTCAACGCTACACAAATGTCTCCACATAGGGCCCACCCTAACTCATACGGTTCAGCAATGTTATGTGGTTCCCCTCCCCCTTCCCCTTCCTTTCATCCCTGGGCCACATCTGTGTCTTACTTCCCCTCCCCCTTCCCCTTCCATTTCCCCTTCACGGGTCCCCCTTCCCCTTCCCTGTTTGTGTAGTTCTTTCTTTCTCTTTTTCTTAACTTAACAAATTATTTTTATACCCTCCTTTTTCTCTTCCTAACCCCTCTCCATACCCACTTCTTTATTTCTCCCAATAAAGTCATCATTTAACACTACACAAATGTCTCCATGTAGGGCCCACCCCAACTCATACCGTTTGGCAATGTTACGTGGTTCCCCTCCGTTCCCTTCGTTTCTTCCCTCGGCCCACATCTGTGTCTGACTTCCCCTTCCCATTCCCATTCCCCTTCTCCTTCCATTTCTCCTTCGCGAGTTGCCCTTCTCCTTCCTTGTTCGTGTAATTCCCTCTTTCTCTTTTTCTTAACTTAACAAATTATTTTTATACCCTCCTTTTTCTCTTCCTAACCCCTCTCCATACCCACTTTTTTACTTATCCAATAAAGTCATCATTTAACACAACAAAAATGTCTCCACATGGGGCCCACCCCAACTCATACGGTGTGGCAATGTTACGTAGTTCCCCTCCCCCTTCCTTTCTTCCCTAGGCCCACATCTGTGTCTGACTTCCCCTTCACGGGTCCCCCTTCCCTTCCATTTCCCCTTCACGGGTCCCCCTTCCCCTTCCCTGTTTGTGTAGTTCTTTCTTTCTCTTTTTCTTAACTTAACAAATTATTTTTATACCCTCCTATTTCTCTTCTCAACTTCCCTGCATACTCACTTTTTTACTTATCCCAATAAAGTCGTCATTCAACACTACTGAAATATCTCCACATAGGGCTGACCCCAACTCATACGATTTGGCAATGTTACGTTGTTCCTCTCCCCCTTCCCCTTCCTTTCTTCCCTAGGCCCACATCTGTGTCTAACTACCCCTTCCCCTTCCGCTTCTATTTCCCCTTCACGTGTCCCTCTTCCTCTTCCCCTTCCCCTTCCCCTTCCCCTTCCCTGTTTGTGTAGTTATTTCTTTCTCTTTTTCTTTTATTTTTTATTCTTAACCTACCATTGGTAATGAATTGATGCGAGAACGATGTGAGCATATGTGAGAAAAAGGAGGATGTGAAGGATGTGAGAATGAATTGACGAGAAGCTCTTGTTCATTGGAAAATGGAAGAGATAAATGAAAGAGGGAGAGAGAGAGAGAGAGAGAGAGAGAGAGAGAGAGCTAGGGGCTGCCAAGGAAGTGACAATGCAGTAGGCGCCAGAGGCATGGGAAGAAAATTGCTCAACAGTGGAGAGAAGTCAGTATTCTCTGACAGAGAATACGAGTACGAGAAACTGGTGAAAGCACTTAGGATGTTTTCAGTTTTTTGGGTACTGTTTTGAGTTTTTTATCCAAAAAGAATACGGAAAAAAATAAAAGTACGCGAAAAAGATATCTTTTTCATTATCATTACAAAAACGAAAACAAAAATTTGTAAACATACAGCTTCCAAGTAACTATTCTTTGGTTTTTAACTGTGTTCTTCCTTTTTGATTCAAAAGCATTTTCAATTGCTTTAGCAAAGCTGATGCATAGTCTCCAGCTTATCTCCACGGGAATGTTCACATCTTCATAGCATGCTTTATTTCTATCTTTCCAAATTTGCCAAAGAATAGCTATGAAAATGTAATTCCATTGGGTATTGCCAAACTCAGTTACTTGTTTCTCTTTGGTGTTAATTCTCAGCCATGTTTCCATGTCCAAATTCTCTTCTTGCTCAAGCTGGTAGGGGGAGGAATATTTTCCTCCATAATTCACGAGCCTTCGGGCAACCTCTAATTATGTGCTCAGTAGTTTCGATCTCACTGTCACACCTCGAGCACCTGGCATCAATGGTTAAATTTCTAGAAGCACGGTGATAATTTAAAGGAATAGTAAGCTGAAGGCAAAAACGTGGGCCATTGAATTCGACCATCGATGAAGGCAAAAACATTCTGAAAAGTAAGCTGGATATACTTGTATATGATTTCTACTTGTGCTCTTCCTACTGTCCTCGCAACATTTTGAGACCGATATGTGAAATCCTCGACCTGTTCAATATTTGCTAGTAGCATTGATTTAGTACGTTCCAACTCAAAAGTAATCAAATTCAACAAATTAGAAAAAAAAAGAGCTGAAATTACACTGATGCAGCCAACTGTAGAATTCCATGTTTTAGTTATCCAAGATCCCTGATATGTGCTGGCGCACAGACCTTTGGGCCAAAGCTTTTCAACGGATGATAACTGCAAATCAATGATGAGAACCACCAAAGTCATCAAACCCATGACCGAAATTAACTTGCTACCAGCAAGTAATAACGTATAGGCATAACAATCTCCAATAACCTTGATGAATAGAGTAACAAAGAGCTCAGGCAAGGATTCTTTGTTCTTCTACCTATAGTTTGAGAACTTGTAAACCAACTTCTTCATCTTTTGAAGGATCCGTGCCATCTAGAACATGCAAAGACCACTTGATTGTCAATAATAACCAGTTAAACCAACGTAGCTTTCTATAAAATCAGAAGTACTCAAACCAATAGAGCAAAAAAAAAAAAAAATATATGTGAAGACAGTAATAGAGAAAATACACTTCGGGACCTTGAGCCCTCACCATTGTTAAAAGGGAAACAGCAATTGCAGACAAGCTGATTGCAGATAAAGGCCACATGATCACTTTATTAAACCAAGAACCCTATCTGACTAATAATATCAAAGGCAAGCGTATCCAACTCTTATAATTAGAGGGTTCTTTATCTCTATACTTGGCGAAGAGGGACCAGGTGAAATTAGAAGTGGGAAAGAAAGAGCCGAATGCCACCATAAGACGAGAGATCCTAGTGCAACAAATATGCCAGGTGGGATATGAGAAGCAGCATGCGGCAAAGTTGAATGGTTGAGCAAGATCCAAGTTTAAATTAAAAGAACCAAATCAACCTCTTAATTGCATCAATACAGCAATTCTTTTGTAGTGTAGTACAAATGTAGTGTGTTTCGTTCTTGAGACATATCTGGACATGCAAGTATGAATTCAAAACAAAATAGACGTGCCAATAAAAAGTGTTGATAGATCAAAGTTGAGCCAGTAGTCCTTGTTGTTGAACTAGAAGTCTAAATCGTTATGGCCTAGAAGCTAAAACCTGAGTCAGCTTTTTCTTCTCATTCTAATTCTAATCCAAATTTAGTATCTGGGCCTACAAAACAAGACCTCTCTTTGGAGCAAGATCTATCTCGATGAGAAATAGATATTCTGAAATAATGCATAAGGAGGGCCAGGAGCAATTTAGTCCATACCAACTGAACCACAATGCGGATTATTTCAGTAAGAGGAACAGGGATGCAAATGTGGTACAAACCTACTCTAAAATGCAGTTTGATTGGGGTAGACTCTGAAGATCACATTGCTTAAATGGAGGGAAAGCTCCCTCCCTCCCGATCTGGACTCTTCGTCTTTGTTTTTCTTCAACCTTAATCTTCCATCATCCATGGCATTCTCTCCTCTCTCTGTATCCTACCCAAATCTGGACTCTGCGCCTTATTATTCCTTAGACCTTCGCCTTCCACCATTCATGGTGACAAATTTCAAGAGACGCCTCTCCAATCGGCAACGCAGCGCGTCCGTCTGGCACATGGCGTGTCCGGTACAGATCCCATAACCGTTGTTGTGTCGACACAGTACTAGTCTTCCAAAGTGCCGAGTCCATGTAGCATAGACTAAATCCATTTATTGCTTCATCATAATCATCATCATCGTACCCTTGGCCAAGCTAGTCCGGTAGGTCCTTGTAAGGCGAGTGGAAGGAAGTGACTCGACTGATAGGTTTGGCCTCCTTTGTGCCCCAAAGCCTCGGTCCTCAACAACTTCTATTCTACCTGTTTACAAATTACTTGTTTCCTTCGTTCAGGAAACCAATTAATAGAACTTACGTATATTATTCTGTGATAGTATTTCCAGAGCAGAGAAACTTCTGGGCTGCAAACTCCAAAATGGTGACTACAGCGCTAGCTAGTTTTCTTTCTAGAGCCAAAAGGGAAATAAACTTGATTCATCTTTGCTACGGATTTTATTTAGGTTCTAGCTTCTAACCAAGATAGAAGAAAACTGTGTTCCACACTATTTTGGGCATATGCATCTGTTAATAATATCCTGTGTGGTAATAGGGCTCAGGAACATTTGGCTTATATGTTGTTCAGTTCTATTCTCGTTATCAGTTTTAAGTCCCGTTTAGTGATGGAAGTGTTTCATAAAATTGCAGATTGAAACTAAACAAAAACAAATTCTGATGCAATAGTTCATGCTGTCTATTATAACCATAAATAGATTCTGGACAACAGTTGACTGCATACCTTGTGAAAGCACTTGCGAAGTGCCGACATTCTCCTCGCATTGGACATGAATTGCAGTTCGGGTTGCTCTTTGTGCAGAAAACCTGCATTAACATCCAAAAAAATTTAGAAATCTTTTCAATAGGCTTAGCCATGAAGAGTTCTCCCAACCATCGTAAAACTAATGGCGTACCTTTCCAAATGTGATCATCTGGTAATGAAGTTCATACCTGAAGTTGGGCAGTATATTAGTCATTAAAAATGTTCAAGAACTGCTGTAGAAGTATAAGCTTCTCTTATTTGTTACAAAGAATCATAGGAAGGAGAAACGAAATTACAGTGTCTGGAGATCCAGCTTGCATGGTCTGGGCCATAGATATTTCTGAATTGTCTCCTGCACTGGGTACCTACAATAAATCGTGCTTAGTGATTTCAAGCAAGGAAAGAATTCAGAATTGCGCAAAGGTACTCAGAATTACAGTTCTAGGAGATGCAGTTGGAGTGATTCAGGTAGTGGTTGAGGAGGGACCCACCCCAGTCTTACAGCTATCCGCCCAACATTTGTGTCAACCTAAAAAAAGAAATATGAGAGAGACTTTCCTCATATAAAGTATACGACTAGTTTCTACATAAATCTTACCGGGAAAGCAAGATGATGAAGTGTTAGTAGGCGTACATACTCCACACTTTTCAGCCCCAGTCCCCTAATACCAAGAAGGAAATCCCTGCAATGTAAGACACCACGTACATTAATCAGATGCTATATATTGTTTCCATTTTTCAGCCCTATATCCAGATACCTTGAAATTAAAGAAGAAAATCTCTGCAAGTTAAGATTTACATAGCAATCTGAACGTTTGAGTTCAACTTATATGCCTTGACTCAGTTAGCATTTTCATATAGTATTTGTTGCAAATGTACGCTGCATAAGCTAAGAGTGGTTGGTTCGGCATAATTTACTTTGCGTCATCTGGGGGGCAATCTCTTAACCATTCAAGGTCAATGCTTCCAGGATCTTCAACCAGTCGGTTGAGGAAACCCTGCAATGGTAAAATCATTACGACCTTCACTTCTCGATCGTTAAATTGATTGAATATGTGCTATAAAGTCATTGTAACATCAATCTGATCATAGAAACGACTACTTCTGTAACAGAAATTCCTTATTCATACCTTCATTCTCTGTGCTAGCACGTAGCTCATCCCGCGTTCCTTAATAGCATCAGCAATCTCCTTGACGTTAGCATGCCTTAATGCTTCATAATCAATTGAATCATCTGTCGTCTCGTTTCTGTCTTGCTTACAATTGGACTGCACTCGCTTCCGCAACCTATCCCAGTCAACTGCTTCCTTCTTCTCATTCTCCGCCTTTTTATTCCTTGTATTCAAGTTATTGGTGCCTAACCCTTCAGTTTGAGTGTCACACTATCACCAAAATTATGTCAAACTACCAAAAGTTGTGAACCAACCAACTTCTAATGAATTAAACAATAAAAAAAGGGATCAGATATATCAAAACATTTGAAAAACGCGTACATGTTTGACCCGAGTAGAGTGCCCTTTTCTTCTCGATTCAACGGAGTCATTTTGTATCTTAAAGGGCTACATTTTTTTTTCATTTACTATAAAAGCACGAGTTACTTAAGAACATATTAGAATCTTTGCTTTGTAAGTAGATTACAATGCTTTTAAGCTACTAACTTTGTTACTTCTAGATTATTTTGAATGAAACAATTCACTATCTCCATCTTCGTTAAATTGTTTTTTGTTTACTTGAATGACCGGATTAATTTCGATAAACATAAGTCTTATTGAAGCTTAATTAACCTTGTTAAAACTTTTGTTTCTCCATTTTCATATAGACAAAATTAATTCTCATCATCCAATAATAACTAGAGTGTCAAAACACAATTTACACAAACTTTAGTAGGGAATTACACATTTTCTCTCAAGATATAGTAACATCGTAATTATTTTCAAATATCTTCCACGAATATTTAATTCTCACCAAACATTAGAAGCCTGACATTGTACTAATAGAGGTGAAAAAAGTATTCTAGAGACAATTTGACGCACATAAAATGTAACCTGAAGTGTATAATCGGAGTTATCTAATCTCTTATAAGATGGTTCTATGTTAAGTAAGTCTAAGAAATGTGAGATAAAAGTTAGAAACCGGGAAAAAAATAATTATAATCAAGTGATACTTAACAAAAGTTTAAATTCGTAAAAAGTAAAGTATTTGATGATTATGACTAATATATACATAACGAATTTTGTGGAACGGAAAGACTTACGGGCTTAAATGTTATCTACTTAAAATCAAGAATCAAATGAATTCAAGAGACCAAGTCGGACGCATAAAAAAACTCAATTGCGTAAGTAACATACACACACACACACACACACACACACATATAGTAGCTGAAACTTTCAAGGATCTTCCTAAATTGTTCACTGTTGACTTTTAAAATTTTGTCTTTTTTCCCGGCAAGCGTATCTGATAAAGTTTAAAACATCATATTCTAGGATTTTCAGAACCATCCACTATTCATTTTCTTTCTTTCTGTAAAGTGATGACCAGTTTTTTGTAATAATAGTCATTGGGAAGGGGCGTGGGGGGCGGAGAGTGGTTGTTTTTCTTCATTTCATGTTAAACAGTTTTATGATGTATTTTAAAGCTCTCTTGATAGTGTAATCTAAAACTATTTTTTATTTTAGCCTAACACGGTCTTATTAATCTTAATATTTTATCGGGTTGTCAATTCTCTTGTGCATGTCATTCAACCTATATTCGTCACACGATTCTTATTTTTAGCACATATCATTCTTTTATGATAATACTAGACCTGCTAAGCTAAAAAGCCAAAGTGTCCGATGTCGGCAAATGTATGTTTGCAATCACGTACAAAAGATAGTGAAAACAATAGCCTGTCCACCTTAAGTGAAGGATTAACAACAAAGAATATAATAATGCATGAACTTAGCAATAGTTCTCTTGGGAGTAGCCGAAATTAAAATGTACTTTTTATTGATCTTGATTTAGGCAAGTTTTAAGGTTAAGTATTGACATGAATTTTTTTAAGGTGAGTAGAGATTTATACGATGAGGCCTGATCAGTTTATTAAAGGTGTGCCCAGTGTTATTAAAGGCACAGGTGCACCTAAGGCACAAAAGGTCCCTGAAGCCTAGGCGCAAGGCGCGCGCCTTTTCGAAGCAAGGCGCAATATTAAAATATATAAAATTAAATAAATAAAAGTATAAAAAAAAATTAAGTAAAAAAAATTTAGAACATGACAATTAACGAACTTCTAAACATTAGAGAAAATTTCAAATACCAACATATTAATTTAACAAGCTTCCAACAATAAAAATAAATTTTGCTTTTAAAAATAAGATCGATCTCAATGGAAATGGGCATAATATAGGGACTAAAAATTCAAATCTTTTCTCAAGACTGAGCTTTGGCCTTATGAACAATATAGAATGAAGCTAACAAATCAGTATGTCTCCTAATTTAGCCATGTGTGCTCTGTCTTCAACAGCTTTCGCAAAAAGGTTAACGTAGTTGGTGAGCAATTAGCGATAAAAAGTGTTTTATCGCTAACAAATTAGTTAGGTTTTATATTTTAGTCTTAAAAAAAGTGTTTTGACTTGGTAAAGACAAAAAGGGTAAAAATACTAAAAGAGAAATCAACAGTCCACGTGAAGACAAGAAGCCAAATCGAACGGTTACATATCGTGCGCCTAGCTTTGCGCCTCCCGCCCCGCTATGCGCCTAGCGCCTGACCGCCTGGGCGCACAAGGCGCGCGCCTTATTGAAGGCGCTGTGCTTAGGCCTAGGCGAGGCGCGCTTTGTGCGCCTAGCTATGCCTTGCTCCTAGGCGCGCCTTTTATAACACTGGGTGTGCCTAGGCGCAAGGCGCAGCCTAGCGCAGGTGGTGCTCCTCGCCTAGGCTTAGGCATGACGCCTTGTATGTCGGGCACCCAGGCTCAAGGCACATGGTAGCGAAGGAGGCGCTAACAGGTTAAGAAGTTAAGCTGTTGATTGATGCCGTTGGCGTCATCTTGACCGTCCTTTTTTTTTCTTCTTTATTTCCTTTAAGACCTAAAACCTAACTCTATCTCATACTCTTACTCTTACTTCCCGTCGCACCCGTTGCCGCTGTTCCTCTCGCCATCTCTGCTGCTGCCAGAGGCGGAACACAAGCATGGGCAGGGGGAGCCATGGCACCCCCCCCCCCCCCCCCAAAAAAAAAGTTTGAGAATCTTTTTTTAGTTGATTTAGAAAATCAGTAGTTATGTTTAAAATATATATATTAAAATGCCACCATATTATATATTAATGTATTAGATTTCATCTTGTTATGTTTTTTACTTTTTATGCCACCGGCTGTCGTAGTCTTTATCTTTCTCGTTCCCTTGTCCATCTTCATTCTTTAAAATTCTAAATCTCTAGATTTTAAAGAAAATACTAATATATTAAGGTTAGCTCATTTTTTTTCCCTTTTTAATTCAAATTCTTATAATGTGTTAACTCATACATAACTATTGTCATCATACAATTGATAATCGCACTAATAATACATATATACAATAAGAGTTAAGTTTCTTTCATTCAAGATTAATAGTTTGTTGCTGACTAACTTTGTAACTTAAATAAATCACTATGAATAGTGAAATTATATGATTATTAGTCAAATTGAGCAATCGATTTTGCATTTAACGTATTCACACGTGACACGAATTCTCTTATGTTAGCCGTTAATTTTTTTTCATGACATTTGGTCCCCCCCGGTTGGACTTCCTGGATCCGCCCCTGGCTGCTGCCCTCACCGCTCCGGTAAATGCCACTGCTACACCACTCCCCCGAAGCTGCTACCGGCTGCTCGACCACCAGCAGTTTCTTTCTCTCTTTTTTCACTCTCTCTCCCTCTCTTGCACACACATAAAACCTATAAAAGAACATTTATTCCTCCATGGACCATGGGTTTAGTCTAGTAGCAATTCCGACTACTGTACCTACCGACACCATCTCTATCTTTTTCTTATGCCCACTACAACAAAATTAAGCTGTAAGGACGCCTCTTAGCGTCCTTACAAGTATCATATAAGGGCGCTATTGTCGTAAGGGCGCT
The DNA here is from genome assembly GCA_033065855.1 of Escallonia rubra. Taxonomy (NCBI): domain Eukaryota; kingdom Viridiplantae; phylum Streptophyta; class Magnoliopsida; order Escalloniales; family Escalloniaceae; genus Escallonia; species Escallonia rubra. The sequence continues at coordinate 94,534 of JAVXUO010002868.1, read as the reverse complement.
TTCAATGGCGTCGTAACGTCGCCCCATTAGAGGCCGTCACAATAAGTTATTGCAACGCAAGAAAGCGCCTCAACAAGTGTAAGGACTAATACGACGCAAACGAGCGTCCTATAAAGTGTACCACATCAGACCCTATTGGGACGCTTTTTTGCGTTGTTAAAGATCTTTAAGGGCGCTTCTTAGCGTCCCAAGATAAAATCTTTTTTAAAAAAAAATTATAATTTTTTGTTACTACTTCCAACATTCACAAGATCTAACACTAAACTTACTCCAAAGCACAATAACTGTAGTCGTAATATCCAGAAAAGATGTATTTCACTAGTAAAATTTACAACTCATATAATCATCCTCTTAGTATACAACGCCTAATGTGAAAGATGAACAAATTTTAAGTGCATATAAAACAGAGTTTCTTGTCTATCAAATAAATAACTTAACAAGTTCAAAGATCTACTTGGGAAAGGCAGCATTGTTCCGAAGATATGTTGAACATTGCTATAATATCAAGCGAATAAAGATTACTCCAAATCTTCCAAAGCATCAGAAGAAGTGCAAAATCTCTGCTGAACTTTTCATTAGCATCTCCATGACCATTGAACAATTGAGTTCTATCCAATCAAACTACAAGTAAAATGCAAAATTAGACAAATGGTCAAACAGTGACATATAAAGTATCTAAGAGGATTTCAAGTCAAAAAACATAGGCAATATGTTCTCTAATTCATCTTACCTCAGTAGTGACACCAGGTACTTAAGCGGCGATCCATTATTCACTCCTCCAAAGATACTAGCATCTTTCACCGCCATTCGGTAAGACTTATATCTACAAGAATAAGTTAATTTTAGCAATCTATATTCAAATGTAATTGGCTCTTTGAATAGTGGGGCTAAATTGGCTTTTGAGCCTTGTTTTTGTCAAGGAGAATAATGGAAATACCAATTACAAAAAGTAAGCCATGCACACCGCTCTATCCATTGCAAACCTGCAAAGAGTTTAGGACAACCAACAATATAACTCAGCTCCACGACATTCTTCACTCCAACCACAGTAAATGCTCTTTGAGAGAATAACCACACTAAGCAATAGTCCACAATAATGCACTACATACCTGACTCTCAATGGCACTTACACCAATCAAAATAACCGCACCACCCTCCTCCCTGAAGAATCTCCACGATGAATAAGTGTCTGACTGAACAATTTAAAGTCCTCAACCTAGCGACACATTGCTTTCTTGATATTTCAAGAAGTAATCATGATAAGCTTATTGTTATACTGATATTTTATGGATCAAACAGTTAGGATAGAATCCACTAATACAGCGTCTAGAGAAAGATTATAACATAAATAGACACTGCTCAAGCATATTTGAGCCAAATACAAATACACAAAATTATGAGTATGTTCATCATACATAGCGTATGTGGGTAAAGCATGTAGTAAGCGTATTTACCTACAATGAATATCTCTAATAAAGGAGCAAAAATTAAAGCAATGGCCAATAGTTAGAACGATGGGGCCATCACATGTATATGCGCGTCATGTCTACGGGCATATTAGTGTGAAATATAAACATTTATATCTACCCAAAGTACATACATGACCGATTTTTGGCGCGAACAAGATTGGGCCATATCTTAACAGAGATTCGCAATATAATCTCTTGGTGTTGAAGAGGAAGCTTTGAAATATTAGCTACAAGAACATGTGTCATCTTTTGCTTTTCCTATCAGATAATCATTGGAACCAATATAAAGATCTTACATAATTTACAATAAGAAGTCATCTAACATCGTAACTGCAAGTCAAACTGCATAATGAAATTCTTGTACCACAGAGATTAGACAAACCTCTTCGCGAGTACATCCAAATGCCATCCCAATGTACACATGCAGAAATTTTCATATTGAAGCAGCCTCAGCCTTCTTTTAAAACTTTTATAGTTATGGAACTTATTACAAACATGTGGCGTGCAATAAAACTTATCATATCTCAATGACCACATAATACGCACAAAATGCAACTAAACAATCCAATCTAAAGAATTTAATTTGTAAACAGAGAAGAAAATGAATCAACTAGAGACGCATATAGAAAGAGTATGTGTGTGTGTGTGTGTGTGTGAAGAGAGATGGGAGTAACCTGATTAGAATCTTGTAAGGACAGTGTACTCCTCATAAAGTATTGAATTAGCCTCTGGTAAAAGTTATGGCACCCAATTTGCTTTACAATCGATCCAAAGGGCAAGATCTAAAGGAAAATCAAGGAGACTGAAAAGAGAGGAAGAGTAAGCCTTGAACCCTAAATCGGAAAGACCTACCGAAATTACAGCCGTATCAGTGTGGAGATAGATTTGCTCCATGAATTCTGAAAATCTAGAGAGAGAGAAAGATAGATTGAAGAACAAAGAAGAGGCTGAGGGTGAAGGCAAATCGTGACGAGTGTGGAGAATGGGAGTTTCAGAATGACCGTCAAAGTGGAAAAAGTCAAAATAAATAAAACTCCACTTTCAGGGTTAGCGTCCTAATAGGCCTAACTTATTGAGACGTTTTTAACTGAGCGTCCTATTAGCTTATTAATGCAACGTTTTTTTAAAAGCGTCCTTAATTGGGCGTCGTATTAGCCTATTTTTGTTGTAGTGGCCGTTGAGCTGAACCCATCTCTACCTTTTTCCTTTATTGCTTTTGTTCTGAAAATATTTATTGGCATCGTGATAAAAGGTAATCAAAACAGAGGAGAACTAACATGATGGTTTGGGTGATATTCACCTGTTATTATTTGCTGCTAAACAGGGGAGAACTAAACACAGGAGAATTTATATCATTATATTCACATGTGATGGTTTGCTTACCCGGAGAGGCAAAAAGGAAAAAGGGAGAAGAGTTTTTGGGTTTAAGGTGATTTCAGTTTTTGAAGGAGTTAAGTTACAATTGGGGGAATTAGTAATGGTAAAATTAAATTTTCATAACAAATAGCTTTGATCTATGATGATTTCAATTTTTAGTTCCAACTTTTAGGAGTTGAGTTCCAATTTTAAGCACTGCCAAGTTTTACTCTTTAGAAAGGAAAAGGAAAAAAGAATACCTATTTATTTATTTTTATTTTACGTCTCACTTTGAAAATGTGCAACTGTCTAGGTTCTAGAGGCCGTTTGCACTTTAAGTACGCATGCGTCTTTAATTACATTGGACTTGATTCACATCCCTTTTCTATACATTTATATTCTTTTGTCACTAAAAGATGCACCGGTGAACTTCTAAGCTCTTTAACAAAAATATGTTCAAGTTTAGTTAGAGATGTTCTATTTAATTACCAAATTAATCGGACTTTCAACTATGTTTCAAATATATAAATGAGAGAGAAGGGAAATCTTAATGGCATGGTCTCAATGATTATATAAGCATTACTCTTATGAGATCTAAGCTTGAGAATGGCGTGTGGATATGTGCTATTGTGTCATTAAGTTTATGCATCTGAGTAGGTTTTTACACTAGTAAAATTTTTGTATTAATTTGTCAAGTCCAACTTACAGAGTAGTGACAATTAAATGAAAAATTCTTGAAGATATTTGTTAGTAAGACACAATTAGAACTCACCTACAATCCCAAGTTCATGGTAACTTGATTCAATGCAAGTTTGTCTGTAAAGATTGTGTAACTCTATTGGTCGTCGGTAAGGGTTTTTTTTTAATCTGTAAAAAATCTCTTTAGGAAAGAAGTTGAAACTTCTTAATATGTATATAAATTAAATAGTCTTTTTGTGAAATTTTTTAGCTAATTTCAAAAAGCACAGTTAACTTAAAAAAACTAAAAAATTCAAAGAAGGTATTTTAATTAAAGAAAGTCAAAAAGTACCTTTAATTTTACAAAGCTCTAAAACTCGAAAAAGATATTTTAGATCAAGAAGCTTAGTAGTATGCTGAAAGTCAGAAACACAAAAACAAACTCTAACCTATTTAAGAAGGCATTTTAAGTAACGAAAATTTAGAAAGCGTTGTTTCAAGGAAAAACGTTTAGCAATTTAATTCTTGGGATCATACTTACACGGTGCTACTGGATCCACACCCCTTAGTTTCATACTCTTGTATCACTAAAAGATGCATTAGTGAACTTCTATCCTTGTTAGCAGATTAAATTTTGTCTTAAAGGTTCTAATTTAGCCTAACCCTTTTTAAAGTTAAAATCACACTTAGAGGGTCTTTTTAAGGAAAAAAAATAATTGTTTAGGACTAGATCCACACCTATTTTAGTTAAACTCATACTCCATTGCCACTAAATAATAGACTAATGAACTTTTAACTTCTCTAGCGATAAAATATTCAATCTAACCAAACATGTTGTAATCTATCTCGCACTTTTAAAAGTCAAAAGCTCTATTAATTTTGTAAACCTTTTAAACTTAAAGACGATATGTGAAGGATGCTTAATCTTAACCTCTTGGGATCATTTTTATATGGTGGGGCGGGATATCCACTCGTTCTGGTTACATTCATACAAAGATACTAACTTTTAAATCTCTTGAGTGACAAAATATTTAAGTTTAGCCAAAAAAAAAAAGTTGATTTAACTTCACCCTTTTAAAAGTAAAAAACATCCTTAATTTTTAGAAACCTTCTAAATTTAAGAAGGGTATTTTAAGGAAAAAAAATATTGAGCCGTTTAACGCCTTTTGTATCAGCTTTCAAGCATGAAAAAAATCATTAACCATTCGAGCTCAAATAAATTGGAATCTTCATAAATTGGTTTCAGTTGATCTCATCACTCATGAGAGTGAAATTTATAAAGATAATAACCAAATGAAGAACACGTTATCATCCAAATATATAGCATTTCAAGTTACAGTAGAATATTCAAAGATAATAATCATGTGAAAAAAATGTTACTATGCAAATAAGAGTATTCCAACCAGAAAAAAAAAACCATTAATCATTCAGCCATTGTATCGAATTTTTCTCTCAATTTAATAACCTTCTTGTATACAACACTACCTATTTTCTTCGCACACTGTACGTAATCTGATGTGATATCTGACGGATTTTCATTCCGAGGCTTTGACGTAGAACTATGACCGCATGGCTGTATATCTGCTAGTCATTTACACACAGAAATATTCGTCTGTGGAGATTTCCTTTTTTAACACCCGGCTTTGCTGCAATCATGGTCAGTTGATAATATTATTTCGATTCATAGAAACAGCTAGACAGGCATGTCTCCTTTGTAAGAGAAGAAAAGTTATCATTTGCACGTGTGTGGTTGCAGAGCATGACTCGTGAAGTTCCCTCTTTCCATGTCTGATACTGCCAGTCATTCATATTTTTGTTAGATGGCTTCTCTTTCAGATATATAAGAAGATGCAATTTTCAGTCCTCAATGGTTTCTAGTCAAAACAACGGAAGCTACTCCGCTGCATAATAAGGCTGAATCACGCCACTATGATAGGTTTATGTTTTGGAGTCTCGCATGTGCTCTTGCGAAGATTAAGTACGCCAATATAAGACTATGCAGAAAGTGGGATAAGGCCGGCCTCACGGCGCAATTTATGAAGCTGGAATTGCAGTTTGGCCTTGCTTTCTTTTTTTGGCCTTGCTGTGGGTTGGTTATGGGTCCTAAACTTTCATGGGCGAAGGATGCCTGGTACTTATTGCTCCTGAGAGATTCAACCAGGGGCGGATCCAGAAAGTCTAACCGGGGGAGGCCAAAAAGACATAAAAAATTTGATGACTAACTAAATGAATGAAGAAGGTTCCAGTTTACATAAACCATGAAAAATAAAAAAACACTAAGATTAAATGTAGTTCATCAAGGTTTCACAAAACAAGAAAAGTAACTCTATACATTGATGGTTAAAGCAGAACTCGGCGTTCTTTATAGTAACGAAAATCATCAATGATCGAGTCTATAGTAAACGTTTCCACAATATCTTTCTCAATGTGCACAATCAAAGAATCCGTGAGAAAATCATCATCCATCTTATTTCGGAGTTGAGTTTTGACCATCTTCATAGCCGAAAATGCTCGTTCAGTAGTTGCAGTAGATACCGGAAGAGTAAGTACAAGCCTGATCAACATACTAATAAGTGGATAGATCATTGATTTCCTGGTCTTCACAAGCCATGGAGAAAGCTCAGATATAGTTGACAAATGACAAAAATCGGGATGTTGAGCAACATCGAGCTTATAATGTTGTAACTCCATCTTCAAGTGCAGTTTTTCTTGCTCAGTAAAGTCTTCAGGATAAAACTTGTCAACAAGCATGCAAAGATCATCACATCTTAAATTTTGATGCATTTCTCTAGGATCCAAAGCAGAACTGAGAGTAAGTAGCTCTACTGCATTGTCGTTAAATCTATAATTCAGCTCCTTCAATTGGAAATCAATTGCAGCAATAAATATATTCACTCGATAATGCTGCTCAACTGTAATTGCATCTGGTTGATGACGAGCTTTACCCTTTCTTCCAACAAAAATAGCAGTCATATCTGGGACATTTACTCCATGACGCTCACAAAAAGTTTTCACAGTGATGAGCAACTCTTCCCATCCATCATCTCTCAACTTTTGAATAAGTGCTTTGGTGGTTAAAACAAGGTGCGTGGCATTAAGAATGTCTTGTGACTTTCGTTGTAAAGCTTGACAAAGAACTTCAGTGATTTCAAAAATCGCTTTCATAAGATGCAAGATCAACACAAACTCAAAAGAATTCGGACTTTCATAGGCTGCATTTGCCTGCGAACGTTGTTTAGAAGTATCACCTACATCACCAATGGTACTTAAAACCACACTAGTTGCGTTGAACATTTTCATCAAGCTTGAAATAGCTTTCAAATGAGAACTCCAACGAGTATCACCAGCTCTTTGTAAAGTGCCAATTTGATTTAACCCAGTACCAGTTTCAAGCTCATCAATAGCAATCAATTCTGCAATTTCACTTGCTTGAGCAGCTTTTAACTCATCAACACGCTTACAAGAAGCACCAACTGAGTTGACAATAAGAGTTAATGTGTCAAAGAAGTCTTGAATTTGATCAATATCTTTAGACACTGCAACTAATGCTAGTTGCAAACGATGTGCAAAGCAATGGACATAGTAAGCATATGGACATTCTTTAGCTACTAAAGCCTGTAAACCATTAAATTCTCCTCGCATGTTACTTGCCCCATCATATCCTTGTCCTCTGATGTTGTGGATGTTAATATCCTCATCAGAAAGAAGTGAAAATAATTCATTCTTTAATGTTAAGGCCTTGGTGTCTGAAACATGAACAAGACCAAAAAAACGCTCCTGAAGAAGGCCATCACTATCCACAAATCTCAAGATAATTGCCATCTGCTCTTTTTTTGACTCATCGCGAGCTTCATCAACAAGTACACAAAACTTTGCATCACCAATTTCTTTGAAAATTGCTCGTCTCACTTTCTTTGATACAACATGTAAGATTTGTTTTTGGATCATCGGTGATGTGTAAGATGCATTGAGAGGGGCTTTATCTAAAACAACCTCTGCAACATTCACATTATACCTAGCAAATCTCTTCAGCAATTCGATAAAGTTTCCACGATTTTTCGAATTTATACTCTCATCATGACCTCTAAGTGCACATCCTTGCAACGTGAGATATAGAACGGCATCAATTGATGCTCTTAGTCGCATTCGATTGGCTTCTATTTGCTGAGAAGTGCATTTATCAAACTGTTGTTGTATGTGCTGAAGTTGATTCATTAAATCTTCGCAAGCTTTTTGAGCACTTCTATGACACGAATTGGGATCACTTCCCACGTGATTTAGAAAAACACAATCTTTTCCGTTCCTAACTTTTCTCCAACTTCTAAATCCCTCAATAGTAAATGCACTTTGTCCAGAATTTGCCCCCGGCTTATTAAAGAGAAAACAAGGCAAACAAAAGGCTGCATCCTTTGTACGAGAATACTCTAACCATGATTTAAATAATTCGAACCACGAAGATTGAAAGCGACGAGGATGACTTACTGGTCCAGATTTTGGATATGAAGAAAGTATGCACTGATATGGACCGGCATTGATATATCTTCGTCGAATTTCATCACGTTGATCGGCAAGATATTCCCATATTTGTGGCCGCAATCCTGGATCACGCTCAAAATCATTGCAGACGTTCGTACTTTCAAGTCTTGGAAATTTTTTAGGTCGACTTTCTGGACTCAAAATCTCAACGTCAGTAGCAAGATTAGGAATTGGTGCGACAATGTTATCATCATTAACATTCTTGGTTGGAGGAAGTCGATCATCAACATTGCTACTGCTAACATTTTTTGTTTGAAAGAAAGAATCAATTGTGCGTGACTTTGACTTTCTCATCTACAAAAATAAACATATTATAATTAGCATAACTATTGAGTACGATAAATGTATAGTAAATTGCTCAGTTCGTGTTTTTTCGTAACTATTGAATACATTAATACTATAAGAATTAAACTAACGATAGCTTAACTATTGAAATAGTGTAACAATTGAATACGTTAATACTATAAAAATTAAACTAATGAATAGCGTAACTATTAAAATAGCGTAACAATTGAATACATTAATATGATAAGTAGCGTAACTATTGAATTTGTTAATACTTCAAGAATTAAACTTAAAACAAAAGAACTCACCTCGATCAATTCGTAATTCGGAGATTTGAAATTTAGGATTTGGAAGAATGAAGAATGAGAACGAAAAGATTATGACGGCCGGTGACTCAAAGCGTAAAGAATACAACAAAAAGAAACCCTAATCAATTAGTTACGATATAATGGTATTTTTGTAAATACGTAAAATATGAGTATCTAATTAAAATAACTAAAAAAAAAATTTCCAAAAAGTTGGGGGGTGCCGTGCCCCCGCCCCCACCCCCCCCCCCCCCCCGGTCAGGCAGGAGCTCCGCCTCTGGATTCAACTAAATGCTAAAGTAGATTCATTTATTCTGAACTCATTAGTCTCAGTAGCCTAATGCAGCTATGAGGATCAAGTTATGAATCTGCTTAATAAGGATGTGTTAAGAACTAAGTTTTCGATTGTTAATGGCAGAGCAGAGTCAGTTTGGGACAGAAAGGCGGTCAAGTTTTAGACGTGTCTTAACTTCTCATAATATATTAAGGTTCATTTTTCCCAAAATAGGATGCCTTTAGTAATCGTAAGAAACATCTTTTTATAAATCGGAAATCGATGTTTGCAATAGCCCACATAGCTAAGACGCAGATCAGCCATGGTATTTGCTTGCTTGGAAGATTATCTACACATCACACATACTACAAGTACCACGTTGCTTCATACTTTGAAACAATCTCCATGAATAATGAAAATTCAGTCTTAGAGAGGTCTTGTAGTCCCCAAAGGTGTCGTTCATTTCAAGATTGTCACTAAAAGATTTTGTAATTTCTTCTCTGTTATGAAGTAGTTAAGTGCTAATGTTATAGTTGCTAGAGACCTGAAGATTGTATATAGTTGGGGATGGATATAGTCTCTCTGTATAATTTACAAACATCATTCAATGATATCTGATACTGAATAAATGCGACTGAGAGTTCAACTTCTGCAGATAGAATTTCTGCGTTCCATGTGTGGCCCCTGTAAAAAAAATGTACACATGATCAGAGACATGCTAAGAGAAGAACCAGTGGTATAACTATTACGCAAGGTAGTATAATATGAAGGACATTTCTCTTATCTGTTGGGGCTTGTTTTGGGTGCTTGCAGGCAGTTCAAGTGCTGACTTCCTCCACCTAGCCTTCTAATTTCCCACAATTTAAAATGCACTGATTTTCTTGAAGAATCTTGGACTTGGAACTTAACCCTCAAACGTATTCTGTGAAAGATCGCGACTTTGAACTTTTAAGGGAGCTCCCCTAGAAACCCTGAATCTGACCAGATAGATTATTGGGTACCCTTTAGATGTTCGAAGGATGACATAATTGTGCCTTCAAAAAGGTTATTTGAATACATAGGACTGCGACCACCGAGAGTGTTTGAAATTTCTCCAAATCACTTGATTCTTGACATGTTTAATTGCTATAGATTTTTCAAGTTCCCCACTTGTGGTGGTAGTCACCTGAGCAAATAATGGGCCTAACGGGAGACCTAAAGTCAGGAAAAAAGTTCAGTAATCTGCTTAGGTATCAGCACAGTTGAGTGATTAAGTCGTAGGCCTCCAAATGATTGTAGACTTGTGGAATTACCCAATACAATATGTATGTATCGATCAGGCATATTTCCTCTCAATATGAGAATAAGCAATTGAACAATGTTGCCAATAGATGTTGGATTTTTCCAGAGATGTTATTTGCTGACATGCCTAGTCCTGCCAACTCGAAAAGTTATCCAATGGGTTTAAGAACACTGCCTCTTAGCGTATTTCGGGCTAATGTCAAGGACATTAGGTAGATAAAAGTGGTATGCTTTCATATATGTGGTAGATTACTGGAGAGATTGGTAAAAGATTTTGGATACACACCACCCAAGCCATTGTCCTCTAAAGCCATTGTTTGTGTACCGGTACAATTGATTAAAACATGGAGGCATATCAAGTCATTGGGTGTATCAGTTTTAAGTTGATATCCACCAAAATCTAGTCTTTCTAGGTCATGAAGGTTTCCCAGATTCATTGATGCAGACCAACTGAAGCTGTGCATAAGAATATCGAAAACTACAGATTCAGAAGCATTAGGCATAAAGTATTTCTTGTGGGATAGTTCCATGAAAGCTGTTATTCTTCAAATAGATTGCTGTTTCCGACATTTGGAGATGCTGAACCCACTGATTTTTTGAGCCAACAAAGTCTAGCACTGTTGCCTGTGGCAGTAAAGCAGATCGAATAACAGTAGCTTAGAAAGTATGTTTATGTGCTACTTGGTTTTAGAGGACAGCACACCAATTGAAAATAGAATCAAAGATTTTAGTATGTATGACTAATTAAAATCTTGCTGGACTGAAAATAGTTTGCTTGAAGTCAAGAAATTGATAGTGAAAACTTTCATCGATTGTTGGACAAACATTGTAAAGTAGACTAATAACTGCAATTGGCTCCACCTCTTTAAGCTTCTCTCTGTGTGTGTGTCCATCTCTCTCTTTACTCATTATAATCCTTTGTAATCCGATGGAGCTCTTTGACAACATTCCCACTGTCCATTCTCTCATGTGGCAATTCTGCAGAGCATATAACTCCAAGTCGGAGAATAGACTCCAAACATGACTTGAGTTTAGCAAACTCGCCTTCGCCACCTTTGTTCCTATTCAAACCTTCCACTTCTTCATCTATGATCGTTGAATCAACAATCTCCATCACTCGACTAGGGAGAGAAAACTTGACATAGTTATGAAGGCTAAAGTTGTCGATAAACGTGCTGTCAGTAGGTCTTTTCCAATAAACATTTCTAACAACATGATTCCATAGCTGTACATGTCAGCTTCTGTTGATACTTCCTCCCCCATGCCATATTCTGCAATGCGGAAAAGCTTAGATACTTCTTTAGACATGTAGATGAAACTGTATAAGCAGGTTAGCAGTTTCATCACATATTCTTTTGGTATGAAACACAACAAAGAGTAACTTAGTATATATCAGGCTCCAAATCGAAAATCATCTCCAAATCTTCAAGATGCGATTCAGTAAGCAGCTACAATTTGCTAGATCAAAACTAAAGGAGGACTAACTAATACTACCACCATCTCAATGGATTTTCCCCTTTGACCCTTGGTGATAGCCTTGGATTAATGTTGGTAAATGAAACTACTGAACTGAAAGTAAATGGCAATCACAGATTAAATAAGTATTATTTGGCAACGCAAGCGTGGATCAATACAACGAGTAAAGTCACATTTCCAAGTACTAAATCTATCCTCGGAATTTGCAACTGTCAAAGGAAAAAAGCAAAATGGAGTATATGAATGAGCATTATGTACCTGGAGCGATATATCCTAGTGTTCCTCGAATTCCAGCTGAACTAAAATGTGCATTGTTCGATAAATTTGTATTGGCTGACATAAACCTTGCAAGGCCAAAATCACCAACATGTGCACAAAGGTCATCGTCAAGAAGAACATTGCTTGGCTTGAGATCACAGTGGCAGATTATCGTTTCACAATGATGGTGAATATAATCCAATGCAGAAGCCACATCAATTGCAATGCTTAGTCTCTGGACCAAGTTCAAGTTCGACCCCTGCTCTTCAGCTTGAGTTGGATGCAACCAGCTGTCTAAACTCCCGTTTGGCATAAATTCAAAGACGAAAGCCTTGAAGTCTTTGCCTTTGAAATCTAAGCTTGAGCAAACGGTGATGATCTTGATGAGATTCCTGTGACGGAGGATTCTCAACACATCGCACTCTGCCATGAAACTCTTGTTAGCTCCACGTTCTTGAAGTTTAAGTACCTTCACGGCAACAATGTGTTCACCAGAATTTAGACTGCCTTTGTAGACAGAACCATACCTACCCTCGCCAATCAAATTACTTGGGGAAAACTCATTGGTAGCATGAAGAAGTTCTGCATAAGTGATTTTTGGATATTGATTTTCCAAGAGTGAGGCAGAAGAGGTTCTCTGTTGGCATCTTTTGAGTCGATAAAAGATCAAAAAAAGACATGCTAATAGCAGAACAATGGGGAGAATAATTAAAAGAGGTATAATTTTGTGTGGAAATGGTCTTTTATTCTTCTTTGAGAACTTTATGGGACAGGCAGGCAAATGCAGTGGTTGAATTCCTCCACAAAGCTTCATATTTTTTCCCACGACTGAAAATGCACTAATGTTGTTGAAAACTCCCACTTTTGGAACTTCGCCCTCAAACATATTATGCGAAAGGTTAAGGAGGCGCATAAAAGGTAGCTTGCCTAGAAACTCTGGAATCTGCCCAGATAGGTTATTTTGGGACAGATCAAGTTCTTGGATGCCTTTTAATTGGTTAAGTGATGATGGAATGGCGCCTTCAAAAAAATTGCCATGCAAATCTAGGTACTCCAGTACTTGACAACTACCAATAGCGCTTGGGATTTCTCCCGTCAATTTGTTTCCTGAGATGGACAATGCTCCGAGGTTTTTCAAATTGCCCACTTGTGATGGCAGTGGTCCTGTGAATTCATTTAGATCCAAGAGGGCGATAGAGAGGGAATAAATTCCAATGACTTGCTCGGGTATCACGCCAGTTAGGCGATTGCTTCCTAAATAAAGTTCTTGTAGATTCGGGCAGTTACCCAACTCAGCCGGTATACTGCCCTCGAGCATGTTTGCTGCAGCAACCACTAAGATCAGCCTGGTAATGTTGCCAATGGATGGTGGAATTTTTCCAGAGATGTTATTGTCCTCAATCGACAGTAGTTGCAACTTGGAAATTTTCCTGATGGATTCAGGAATGCTGCCAGAGATCATGTTATTACCTATTTCTAGAAGGTACAAGTTGTTGAGGCTACCAATCTCTTGTGGTATGCTTCCGGATATTTCGTTCGATCCCAGCCACAATTTCTCCAGTTTAGACGACAGATTTGCAATACAACCGGGCAACACACCTCCAAATTGATTTTTAATTAATAGCAACTCTCGTAGATTAGTGCAATTGGTCAACGAATCAATGAAGCTCAAGTCGTCCGGTTTATTCGACCCGAATTGGTTTGCATTAAGTCCTAGACGCTCTAAGTCGCGAAGGTTTCCCAGATTCGTCGGTATAGGCCCCGTGAAATGGTTCACAGACATGCCCAATATTCGAAGTCCAGAAGCGTTAGCCATCGAGGGTGGAAACGAACCCGAGAAATTGTTTAATCCGAGGTAAAGGTACTTGAGGTTTGGCAGTGTGAGGCCCAAATCTGGTGAAAGATGACCATGCAATCTGTTGCTTGCGAGGCCAAAGAAGTCTATGGATGAGATATTGTAAAGCTCCAGGGGTACAGTACCGGACAACTGGTTACTACCTAAAACAAACCTATTCAAGTTGCGAAGCTGCCCAAGTTCGGAAGGAATGTTTCCCTCCAGCTTGTTAAAGCCCAAATCAAGCGCAAGAAGAGAGGTGAGGTTCCCGATTGAAGGTGGGATTCTGCCTGTGACATGAAATGGTTCTTGGTTAGGCATAAATTCTGACCAAAGCACCTCCAGCACTGTTTCAGGGGTAGTTAAATACTATAGAAAACATTACAGGATATACATTTTTCTTGATCAAGGCGATGAAAGAGATATTATGCTCTTATGGACATATGTCAAAAGAGAGAGCCTCCATTCACCGTCAGTTTGTTACTTCATTTGTTTAATGATAATGCATGTCATAATATTAAGGGATTGGACAATTTGTTTTATGGTACATCTGTGATTATCTGTTTCCTGCGAGCGCCATGTTGTAATGCGAACTCTATCTAATTATTTAGTTAACTTTTCTAGATACGATTGTATGACATGAAACTTATAAATTCTGATCAATGCGCCTACAAATGTCATAATCATTTTAATTGATTATTTATATTATTAGACAGATAGTAACAATTGCTTAAGAGATTTAATGTATTTTACTAAAATTACATTTGACTAATTATACCAGATTTTACCTACACATACTTTCTTATTTTATCTAATATAGTGCGCTCACAAGCTGGACATGCAAGAATACACCATTTGTACACGTGTATTATTAATTAGGCAATATACTTTTCATCAAATTTTGTCACTGAGAATATTTTGGTGACCTTGGTTCACTTGTGTGGTAAGTAGAATACCATATTTGAAAGTGAAAATAACCTTGCGGCCTTCGAGAACGAACAACAATTAAAGCATGTTATTACATAGAATGTTGTAGTTTCGTCTCAAAATATCATACTATAACTTGTTTTAGTACCGGTATCTTTCAAATGTTTATGTTTTTATTTTGGTACAGAACTCGAAAATATAGATGTATCGTTTTCTTTTTCTTTTTTTGTAGTGAAAGTGTAATGAGCAAAAATTAATTAATTATTACTTTGCAAAAAGTATGGATCACGAGAAAAGAATGGATTTATCTCATCTGTTTAAATGGTAGTTAAGATACTATATCGAAAGTTACAGCTTCATGTAAATTAAAAAACCTTATAATTAAGGAAAACTTCTCTTGGTCACCGTAATTTTTGTCCCTCTCTAGAAAGAGACGTCATTATCGCTCTTATAGACAAAAATGAAAAAAGAGCGTCTCCTTTCATCGTCAATGCCTTGCTTCATTTGTTCTACAGTATTGCATGTCATAACAATAAGACATGATATGAGGAAGAACTTAACGTATGGTACTGATTCTTTCAAATATTTCGATAAATGACTAGAAAATATAAATTTATCTTTTCTTCTTCTTTCTGTACGAAAGTGTACGAGTAAAGCTTAACTAACAATTATGAAGCTTACCTTGGAAAGAGTTGTTATATTCTCCAAATCAAACGGACCACAACAAACTAATGGATTTATCTTATTTGTTTAATTATAAGGGGTAGTTAAATACTATAGAAAACATTACAGACTTATAAAAAAAAAATTATACGATATACATTTTTCTTGATCAAGGCAACTTCGACCCTCTTTTGAAAGAGATATTATGCTCTTATGGACATATGTCAAAAGAGAGAGCCTCCATTCACCGTCAGTTTGTTACTTCATTTGTTTAATGATAATGCATGTCATAAGATTAAGGGATTCAAGGAGCGAGATTTTACGCTTAATTTGTTTTATGGTAATGCAGTGTGAGGCCCAAATCTAGTGGAAGATGACCATGCAATCTGTTGCCTGCGAGGGCAAAGAAATGTACGGATGAGATGTTGTAAAGCTGCAAGGGAACCGTACCGGACAACTGGTTATCATCTAAATAAAGAAACTTATTCAAGTTGCGAAGCTGCCCAAGTTTGGAAGGAATGTTTCCCTCCAGCTTGTTAAAGCCCAAATCAAGCGCAAGAAGAGAGGTGAGGTTCCCGATTGAAGGTGGGATTCTGCCTGTGACATGAAACGGTTCTCGGTTAGGCATAAATTCTGATCAATGCGCCTACAAATGTCATAATCATTTTAATTGATTATTTATATTATTAGCAGATAGTAACAATTGCTTAAGAGATTTAATGTATTTTACTAAAATTACATTTGACTAATTACACCAACTTTACCTACACATACTTTCTTATTTTCTCTAATATAGTGCGTTCACAAGTTGGACATGCAAGAATACACCATTTGTACACGTGTATTATTAATTATGCAATATACTTTTCATCAATTTTTGTCACTGAGAATATTTTGGTGACCTTGTTTCACTTGTGTGGTACAAATGTCGGAGTAAAATAGCAAATTAGAAAGTGAAAATAACCTTGTAGCCTTCGAGAACGAACAACAGTTAAAGCATGTTATTATATAGAATGTTGTAGTTTCGTCTCAAAATATCATACGATAACTTATTTTAGCACTGGTATCTTTCAAATGTTTTTGTTTTTATTTTGGTACATAACTCGAAAATATAGACTTATCTTTTCTTCTTCTTTCTGTAGTAAAATTGTTATGAGCAAAACTTAATTAATTATCATTCCGCAAAAAATAAGGATCACGAGAAAAGAGTGGATTTATTTCATTTGTTTAAAATGTACTTAAAATACTGCATAGAAAGTTACAGCTTCATGTAAATTAAAAAAAATCATATAATTAAGGAAAACTTCTCTTGGTCGGGCCAATTTTCGTTCCTCTCCAGAAAGAGACATCATTATCGCTCTTGTAGGCAAAAGTGAAAAAAGAGCATCTCCTTTCATCGTCAATGCCCTGCTTCATTTGTTCTACAATAATGCATGTCATAACAATAAGACATGATATGAGGAAGCGCTTAACATATGATACTGATTCTTTCAAGTATTTGTTTTTGTATCTTAATAAATGATTAGAAAGTATAATTTATCTTTTCTTCTTCTTTTTGTACGAAAGTATATGAGTAAAGCTTAACCAACAATTATTCTCCAAATCATACGAACCACAACAAAATAATAAATGGATTTATCTCATTTGTTTAAAGGGTAGTTAAATATTATAGAAAACGTTACAGATTTATGTAAAAAACTATATGATATACATTTTTCTTGGTCAAGGCAACTTCCGACCCTCTTCAGAAAGAGATATTATGCTCTTACGGACATATGTCAAAAGAGAGAGCCTCCATTCACCGTCAGTTTGTTACTTCATTTGTTCTATGGTAATGCATGTCATAAGATTAAGGCAATCAAGGAGGGAGATTTTACGGTTAAGTTTGACATAAGTAGTACTATGATAACTATTAAGGCTACTTCATTATCATTGTTAGCCTGATACCACCAATTTTAGTATCCGTTGCCAAAACATAACTATAATCTTCTTGACCTAATTAAAATGAATATTCAAAATGTGCATTTAGATAACTTACTTATCTATGAACCCAATTTTTGAGATACCATGCTATAGCTCCCTAAGCATTGCTCGGGTACTATGCTAGTTAGCAATTGGTGAAAGGGGTTAGTTATGCAAAGTGCACCCACAATTGCGTTCGACACCACCATATTTATTTTTAACTATTTCGCCCCCACAATTTCGTTGTAACAAAACACACAATCGCTACCCGAAATGTGCAATTGCCATCACCACTCTATACACCAACCACCGCCTCCACCAATCACCATACAGACCACCGTCGACGATTGGATTTTAGGATTTGGATTCGGTTTTGAATTGGTAAGGGTAGGCGTGGAGGTTGATAGCAACAAGCTGGTGGCGGTAAGTGTGATGGTCAAGGCTGTCTAGTGATTGTAAGAAGGAGATTAGAAGGGGGGAAAAAAGGCCAAAAATATCTTTTTGGCCCTAGAAAATTTGAACTCTTCGGATACCTGAAAATTTTGCAACCTCATCACTTTGACGAAGATTTTAACTGGAATCTGATGGAGAGCGTTAAATGCCACATTTATGCAAGTTTATAGTTTATAGTGTCAAACGTTATCATGGATAAGCTTGAATGCGCCCCACCTAATTAACCCTTGCTGAGAGTAAGAGGAAGCTTACCTTGGAAAGAGTTGTTAAACAGCCAAAGAGTCCGTAGACGAAACAATTGGCCTATCTCTGGAGGAATGTTGCCATGGAAGCTATTGTTGTTGAGATGGATCTTCCTAAGGAAGGTCAGCCTTCCAATTTGAGGAGAAACTGAACCCACTAAATTTTGTGCCGCCAAGTCTAGTGTGGTTACTCGTTGATGCTGGCGACCGCATATAACTCCTTTCCATTCGCAGAAATGGAGAGAATCATTCCACGAGCTAAGGACTGCTAAAGGGTCTTCCTGAATTAGATCCTTGAACGCGAGCAAAGCCAATCGATCCGTCTCATTTGTGAAACCGGTTGCAGCAACCGATCCTCTGCAGTTCATGGCAAAGAGAAGCCAAGAGAGTATAAGAGACAAGTTTAGTACCCTTCGAAACATGTTAGAGGAGGCCATGACCATGCACATCAATTGTGAGAAGAAAGATGAGCTTCAACTCGTAATATAGAGGAGGCCATGACCATGCACATGTTAGGGTCGACCTCCAGTTGACCTGCTTTTTAGTCTTCGGCTGCTATGGCTCCCACCTCTTTGAACTTAAGGCTTAACATCATTAGTAAGCTGAATCTTGCAATGGAAGGAGAAAATCAAATGCTGAGTAATTGTGACTGGCCAAGTCATGGGACATGGATATCCCTTTCACCTATCTGCATGGAGAAGACAAGGAGCGGAGGAGAGCCACGAAAGTTTTATTGGTGGGGCGCCCCAAAGTGATGCTATTTTCCTGTGATTGGTTATGCATCACCTAATCGACGCGTGCTGAACAAAGAAATGTTCGTGGCACATCATTTTGAGTTGTGACCAACAGATGATGTCCATCGGTTAGATATAGAGGTGGTTAAGGTGTATATTGTTTTTTTCCAGTAGCTTGTTAATTGTTAACATATATAGGAGGTGCTACTCTTGCTTGGTACTTGTCACTGGTATATTTCATTCCCATATCAACTCAGTCACTTCATCTCTGCCTGGATCGAGCCTTCCATGTGATAAACTTTAAACGTTATGTATTTGTGCCTGTTTGAATATTATATTTCTTGTAAGTCAAAATACTATGCAATAATATGTGAAGGTCAGCCTCCGGGTCGGAGCCACGGCATCTTTGTTATCAGAGCCTAGACTTAAGATTATGTAGACTCCCCGGCCTAAGTTTTTAGTGATCACATTTTATATGTTTGGAATAGTGTATAGGATCTAGCTTTTGTTATGCCTTGCCTTGAAACGTACATTTCCATAAGTAATTTATCTAGATTGTTAAACATTTTATAAACCCGGAGTAAAAGCCGTTGAACTAGTTATCTATTCCTTCAGGAGGTTTTCACACCTTCGATGCTTTATACGTATATGGTCTGCTTCTTGATGGTCGTGGTTATGATTTTGCTTTATATTCATACCATGAGATGATGGTCGTGGTTATGATTTTGCCAGCTGCTTCCACGTTCAACAGTTATGCCAACTTTGTTTGTGTTTCATAAGTTTTTTTTAACTGACCTCAGTGTGAAACTTTTCTCGGATATCTACGTGGATGTAATACAATTTGGTGGTACATTTGATTTGTCTAGTGTCAAAAAGCGAAAAAGATTTTGTGAGTTGATTTCAGAGCATTTGAGGCTTGGACAAGAGATACTGATCTTAACACAAGTATAAAAACAGTATTGTTGACAACACAAGTATTTTCATGACAGTTAATGCATAAACACGTGGCATGATGAGAACTGTGAAAAGTGCCTTGATGTGGGAAGTGGAAATAAGCACGTCTGTTACGGTTAATGATGAGATAATAGTTACCGATAGTGGAGTGAAAAAGATAAGTGAATGGGAGAGAACATGCGGGAAGCAAAAATTCGAATGAGTCGTACAGAGAGGAAAACCCACTAACAGGTATAACAAAATCGGCGATAGTGGATAACTTGAAGACAAGGCAAGAAAATCGGTCGCAACGGTTGATAAGCGGTGTCTGGAGTGGAGAACTGTCAACACTATTGAAGAGACTTCGACCGGAAACGGCCGATCGTGGAGTTTAAGAAGTTATTTTCAATAAAGATAAGGATAAACAGTTACGGAAAGGAGACGGTTATGAATGATGTAAGTATAAAAGAAGAGCAGAACAACGAGGAAAGGAGTCGTCAAATTCACAAACAAAACTAGACTTAGGAAAGATAGCTTGTAATGTTCTAGCCAATTTCTTTTATCCAGTTCTTTAAATGATCTGTCTTGTATCGATAGAAAATCCCATATGATGCCGTACAATTGTGTTCGTTGTATTGTAAGGATTGTCTTCATCATTTCAGTGGGCGCATCAATTTTAGATCTATTCCGTGTATTATCGTTGAGGAGACACTGAACCCACTAAATATTGTGACAACAAGTCTAGTGCGGTTACTCGTTGATGCTGGCGACCGCATGTAACTCCTTTCCATTCGCAGAAATGGAGAGAATCATTCCATGAGCTAAGGACTGCGAGAGGGTTTTCCTTAATTAGATCCTTGAACGCGAGCAAAGCCTTTCGATCCGTCTCACTCGTGAAACCGGCTGCGGCAACCGATCCTCTGCAGTTCATGGCAAAGACAAGCCAAGAGAGTATAAGAGACAAGTTTAGTGCCCTTCGAAACATATTAGAAGAGGCCATGACCATGCACATCAAGTGTGAGAAGAAAGATGAGCTTCAACTGGTAATAAACGAATGGCCTGTTAGGGTCGACCTCCAGTTGACCTGCTTTTTAGTCTTCGGCTGCAATGGCTCCCACCTCTCTAACTTACGGCTTAATTAGTAAGCTGAATATTGCAATATCTCTTTCACCTATCTGCATGGAGTAGACAAGGAGCGGAGGAGGGAGCGCCACGAAAATGATGCTATTTTTCTATGATTGGCTATGCATCACTTTGTTTAATGCCCAATGCTTTGCTAGCATCCACTCACTCTTGTGAGTCTTGTCCTGTTTCCCAACATATATCAAGCCAAGTCTTGTCCTTTTCTCGTCTTCTTGTCGTTTGGCCAAAAAGAAAAAAAAGCATTAAACTTTGCAGCCACTAAAGTAAAGTATGAAAAGGTTCTTCATACTTTACTTTAGTTAGGAACTACTATTATTTTATTCTGAGCAGTTGTGACTGAATTGCTGATTTGTAAACTTTGCGGCCACTAAATGTAAAGTTGGACATTCAATAATGACGATACAGAGGTACTAAAGAGAGAACAAGAATTATGTTTGATTTTGGATTGAGTAAACATGTGTTTTGAACTATAGACTATAAAATAAGCTAGCATATTAGGGACGTTTACGGGCATAGATTACGAATCAGGAACTTGTCGTTGGCGATTAATTCAATATTATCATCCTTGAAAGGCTGATGTGGTAGCTTTAGTTCCTACTCAACCTCTGTTGTTAGCGGACTTCTAGAGTTAAAGTCTGGTATTGGCAGTTCAGATGGCCAGCTGCCACATTTCCAGGTTGACTTTGATATTTAGGAGAATCAAGTCTTTTCAAATCAGCCATCCAGGCTTAATTAGTATTATGGATGGCGCGAAGGTGGTTGAGGAACCTGAACTTTGTGTCGAGGATGAGGGTACTTTGCGGATGACCTCAAGATTTCAGAGTTGAGGACATAGTTGCGTATTTTAGCTCATACTTCGGGTTTTGTGGTAAATCTTGGTAGCACTAGGACATATAAGATCTTTGTGAGAACTTAAGGTCAAACATATGCTACATGCAGGTAAGTTACAACCATTAGAGGTACCTTAGTGAAAGTGGGACCATGTGAACGGAGACTTTGTAGTTGACTCGTCAAGGACTTTAGGTAAGCATGATGCAGTGCAGTATGGGTTATTGTTGATTATTTGACCACATCCGCACTTTCACTTTTTTTTTGTTGCCGACTTTACCATAGAGAAGTGGACCAAGTTATATATCCAGAAATAAAATTAGGCTACACGATGTACCAGTTTATATTGTATCAGACAAGGGCCAACAATTCACTTGTTGTGATTGGACTAAACTTCTGAGGACTTCACCTACACTTGGCGTGAAGGATTATTTAGTTGGTTAAGAGAAAATAAGGTCGGGTAAGGCACGATAACAATTTCTATTGGATAAAGCCCCATATAACAGGCCAACAGTATCTTACCGCCTTCACCTGTGGCAGGAGCCACCATCGTAAACTTGCTACCATGCCACCAAACACCACCACATCAGCTATCTTCACCAACGGCAGCAACCATTATCCTTAACCCACCTCCACACTACCAACGCCATCAACCAACCACCACGCTGCCATCACTGCAAACACCATTTAAATGCTCGACCTATCGCCCGCCAAGCTCCATCACCTATAGATCGTACCCACCCCATTAGCAAGCCCACCTGCACCATAGCAAGCACTATCCAAATGCACGACCCATTGTCTATCAGGATCCATCACCACAGATCATTCCAACCACTTATCGCCACCAAGCTCTATCACCCATGATTTTTACCCACCACCCATCGCCACTAACCTCCATCACCCACGATTCGACCCCACCATTAATTGCCACCAAACTCCATTACACATCTAGCTATGCCGTAAAAAAAATCACAACAGCACCGCTAATCACTCCACCCTCACCTCAAAGGGAAAGAGAGGCAATCATTGATGGTCAGTGAAGAAGATCGGTGGCGGTGATGGGCTATATTATTAAACGCCTCGGATAAAAGTAATAACCCCCCATCGTGCAGACTATTGACACTCCAGTGGGATAAAACCAATGTGTCGAAAATGTTATCCACCTCTTAAATATATGGCCAATCATCAAATAGGAGCGGAGTTCAGTGGAACCGAGGTTGTTTAGGATACTTATAAGAGAATATTTGATTAATTCATGATTGTTGTTTATACATCTACGCTTGCCTTTATAGAGTTAGATACAAAATTATCTATCTACAAAATCGAAATTCTAAGTATTAGATCTTTTAGCCCTTATCACTACAGAGAAAAATTGGACTACTCGAGAAGCTGGAGCAGGGAAAACAATACTCAGTATGGAATTGATTAATACTATTGCAAAAGCCCATGGGGGCGTATTTGAATTTGGGGGAGTAGGTAAACGTACTCGTGAAGGAAATATCTATACATGGGAATGAATAAAATATTGTGGAGTGATTTACAAGCAAAATATTTGAGAATCAAATGTAGCTCTAATTTACGGTCAGATGAATGAACCGCCAGGAGCTCATATCAAAGTTGGTTTAACTTCCCTCACGATGGTAGAATATTTTTGAGATGTTGCACAGAGTTGAAAAGTAAGCTACATAGGTAATTGTGGTGGTGACTTAGAGTTCAAGGTCGGTGATTATGTCCTTTTGCGAGTTTCACCCTAAAAGGGTTTGACGAGGTTTGAAATTGAAGGGAAAGTTGAGTCGTCGATATATTGGTCTTTACGAGGTCCTTGATAGAGTTGGCCCTGTTGCCTATTGTAATCCTTTGCCACCAAATTTTTCCTATGTACACTTCCACGAATCTGTTTTGAGGAAATACTTGCACTAACCGTCCTATTTCTCCTTTGTGTTAAATTCTGTGATCGTCCTTTTCAACAAGGACCATTGTTTCAACCCATTTTGGGCGTGAGCGTAAAGGTGGATTGCCATGTGTCCCCATTTAAGTGGTGCATACACTTGGGTAAACTTTTACTCCATTTTTTGTTATTTCATAATCTCGTGCCCATACAAACTTGGATTCAATCGACTCAATTTCCATTGAACTCGCCTTTTCGTCCTCTTCGATTGAATTGTCAAATTATATTTTCTAAAATTGTTAAGCTATTCTATTTGAAATGTTAAGTTTTGGATACTTTGTCGTTCCTATGCCATTGAAATATTTTAATGCTCATTCGACCAGTTTTGAATTGAACTAATATTTAGAACCTACACCTAGTCATGTTAACATGATGCCATCGTGGGATATGTCAATTTCTATTAGTATTCATATTTTGAACTTAAAACCTTCACGTACTTAGGATAATATGTTTTATGCTCACGTATTATGTGTTTCAATTAATTTTTTGAATACGTTGCTTCGACTTTGATTTGATCTTTGTTGAATCAGTATGCCCAAATGAAAATATTTGTCGTCTTTGTACCTCTGATTCAATGTGTTACACTTTTTACTCTGGTATATGTTATTGGATACCTAAGTTGTACTCCGTGTGTGTGTGTGTGTGTGTGATATTTGCTGAGCTTTGTGCTCATGCTCCCTTATCTTCTCCTATCATGTAATTAAGCTGATATGGTTTAGAAGAGGTTAATACTTCTTCCTTTTACTTTTAACACTTCTCCCGTTGGCTTTGGAGATATGAATATTTGTAACACTTAATGAATTTTAGTGGCTTTTCAGAATCCCATTTTGAAAAATGTTTATTTGTTTTTATGAAATCCGTTGCAGTTATCAAGATTGGTAGTTAATGCGTGTGTGCTTTGATTTGCATGAAGTTTTATCTAATTACCTATTATAAGGTAACATTTTTTAAAATGTTCGGGTATTATATTACTTAGAAGCACTCGATATAGTTTCAATCTAATTTATGTCGTGCATTGGGTAAATTTGACCAATTTTCTCTTGTACTTTAACAGTGTGTTTGATCACGGAATTTCAAAGTACTTTACATTTCAAAATCCATTCAGTTTAAAAGTCGTTAATTTACAAATTTTATGGAATTGCAAATTCACAATTTTGTAGTACGTAGATTTACATCTGAAAAATTGAACCCAGATAACTTGATAGTGTATGGATACAAACCTTTTTTTTTTATGACATAAATGTAGCTAAAATTAATTATAGGGACAAGACAGAGTTACTTTCTCTTAATAATTGTGTAAGAGATTTGACCAAAAACTAGTCTAGATTTCTTGAGGGAGATTTTAGCACACCAAAGGAATTTTGTGAAATGTGTTTTCAAATCCGTTACAAAGTAAAATCCTTAGTTTAATTATCTCATCCAAAAACACTCTAAATCTCTATTTTCAAATCCACTTTCTCGTTGAAGCTACCCCACACCGGAAGCAAAGCTGAAGTTTAATAGTGCGCTCCATTCTAGACCATTAAATACTTAGATCTCTAGCCGACACTAAGAGAGAGAGCGCAAAACTGGGCCTTTTATTGAATAACTTACATAGACGGAGTGAGCGTGAGTTCATTTGAAGAACACGTGGTTGCTTTGAGGTGGTGTTACAGGAAGGGGCAAATAGCAGCTTTAGCGACAAAAGATTGCTACTAAAAGTATTTTGTCACTGTTGCTAAAATTTATAATAACAATCTTTCATTGCTAAAATGCGTTTAATGACATTTTTCTATCAGATCAGAGGTGATAGAAAATTAGTGCAATGTAGCTAAATGCATTTTAGCGAGTCTCCTCTGTAATTTTCGTCAGAGCTGTCTTGTCGAGCACACTTCCAATGCGATCAAACTCAGGACTGTCTTTGTCTTGTGAGAATGCAAGTCAAGAAGAGACTATGCAAAGGAGGGCAAGCCCAATTGCAAGTCCTGTCGAGCACATCTTCAATACGGAAACTGCAGGTCAACAAAAGAACATGCAAAAAAATGCAAGTCCAACTGCAAGTCTTGTCAAGCACACTTCCAATGTAGCTAAATGCATAATCGTCTTGATCATGTCGAAAATGCTCGGTCACCGGAGGACTTTGCACATGATGGCGAGTCTAAATGCAAGTCTTGCCGAGCAGATCTTTAAAGAAAACCGATAAGTCTTGTCACGCCAGCGTGCATAGTGCCAATCGACCAAGGACCTTGCATCAGAGGGAAAGTCCAAATGCAGATAAGCTGAGCGGCTCTTCAAAGGAGTCTTGTCACACTCACATTATAGTAAACCACTTGGCACCGAAAGTCGAGGTGAGTACATTATCAAAACTAGTGTCGGGTGTACAACTTCACGCTAAAGAACATCCAACTTCCTTCAAGTAACAACAAAAAGGCGAAGAAAAGAACATAGAATTGTTCAAGTTGCTCCTGTGCAAAGGATTCAACATAAAATCAGCCACAATAAGATGTTCATATGGCAATGAAGGGAGCATTCAAATCATAATCAAGTCAAACCACAAAGTCCTAGCCACTTCGATGCATCCGTTGAAAAAAAAAAAGAAAACAAAAAAGTGGACCACCAGCTATGAAGATGGTAGAAAATTGGTTCTAAGGCTACATGTATAATGAGAGGAAACAGCTGAAGACTACAAATAGGCATGTGATTGCCATGATGATTATCAAGGCATGGCCAACATGCTGCAGAAAGAATGAAAGATGCGTTCCTACCTCGAACTAAAAAAAAAAAATTGGGAACTTGACATGTTGATGGCCTTAAAGATGAAGGCATTGGCTAAGATAGAAAAAGGGGAGGCAAGTAACGGGTCTGTTTGAAAACTGGTTGGTTTTCAGATTTTTCTCTCTAGTTTTATAAATTGGAAAACAAAAACGCGTTTGACACACAGTTTTTTTTTTGTTTTTGTTTTTCTTTCAGCTTTTAAAAGAGGTCTGTTTTTTAAAACTCTCATTTTGGAGTTTTGGGTTTCCAGTTTTTAGGACCCCCCACCCCAAACAGACACCGCTTGCCGCCACTGGCCACCGCCACCAAAGAAAAAATTCAAAATAAAAATTGGGTAATCAAACACCCAAAAGAATAAACTTAAAATAAAAACTAGGTAACCAAAAAAAAAAAACTCAAAATAAAAACTGAGTAATCAAACACCCATTTATTTTTGTATAAAATAAAAACTAAATTGATTTTTATTTTTATTTTTTTGGAAACAGAAAACCAAAACTATAAGTGATTTCAAACGCTACCAAAGTTACGCAAGCAACATGGTATGAATCACAATCCACAAACTATAACCAATGAAGTGGAATTTTGCTTCAAGTCATCGGAAGATAAGTTGGCTCTTGCATATGCAAAGGGCAATCAATTATAAGTGGGTGTATCATATATTTAAACATGGATTCATGGCAGCAAAAACCACAAGACAAAACATACAAGAAAAGTTCTCACGCATGTGAACAAGCCTGCACAGGCAAAAACGAAGGGGGCAGGGGCTGCCGATGAAGAGAAAAATTAAAGAGCCAAGCAGCCAATGTTGTATAAGCTGTACGAAGAGAGGACAGGTGACAAGACTTAAAAACAAAGGTAAAGGCCAAAACATGCTAGTTGGCCACGATTATGCAATCTTGGTTATGTTATACAAGCTACAGATGAAGAAGCAAAGCAAATGGCAGGAGAACTGCAGAACCGCACCAGTAAGAAACATGCTTGTCACGGCCGGGCTCCTTTCGGTGTACCCTAAAGGAGTGACATGATGAAGGTGCACACTGTAGAGATGTGTTTATAAAGCCGCGTAAGGAGATAAACCCTAACGTGTTTTGGCCCTTTTGATTCGTAAATTTGACTCCAATTTAAAAAGTTGTCTGCCAACAAATAAAAAGTATCGACTTTAAGACTAACTACACTACTTGACAAAAGAGAATATTGCACAGGTCTTATAGTGGAGGTAATTTATAGACACAATAAATATTTATACTAGTCA
This sequence comes from Escallonia rubra, assembly GCA_033065855.1. NCBI lineage: Eukaryota > Viridiplantae > Streptophyta > Magnoliopsida > Escalloniales > Escalloniaceae > Escallonia > Escallonia rubra. Next base: position 66,943 of record JAVXUO010002868.1, on the reverse strand, counting down.
ATAATTCAAAATGTTGTTGACCGGTCAAATTAAATATTCACCGTCGTGACAAAAGCAGGTTCAAGTGCTGCTAGAACCAAGTAAATTTTTAACCATGAATCATTTCATAATTAAAGCGGGACAAAATCTCTTTAATTACGTAATCAAGTCCTAATTCATGCGTTCTTCAAAATTAAGTTCACTATCTTGTCCATAATAAAAAGGCTTGAGGTAGAGAAGAATGATACATATGGTCTTTGCAAACAAAACCAGAGATCTGTCAAAACTCTGTCCTCTCAAGAATTATTGCGCTTTGTGCTTCAATTGAAGAACAATTCACATTAATCCATGGACATTCTTCAATCGAGCACTTTCAAAAGCAAGGATTAATTTCTCTTTGATCTTAAATATCAAAGACAAATTCCCCTCCAAGTTTGGTGATTCTACAAGTCAAGCATTGCCACACCCGTCGAGTATAAAGCCTCAAACCTCTCGATCAATTACCGCTTCAACGACATTTTAATCGTGAAGATTGAAGGAGTCAAAGTCAGCGTTTCAAGATTAAGCTACTTCAGCCCTTGGACCGTGACCAATTTGGAGGTTGAATAAGAGGATGTTACCATATATTTTGTGTAAATTCACAGAGTGGCGTAATTCCTTATCTTTTTATTTCATAAACTGAATTTTGTGCATTGTTTCTTGTCCCGCAACTTAGACACGAAATATATGATTTAGGTATACTTTGCAAAAGTGGCAAAGTAGATTTGTTTCGTAAGGGAATGAACATCACCGAAGATTCTTTTTTTGCGACTGCCTTGGAACGGTAGCACCGGTCCAACGGTTTATAAGCTTTATAAATTCAAATGAAATTTCCTAGGTATTTTTCAAGGCTTTAACAACCATATTTTTTAAGAGTTGCAACTTCCATTTAGGGTTCTTATTAAGCACCAATTCATTGCACATAGAAGTGAAATCCAAAACTTCATTGCAAACAAAATTGCAACTTGAACATTCTTCTCTATCTTTAAAACTTTTTGAAATTCTTTCTGATGTTCTTCGTACTTAATCTAAGTGAATTCTTAATAGTGTTGAAGAATTGTAGAAGTGCAATCTTCAATTTTCAAGTGATTGGGCATTGTGTCGTGGGGATAGATTTTCCTTGAGGCCACTTGCACCATAATGGAAAAAAAAATACTATCTTTAAGATAGTTTCTTGTGAGTGTTGCGCAACAATCGTCTTATCTTATTCGCTGCCTTCTTGAGTTTTCTAAATACAAAAGCCGCCTTTCACGATACGACACTTGGATGTGATGATGATCAGAAGAGTGACAAAAATAATGCGACTGTCAATGCCGCCGGGGTTAAGGAATTTCTTGAATCTGATGGTGGTCCGTCGACTTTAGTGACAGCGAAATCAAATCGGATTCAATTGAACAGATTATTAGAGTACACCAAGTCAATCACTAAAGATGGAAAGATTGACTAGCAGGCCATCTCATTCCGGGCAACTTACAACATACATGCTTGCCAAGAATAAGGCCTTGAGACTTCAGACCAAAAGGTCCAACACTTGCGACTAAAGTACATTTTTAGCAACAAAAAAGAGAGTACAAATCATACGAGAAGGCGCAAATAACATTTTTCATTAATTTGGCACGATTCTAGTTTTTCGTGAGAAATTAGTATAGCAAGTTGCCACTGGACCCAACATGTTCTCCATTCCGGCCTTTGGCATACGGCATCTGAACCATCGGTTGTGCGGTACGTGACGCATCAAAAGCCAAAGGGCCACCATCGTAAGAGAAGAAATTTGGTTGTAGAGGACCACGCGCATTGTCAAGACCAGCAGAAGCCACCTGATTACCTATACAAGAGGCCAAAAGAACAAGTCCAGGGTACCTAAAAGTGGAGCAAAAGAGGATTTTCATTACAATGTCTCACCATCTGCTAGCTGCATCCATCCCCAACCTTCTGCAGATCGCGCTTCATCAGCCTGCATAGCGTACGTGGGGACAGCGTGTTGCGTACTACCCTACCCCAACCTGCTGATGCATGCATCTTTCTTTTATGGTTATGGTCGACGCCAGTAGGTTGTTGCGTTTGGCCCCAACCTTCTGCTGTCGGCATTCCTCCCCAACCTTGGGTGCCCCCTCCCCAGCCTTCGGCAGTTAGCGCGAAGACATGGTCAATAGGCATAACTTGACGTGTTCCTCTCCAGTTTTCTGTTGGCATTCCCATCCAAGCTTCCGTAGTCCGCCTCCTTTTTGCTTGGAAATGGTCAAAAGGAACAGGTGGTGGTGCTGCTCCCAAATTATTTGCAAGTGGCATTCTTAACGCCTGGATTGGGTGAAGAAAAATGGGAGGCTCAAAATTTGCAATCCCAGCATTTCCTGGCATAGTAACCCGACCAAACAAAAATTCCCTCAACGTGGGCCCTTGAATTCGACCAAACAAAACAAATATTCTGAATAGTAAGCTGGATAGACTTGTAAATGATTTCTACTTGTGCTCTTCCTACTGCCCTCGCAACATTTTGAGACCGATCTGTGAAATCCTCGACCTGTTCAATATTTGATAGTAGCATTGATCTAGCACGTTCCAACTCGAAAGTAATCAAATTCAACATATTAGAAAAAAGAGCTGGAATTACACTGACGTAGCCGACTGTAGAATTCCATGTTTTAGATATCCAAGATCCCTGATATGTGCTGGCGCACAGACCTTTGGGACAATGCTTTTCAACGGATGATAACTGCAAATCAATGATGAGAACCACCAAAAGTCATCAAACCCATGACCAAAATTAACTTGCTACCAGAAAATAATAATGTATAGGCATAACAATCTCCAATAATCTTGACTAATAGAGTAACAAAGAGCTCAGCCAAGAATTCTTTGTTCTTCTCTCCATAGTTTGAGAACTTGTTAACCAACTTCTTCACCTTTGAAGGATCAGTGCCATCTAGTACATGCAAAGACCACTTGATTGTCAATAATAACCAGTTAAACCAACGTAGCTTTCTATAAAACTAGCTAATGTGCCCGTGCAAATGCACGGGACGCGATCCCATTTGATTTTAGTATCATATACTTTAATTTAGCCAAATCGATTCAAAATTCCAAAAACTAAATAAAGAAAGTTAATTTCAAAGACAGAGCTAATTCATTTGTACATCTTATAGACATAATAGTTGACATTACTCAAGTATGTAAATTTCTCCAATAAAGTAATTAGTCCACTGCCTGATATATAAGAATCATAATAAAACAGAGAGAAAAAAAATGTATGACAAATTTCACCAACATGCTGGTTTTGTAGTCATTTTATCTGAATTAAGTAGTTTTCGTACCAGAATCTAGTAAAGAATGGTTGAATTTTATATACTGATAGGCTTGATTGCTTCTCTAGTTGCAAAGATGCGTGGACTTAAGAAAAAAAAGTGTAGATTTAAGGTTCTGTTTGACAATTTTTTTTTTTTTTTCAATTTCCAAAAAATTAAAAATAAAGAGCAGTTAAATTTTTTTTTTTTACAAAAATAAGTGGGTGTTTGATAACTCAGTTTTTTTTTTTTTTTTTTTTTTTTTGTGGTGGTTAACGGTGGCTGGTGGTTGCTAGCGGTGGTCGTCGGCCGACGGTGTTGGTCTCAAAAAAAAAAAAACCAAATTTTGGAGTTTTTAAAAAAAAACTTAATTTAAAAACGGGGTTTTTAAGATGAAGGAAAAAAAAAAGGAAAATGGTTAGCAAACGTAACTTTTTTTTTCCAGTTTCCAAAAAAAAAAAAAGTAATAAAATAAATTAATCTTTACGGTGAAATATCATTAAGCAATGTCTTTGTGCATATTTGTTAATTCTGATTTGGTAACTATGTAGATGAACAAAAATTAAAAGTTCATTTAGTAAACAAAAAATAAAAAGTAAATTCTCTTCCGATAAAATTATGCGGAGAACATATTGAGATCAATTTTCTAAGAACTTTTTAAATATAATTTGTACCTTGAATGTGTTACTCATAACGTTAATTACATATTAGTTTAATTTTGATAAAGAAAATTTTGGTCCATATATTTGTTTATAGCATAGACTAATTAAGTAAGGATAATGTGCCACTTACAAAAGCAAATGTAATCCACCAACAAACTATACAGAGAATATAGTAATCATTGCATGAGGTAATTATATAAAGTTTAACTAACATGACTACATAGGATAACTCAAAAACCTCGTAGTAAGGAAATTGTTGAATAAAATTTAACTAAGATTTCACAAAGCATACAATAAGCATGCTTACTAAGCAAGATTTATCTTAAGAGATAATAAGGTTTTTAATCTAAGTTTTAATTTACATTCATCACAACATAACTAATATCTTTTTAGATTTTATACGCAATTATATTCAAAAGTATAAAAGTTAACATAAAATCATAAATGATATAATGCTAATATAGAATTTAGAATGCTTAAGAGTTTAATTACTCACAACAAAAGTACCATAGAAAAAAATTGGTTCAAAAAATTTTCAACATAAAATTAGTTGAATTTAAGAAATGCTCACATAATTAATGTTTTAAATTTACACTATTTATTTAATTTATCTCATATAGAATCTGCATATTATGGTAAATATGCATTTAACCATTGCGACTAAGTAGGATAGCGCAAAATCTTAGAGTAAGGAAATTATTGACCAAAACTTTTAACCAACATATTTAGTTATATTCATATTTGAATTTACAGGAAACTTAGATATGAATTTGAAATAGTACCTATTTTTTCTTATTAAATATTTTAAGTAATTTTTGTTTTACAAGTTAATATTTCATGCTAGAGAGCTTTCGATATATAATATTTAAATAAAGTCATAATAGTTTACTTTATTGGTTAGAATATTTTAAATGTTTCGAATTGTTTTTTCGAATTGCATATGACTTATTATTTAAATGTTTACTGTATTTGCCGATTTAATTAATTGCAAAATTAAGAATCCCGTTCAAAATAATGTTTGGAGATCTTTAGCAACATTAATATGTTTAAGCTTAGTTTTTATAACTCTTATTATATTAGGAATACAATGCAAAGACGTGTCATGAGTTATAATTGCATTTCTCTCCTCAATTATTAGATATTATAATTTAGGATCCTAAATCTAGCTCGAGTAAATTAATAAAATATTTTAAAAAGTTACAAAAAGTGTATCAATGCATATCACATTCAAGAAACAAAAAGAGATTATCTTATACTTTTGTTAAAACTATAATTGTTAGTAAGAAATTTTTAATACTTTATTTGTAAAAGTTTCAAGTATTTTGTCAAGACTATATTATTATTAAGCTATTTTAGTGGTTCAACATGTAACATCTCAAAACCAAGTCTCTTAGCTTCAAAAGTTAGGTTAATAGTTCTTTATCTTTGGAATCGTAAATGTCAAAGTCCGTTCTTATCTTTTTCATGAATTATTGCTTCAAGAAATTACAATTTATTAAGATGCAAACATTATATCCAGTAGAATATTTTTTCGTCTCATACACTTCTAAAATTATAATATTGACTAATTAAATGGTCATGCAATTGTTGCAGAATATTTGCTAGGTATATATGTTTGCTTTAGTTCCTCTAATCTGTAAGTTTAAAGAATAATGAGTAGATTGTGTTACAGTGCCGTGGCTAGATTTTGCGTTCTTTAAACTTTTTTTTTACAACATCAGGCAGTTCTGTAACACAATTTACTCATTATTCTTTCAACTTACAGTTCAAAGGAACCAAAGTAAACATATATGCGTATGCAAATATTACGGAAGAATTGCATAACAATCTAATTAAGGTTTTAATAGTCAAAATCAGAGCCTAATATGTAAATATGTCTGTAGCATAGAGTTTAAATGTTTTACAATTGATATTTATAAGGTTTACAAATATCGCGACAATTATACCGTGAATTTTTCAACAATAAATCGTAGTAAAGAATTTGATTTGTTTTCTAAATTCTTATATATGGGATATAACCAGTTTGGTGGTCGTGAGGTCTTATTTAAAAATGCTGACTTATAATTCGTTTATTAAATCTATATATCACATTATTAAAGATGACTATCTTATGTATGTTACGTGTTATATATATATATATATATATATATATATATAACATTTGACTTAATTAGAACGTTATTGTTTTTCCCCTATTTTTAATGACACAAGGATGTAGGCTTAGCGAAAAATGGTGCAGATTTGGTTTCACTTTTTTCTTCATTTTGTTTTTTTGTGTAAATTTAATTTAAAAAAGAATTGGTTCTCGACCAAGTGTAATGTTAGACTTAAAATATTAGTACATGAGACCACAAACTCACGAAAAAGCTTACAAAAACATAAGATTTTTTCCAATGTTCTTTTCAGCGATCTCAAGAGAGAAAATGCCACTCAGTTTTAAATCTCTTGGAGTTTCTAAGCCTTCTTTCATTATTCTCGAATGAAATTTGGGACAAACACTGCAACAAATATATAGCAATAAATCAATAGTTAATGGCACGATGACTAACCACCTACAATAGATAAATAGTTCCTGAACATCTTTAGAAATAGTTATTTCAAATCATCTCCAACGGCGATTGAAAAAACTTGATTATTTTTGGAACTTAATCTGATTATATTCTTCAAAATATTAGCTTGAACAAAATTGATATTATGGACCAAAGGTAAAATGATTGACAAAGGTGAATAGGTTTGCTTTTCGAATGTTGCATTCATTTGATACTGTCACTTATTCCCTCAGTCTACCATCTCATTATTTTTAACCAATAAAGTGTATAACTCTCTTTCCTTTAAGTAAGTCATATTAGTACGTTTTCCGAACCAACTTCTTTCTTAATGAACTAAAATTAAACAATGAAAGTGGGCTGTAAAAGAAAATATAAATTTATAAACATTTTCGATAGATAAATTACAAAATGTTTTAGAAGAATCTTCACAATCACATTCATCATATTTCTTTCTTACCTTTTAGTAGCAATAGTAAAATGTGAGGGTTTTAAAGCAACAAACGGAGAGCAGAGAAGCAAAATATAAGAGGCTCTATTTTGTTTTGCCAATATTTCTTGCATGTATATATGTGCATCGAAGCAGGCACATACTTTCAACTGATTTATTTTATTACCCCGTCTCTTTCTCAACAAACAGGTTAGTGTCTTTTGTCAACCTAACAACATCTTTTTAAATCTGATAATAAGTGGCTGAATGTTAGACTTTTATTTATTTATTACCATTACTTTGTTTTTGAATCTTGTAAATTGACACTCGCACCTTATCTTTGTAATTCCATGCTAATTAACTTTATATCTAATTGTTAATGAGATAATTTTATGTCATGTAACGGAATGTGACAAAAACAAAATTATATTAACTAACTTTATAAGAAATTTGACCTCACATTCTCCTCAGGTTGCTTTAACACTAAAAACCATGAAAAATATCTTTCCGCCCTTGACCATATCTAAAATGTACTCATATAGGTTTTTTTTTATGATTAATCATATAGGTTGATATGTTATCATACTTGGTAAAACTTTAGGCTTTTAATATACACACTTTTAGCGATAGATTCCTAGAGTAGTGTATATTGTGAATTATAGCCTCTTAATTTTTTAGTTTACACGTCAATTGTTAGTAAGCTACGTTCACAATGAGATATCCTTGAGGCAAGATCACACTTGCTCTCCTATCTGCATAGGTATGTGCACGGCCTTTATGGCAAGAAACTCTCTGCACGCTTTAAGAAGAATTTTCTGCTCATCATTCACAAACACACATTAGGCATTTGCTGATAAAAAGGTGTATCTAGAACAACTTTGACGTGCCTTTAACCTTCATGAGCATTTAACCCCATAGCACATGATCAAAGTTATCTCTTAATGATGAGTTAGTGGAATAATAAGGGAGAGGATGCTTTCACCCCTAAAATGCCATTTCACATCCTTATTTCATGCTAGAAAGCAAATAATATCACCAAATAATATTTGCAAGCGACATGAGTAAAAAAGCATATGAGAGAGTGGCAATAGAACCCACTGCATAGTAAAATTCGTTGAAATGTGTTTAATACAATCTAATCACCATTTAACCAACCCTCCCAATCTCAAAGTGAACCTTTACATGAAGGTCATCAAAACCATTAGTGCACGATTTGATACAATATAAGACTCCATCTTAATAATGAGTTAGTGGAATAATAAGGGGGATGATGCTTCCACCCCTAAAATGTCATTTCGCATCCTTAATTCATGCTAGAAGGCAAAGAATATCACGAAATTATTTTTGCAAGCGATATGAGGTAAAACCATATGAGAGAGGGGCAATAGAACCCACTGCATAGCAAAATTCACCGAAACGTGTTTAATACGGGTTAGATCACAATTTAACCCTCCTAATCTTAAAGTGAACCTTTACATGAAGGTCATCAGAACCATTAGTGCACGACTTGATGCAATGCAAGGCTCCTTCTTAAATCCACGATTTCCATTTGAGAGATTTCTTCAAGCTTATTGTTGTCACATTACCGTAAGTAAGCAATCCATAGTAAGAAAACAACCAAGCCATATTCTGGAGTCTGGCCAATTCTACTAACCATCTTGATCTGACCACTTTCAGGTCTAGGCCTTGTTTGGGTGATTCTAAGTCCCACAAGAAGTTCACTTTCTTGCTCAAAAATTCACAGGCAGATGGATCAAGGGGGTTAAGAAATATATTCGGAAATGTAGATGGATCAATAGCATTACTTAACACTTAATGGAATGCTTGACATGCTGCAAGGGAATAACTTGGAAACAGTCATCCATCATTAACCATGATTGGATCATTTAGTTTGAAAGGCTTCAAAAGGCAGACCAAAGACTTAAGAGATAAAGAGTGCGCTCATGTGGTCTTGACATCACTAAAGGATACCATTGGCCTGCATCCATGCACGATATAACTGCACAGCGTGGTGAATCAAAGTTTCTTCAAATAACAGATGTTGGGTTCCCTCTAGAATCAGTAAGAGAGACGGGCTCTAACTTGGCAGTGACACTCTGAAGGAAGCCCAAGTGAAAAAGGCACTTCCCGAGGGATATGCGCCACCTCCATACCAATTTGCTGACCTTTTGTCTCCCCTTGCATACCGTTAAGGACCTGAAATGTGCAAGGCTGTAAGCACCATGTGGCAATACAAGAAAAAGAAAGAGAAAAAAGCTGAGTTTACCTTGCATGGTGGTCTGCCGAGTCCGAAGTCTCATGGTGAAGATGGAGAGAAAGCAGGAGGAGGAAAGGATATATCATATAGATCATAAGTTTGTAGTTGATAAAGACTGATTCATGAGGTTTTTGTCATTCAATAGGACACTAAATTATAATTTTGTTATTAAATTGAGATCTTAGTTGTTAAATGAAGAGTCCAAGCGAATTAGGAGACTTTCAGGATGAAAGTTGCGGTTGATTTGACACAAGGAGAAGACTCCAAAAATCTGATGTGTCACAAAGATAACAGTTCTAAAATCCTATGTGTCGCAATTTTAAGCGAAGGCTTCAGCTTTATATATATATATATATATATATATATATATATAGATTAGAAGTACTCAAACCAACTTAACATCCAATAGAGCAAGAAAAAGAGAATCACTTAAATAAGACGAATCAATTAAGGACGCACCAGATCCCCAACATCACAGAGAGAAATTAAGAGAGGAAAAGAGAATTGATTGGCAGCGGTGTACATTAGACGTGGATGTGGTCGATTGGAAAGGCGCTGATCGTCGATTGAAGGCACTCACAATACATTGGAGGCCCCTACAATGTCAATTGGAGGCGGTGGCGATAGATTGGAGGGCCGTTGGTTGAGGTGGTGGTTGAAGGAAATTTAAGGTGAATGTGGAAGTGGCGGTGAAAGAAGGGAGGTGATGGTGGTAGTTGAAAGGAGACACGGAGGCACGTACGGCAGTTGTTGAAGGGAGGTGAGTTTTGGTTTGTGCTTTGTGGCATTTGGGCCTGTATAGTTAATTAGACTATAGAAGGAGTGCATGACTGGTTTAAGTTTGGAGTTTGCTTTGGGCTTTGTGGTCATTTGGATTGAGCTTGTATAGCTATGTCCAATACGACCATTCACGAGCTCGTTCATAAACGATTTTATCTGCTCATGTTTGACTCATTTCATAAAGGAGCTCAATTTTACTGTTCAAGCTAGGATCGTTCATAAACCATTTTATCCGGCTCATGGTTGACTCATTTCATAAAGGACCTCAATTTTACAGATCAAACTCGGATCGTTCATTTTATATCCGATCATGAACAAGCTTTCAACGAACGAACCACGAGCTTGTTCACAAAAGCTCGGTTCGCTCGCAAGCCTAACAAAATAAACCCTTTTGATTGCCTCGTCGGGTTCTTGATTTTTCTTATAGTGAGGGTTGCAAAAGATCGAATCTGCTACAAGCACGACAAATAATAAAAACTGAACCTACTTTTGTAACATGTTAAAGAATATTAGCAAAGTAACTCAATACAAATGTGCGATACAATTATGTATTCTAGCCCAGAATCCCGTGCCAAGCACGGGACTGTTTATTAACATTAACTTATTTTAATAGTTTTAAAAATGCATAATAAAATATATTGCACAATTTTATTATGGTTATTTCATCAAAGATGGTTACTTTAATATTTGTCTTGAACTCTCTTGTAATAAAATAAATTAATCCTTATGGTGAAATATCATTAAGCAATGTCCTTGTGCATATTTCTTAATTCTGATTTGGTAATTATGTAGATGAACAAAAATTAAAAGTTCACTTAATAAACAAAAAAGTAAAAGTAAATTCTCTACTGATAAATATATGCGAAGAACATATTGAGATCAATTTGCTATTGCTCAAGACATTTTTATTATTTTCTAAGAACTTTTTAAAAATAATTTGTACCTTGAATGCGTTACCCATAACGTTAATTACATATTAGTTTAATTTTGATAGAGAAGAATTTGGTCCATATATTTGTTTATAGCATAAACTAATTAAGTAAGGATGATGTGCCACTTTCAAAAGCAAATGTAATCTACCAACAAAGTATACAGAGAATATAGTAATCACTGCATGAGGTAATTATATAAATTTTAACTAACATGACTACATAGGATAGATCAAAAACCTCGTAGTAAGGAAATTGTTGAATAAAATTTAACCAAGATTTCACAAAGCATACAATAAGCATGCTTACTAAGTAAGATTTCTCTTTAGAGATAATAAGGTTTTTAATCTAAGTTTTAATTTACATTCATCACAACATAACTAATATCTTTTTAGATTTTGTATGTAATTCTATTCAAAAGTATAAAAGTTAACATAAAATCATAAATCGTATTATGCTAATATAGAATTTAGAATGCTTAAGAGTTTAATTACTCACAATAAAAGTACCATAGAAAAAAATTGGTTCAAAACTTTTCCAACATAAAATTAGTTGAATTTAAGAAATGCTCACATAATTAATGTTTTAAATTTACACTATTTATTTAATTTATCTCGTATAGAATCTGCATATTATGGTAAATATGCATTTAACCATTGTGACAAAATAGGATAGCGCAAAACCTTAGAGTAAGTAAATTATTGACCAAAACTTTTAACCAACATATTTAGTTATATTCATATTTGAATTTACGGGAAACTTAGATATGAATTTGAAATAGTACCTATTTTTTCTTATTAAATATTTAAAGTAATTTTTGTTTTGCAGGTTAATATTTCATGCTAGAGAGCTTTCGATATATAATATTCAAATAAAGTCATAATAGGTTACTATATTGGCTAAAACATTTTGAATGTTTCGAATTGTATAAGGCTTATTATTTAAATGTTTACTATATTTGCCGATTTAATTAATTGCAAAATTAAGAATCCGTTGAAAGTAATGTTTGGAGATCTTTCGTAACATTAATATGTTTAAGCTTAGTTTTTATAACTCTTATTATATTAGAAACACAATGCAAAGACGTGTCATGAGCTATAATTGCATTTCTCGCCTCATTTATTAGATATTTTAATTTGGGATCCTGAATCTAGTTCGAGTAAATTAATAAAATATTTTTAAAAGTTACAAAAAGTGTATCAATGCATACCACATTCAAGAAACAAAAAGAGATTATCTTATACTTTTACTAAAACTATAATTGTTAGTAAGAATTTTTTAATACTTCATTTGTAAAAGTTTCAAGTAACTTGTTAAGACTATATTTATAAGCTCTTTTAGTGGTTCAGCATGTAACATCTCAAAACCAAGTCTCTTAGCTTCAAAAGTTAGGTTAAGAGTTCTTAATCTTTGGAATCGTAAATGTCAAGGTTCGATCTTATCTTTTTCATGAATCGTTGCTTCAAAAAAATTACCAATTTATTAAGATACAAACATGATATCCAGTAGAATATTTTTTCGTCTCATACACTTCTAAAATTATAGTCTTGATTAAATAGTCATGCAATTGTTGCAAAATATTTGCTAGATATATATGTTTGCTTTAGTTCCTCTGAACTGTAAGTTTAAAGAATAATAAGTAGATTGTGTTACAATGTCATGGCTAGATTTTTGCGTTCTTTAAGTTTTTTTTTTTTACACCATCAGGCAGTTCTGTAACACAATTTACTCATTTTTGTTTCAACTTACAGTTCAAAGGAACCAAAGCAAATATGTATGCGTATGCAAATATTACACAAGAATTGCATAACAATCTAATCAAGGTTTTAATAGTCAAAATTAGAGCCTAATACGTAAATATGTCTGTAGCATAGAGTTTAAATGTTTTACAATTGATATTTATAAGGTTTACAAATATCGCGACAATTATACCACGAATTTTTCAACAATAAATCGTAGTAAAGAGTTTGATTTGTTTTCTAAATTCTTAAATATGGGATACAATCAGTTTGGTGGTCGTGAGGTCTTATTTAAAAATACTTACTTATAATTCGTTTATTAAATCTATATATCACATTATTAAAGATGACTATCTTATGTGTGTGTGTGTGTGTGTGTGTGTTATATATAGAACATTTGACTTAATTAGAACGTCATTTTCCCCTCTTCCAGATCTAATATGTTATTTTCATCTTTTTTCGATATATGAATTTTTATATTCACATTAAAGAGTAATTTTAAAAATACAATAGTTAAAATTAAGTCATAATAAGTTAGTGTATGGATTAAGTTGAGTTCTAACATATTTAGAATTAAATTTTAAATTATACAACCCTTATTATTCTTGCAAAATTAGTCAAATTTAAATTGAAAGGCACCTATCAAAATTATGTTTAGATCATTTTTTCCCAAGTCTCGTAAGTTGTTTAATCTTAATTGTAACATTATTTTTTTTTCTAAATCAAAAGTATTATTTTTGTTTTTTTACATATATGAATTTTTATATTTATATTAAAGAGTAGTTTTAAAACTACAATTGTCAATGTTAAGTCCTAATAAGTTAATATAATGATAAGATTAAATTTTTGAATAAATAGAATTAGTTTTGAATTTTAAGGACATAGTTGTTAGAAAGAAGCCTTAATAGATTATGTAGAATTTTAGAATGATTGATCATGTTTTTTATTCTAAATCTCATAAGTCATTTTTTGGGTCTATGAATTTTAATTTTCATATTAGAAAACACTTTTAACGACATAATTGTCAAAATTAAGTCTTAATAGATTAGTATATTGATTAGGTAGAGTTTTAAAATGTTTAGAATTAGTTTTTAAATTAATTTTTTTCTTCTAAATCGAAAGTATTTTTTTCGTTTTTTATATATATGAGTTATTATATTCATATTAGATATTAGATTTAAAGATATAATAGTCAATATTAACTCCTAATAAGTTAGTATAATGATAATGTAGAGTTTTAGAATGATTAAAATTATTATTCGAATTTTAAGGACAAAATTATCAAAAAGAACTCTTAATAGATTAGTATGCTGATTAGGTTGAGTTTTAGAATGATTAAAATTGCTTTTAAATTAAAAAAGACTTACTTTTATAGAAGTTAATTAATTTTAAAATAAGAATCTGATGACGTGTCATATAAAGAAGCGATGATGTGTCGCGCAAAGAAGCTATCAATGTCTTTTTCGCTTCGCTTATTATATATTATATATAGATTTGTATTTCTGGCTATATACCCCTTCACTACCTCAATCTCTTGAATGGAAGTACTGTGGTCAGATAGACCTATTGATCTAAAAATTGTCCGGATAGAGGAGGTTCATTCAATAAGGATATAGTTCTTTCAAGGAAATAACCTTGATTCTTTTCTTCTAGCACTGGACATTCTTATACATCTAGCTCTCTATTTCTTGCTCCCTTTTTCCTTGCCGGCCTACCTCTTTTGATCCCACCGGATTAAGTAAATTAGCTGCCCAAACCTTTGCGCAACCCCTTATTTCACAAACTTTGAGGCCAAATCCTCAAAAGTATTTTTGATATTCAAAATGGTCGTCAGCTCAACCTATTTAACTACATATCACTTTTTTATATGAGTATTTCACATATATTTTAATTTTTTCAAACAAGAATCAGTGATTACATTTTATTTTTTACCATCCAGACATAGTGTTTTGTTTTAAGATTTGAATAGAAGAACGCCTAAACATTTGACAATTTCTATTAAGTGAGAAGTGTTATGAACAATGGAACCTCTAAATCCACACTCACTATCCTACATTTTGATCGTTGAATGTTTGCCAACGACATTAACAAATATAATATAAAACATTTTATTTAATGAGAAAACCGAAATAGTTGTCAACTGCAAGATTTTAGCGACAAAACTAGAGCCAAGGACACCCAAGCAATATTTTGTTAACTATCTTTTTGTTAGGGACTTTTATTACCTCTACTGGTACTGGCCGGTCGGTATTTGGGAAGACAAACAGTCGTTGTTCCAAACCGGGTTAAATACCCTGTTTATTAGTAAGCTATAACTTTTGTTGGCAACCTGACACAACAGAAGTCATAGATGCTTGGAGCTAAGATAGGCTTACACATCAAGTTGTAAGGATATGTTGTCGAAAACATAGTTTTAGTATAGCACCACAGATTCTCGATTGAGAATTCATTTTGTTATGTATAGAAGCCTGCAAGGGTTTGACATCTTGTAATGAGGTTTCTTGAACATCTGATTTTGCCTTCTATAGAGGTATAGCTGCATTCTTGGTACTCACAATTGCCTTCTATAGAGGCAATTGTTTACTGCAGAGGATACCTCTGCAGTAATATTTACTGCAGAGGATACCTTTAAGCTGGGGGATAGCTATTTTGGAGTAAGTATAATTCAAAGAATTGAATATGAAGCTTATACATCATAAATAGTTTTCTCCATGGGTAAAATAATCCCAATCCTTATCATGGTAATTCCTTGAATGGAGTTACGTTTTTAGCATAACTTAAGTTTTTTAATCTACGCTTTCCACCTATCATATCAAGTTTGCTTCTATTGCCAAGACCTATGTGCTATAATTTCTACCATGGTAGATATTCCATCCATATATCCATGTTTACACTACTGTTCCTGAATCTGCCTTTTGCGGTGGCGGGACTCTGCACTGGATGTGAAGGTGGCTTTTAATTTTTGTTTGTGCTCAAAGTCTGGATATTAACATGCATGCTGTCTACATGCATAATGATAGGAAATAAGCTCGTCTATGTATATGTGCATTTGTTTGTTTTTTTATCTGTGTCGTGAGCGTGCATGGGTATTCAATTTTGAACTAACAATAAAGTAATACATATGAATTGTATTTTCACATGATTCTCTTTCCCTCAGTTCAACTTTTCGACCCTTTAGTTGTCTCTAATAATTTGCAGTTGAGTCTGTGAAAATGCGATGCAGTAGTTACCGTTTTAGTACACCCTGGTTATTCTTGCATTGTAAATATTTTTTATGCGAGTATGGATACTAGATAATGTCCTTAGTGCAGGTATGACATATTTACTGATCAATGTTTCGTTGAATATTGTTGGCATCAACAAGCTTATTATGTGCAATCTTGAGTTTGACATAGGAAAATATTGCTATGCATTCAAATGCTGATATAGTGCTAGAAAACGTATGCAAAAAGGTTGGCAAGTTGCTTCGCGCTGATATTGCCTCTGCTAAAGCTTAGCCATTTGTGAATATTGATGCTCAATTTGCAAATACAGCAACTCCCACCTTCTTTCATTAGGAAACATTTTGCTGACTACGAAAATAAGGAAAAGACTGTTCTCTGTGACATTGATGGGATTCGGTGGACTGTGAACTTCATCCGTCGGAAGATTTTTGGTTATTTTGTGGAGGCTGGAGTTCCTTTGTTCATGATAATGACATCAAAGAAGGTGATACTTGCTTGTTCGAGCTTGTGGGGCAATACGAAATGCTTATACATATCTCTAGGAAGAAAAAGGAAGTTCAGCAACTGGTTAGTTGCAGCTACTAAGGTAAACACGATTTTTGTTTCATAATGGAATTCTTCTTTCAGGGTTTTTCTGTCTAGGCATATGGCGATAAATCTATAATGTTTAGGAGTGTCTTTGTGGGAGGATGCTATATGTTGATATTGTTGTCACATGTATCTTGTACACTTCAGTGGTGCTCTAGGCTGTTATAGATAAGTTTTATGAGTACTTTTGCGTAATTACAACAAGCACGGCATGTTTTCAAGAAAATACGTTTCGGCTAATTTGGCACTCTTATTGATGTTGAGGTTTAAAAATAGCATAAATTTGGCACTTCATGACAAACGGAGTATAAAATTATCGTGACCGAGGTACACACTGTCAATGCTCTATACCTAAGAATTCATTGCTTTCACCTGTCTACCACGTTTCATACTATTTAATTGATTTGGCAGCTGCGATAAGCCTATGTTCGCTGTCTTTATAAGGGTTTGATGTGATGTGGAGATCACTGCTCCTTAGTGAGCTATTTTTGCTGATGTTCATCATTTGGTCTCTTACTTTCCTCGTCGTTTCTCCCCTATTCGGTACTTCTAAAAATAGTACGTTTTTAGGATAGCTATTTGGGAGTTCCGGTGCCCTTAACTCAAATTCAACTCCTTACATATAGCTGATTGATTCGTTTCTAAATTTTCTTCCGCTGCCCTACTCTTGTATTGACCTATGTTCTGCTAACTTTTTGACGCCTCTTGACTTTCCGCTTCCACTGGCAATGCCTTCTTTATTGCCTCGGCAAATGTTCTAGGTTGGAAACCTTTTACTGTTCTCCTTAAGGGTTGTCTTAAACCCTTCTCAAATCGTCTAGCCTTGCGGTCCTCCGTAGTTGCCTGGTGAGGTGCAAAGCGTGCCAATTCATCGAATTCTCGGATGTACTACTCCATAGTTTTATCTTTTTGCTTTAATCCGAGAAATTCAGTTCAACTTGTTTTGTAAACTCAAAGGAAAATACTTCTCTTCAAATAGATTTTTAAATCGGCTCCACTTGATGCAGGCCCGATTAGCCTCTTCTTTTCCTCCATTTGTCTTTGTACATCCCACCAATAACTTGCTGCCCCTCTTAACATGTGCGTAGTAAATACAGCCTTTTGATGCTTCACACAACTTGTTATCTCAAACGCCTTCTCCATTTCCTTTATCCAAGTGACCGCACTAATTGGATCACTTCCTCCATGAAATTTGCTAGGTTGAGAACCTTGAAAATCTCAAAACTTACACTCTTTCTTTTCCGCCATCGGGACCGTTGTATTAGCAGCAGCTGGTTGCGCTGTGGGTGTTGCTACAACTTCTCGTAAAAGTCCCACCAATTCTCTTCTTAAATCTTCTCTATTAATTCCGGCCCTATTGTTGTTGTTTAGCACGCTGGCGTCTTCGGTGTTGGCCAAAAATGCTTCAGTCTGGGGTGCTTCTTATTGAGGGTCTTTCTCTTGTTTTTTCGGTATAGCGACCTCCCAATTTCGTAGATTATGTACCATTCTGAAAATTAAAATAACGAAGTCTTATGCCCAAATTAAACAAACGCAACCTCATAAAATAACAACATTGAAACAACATAATTCTTAGGCCCTGATCATCGCATATTTACAACAATAGGTTTGCTTCCAAACATACAACCTTTTTACCTAAGCAAAACCATATCATTCTTTAAACAACTCCCTAGTCCAATAATCCACGTCTAGAAGCATCGGCCGCCTCTCACTAGACATGGCCCTACCGGGAGGGCACTCACGGACTACCTGTTGCATTTTCTGGACAACCCGCATGCTGGCGTCTACCGTGTCTTCCACCATTCTTTACTTTTTTTTCTTTTCTTTGAGACACTCAATCTCCATTTTCTCATCTCTTTATCGGTTTTAATTTTAAGGGATTCTAATTGATTGATCAGTTCATCCCTTTCCCTGGAGAATTTTTTGTATTTTTGTCTCCTATATTTCATAATTTTCTTCCCGAACCTCTCACTCAGTCCTTCCTCCGTCACCTCGAGGTCGGCACAATAAGGGTTGTCGACCTCCGCTTCGTCTACCTCGGGAAATTGTAACTCCGTGGTCACTGGCTCCTCGTCCGAATCTGTAATACCCCAGTATTTTATTTTTATGCTATGTTATTACTTTAAAATAAGTAAATAACTAATTAAACAAGTTTGTGGTCTTTTCTAATATTAGGAAAGTTTTGGTGCCTTTTGAATAAGTGGATAAAGTTTAAAGGGGTTTTGTGTAATTTGCCAATTAGGGCTTTGATATAAATAGTTCTATTTTTCTCTAGCCTCCTCTTCCTTCTTTGGTAGCCGGCCCTCCCACTCTCTTCTCAATTTTTCGGCAGTAAAGTAAACTTCTTGTTCCTTTGGAGAATTTCGGCGTAATCAAGTAGCGTAGCTTGGGGCATCAAGAATTCGCGAATTTGCTTGTATAAGGTAAGGGATTTTTTATCGCTTTTTGCTGTGGCAAAGGGTTCTTTTTTCTGGTTTCAGAATTTGTTAATCGCTGCACTAAGCTCCATTTTTGAATCTGAAAATCTATTGTTCGTTACTCATGTCGATCGTGATTTGGGTTAATTTGGTTTTGTTTAATCTATGTTCATTCATATAGGATCATTGTCTATTTTCCTCCTGATGTTCCAAACGTGAATATACATTGTTTTTATATAACCTGTACCCTTGGATTGATTTGTTTTCCATTGGTTTTGATTTGGTTTAATCCCAAGTGTTTTCAATTACATAATTTAACCTTCTGCCAGTAGTTGTTTCACAGAGGATGTACTTTCAGTGACTAACTATAGGATTATGGCCTTTTTCATCCAGTTCAGCAAGCTTCCACCATTAGTGACTAATGCTTTGTGTTCCTGCCGTTCTTTCTACACTGTTTGGTGGTTCCTGTTTCAGTGATGTTTGCTCACATTTTTGCAATCTCCACTTAGCAAAACCTCTATTGCATGCTGGTGCAAATATTGAGTTATTCTTGTTAAAACTAACTTGTTTTCTACGTTATATTTTTGTTCTCCACACTACAATATGTTCTTTAGTCACTGTACTAGTGAATGTCCTTTAGATGCCTGTCAACACGGAGGCAGGAGCTCACCTAGCTTCTTCATTCTTTTGTCACCCTTATCTTGCTTTTAGTTAAATTAGAGTATTCTGGAATTTTATTTGGATCCTTAAGCTTGAGCATGATCTAAAAAGCTCTTTAATATTCTTGAGATGTTGAGCTCATCCGCCACTTTCTAATCTGTTTCTACAAAACACTATATTCTTTCATTCCTTAGATGGCTACAGGGGTTCTAAAAGTCTCCTATTTTCTATGTGCACGGGCTTCTTATTGGTCATGTTGTAATAAATCCTTTTGGGAGCCAAGTAAATCATTGTCATGGCCTGAATATGGTCCATGTTTAATTCTTTTCATTGCCCTAAATGACTATGTTTGAACAACTCTCGAATTTGAGAGGGTCATTTGGACACACGTTTGATTATATGCTAGCGATTAATAGATGCTTAGCATGCTACCGGTAGCACACGTTTGATGTTTGTACGTTTGATTCGACGTTTGGGTCTTATGACCAACATAGTCATCATATATTTTGTTGTGTAGCGTTCCCGGCATATTATTTATATGTTAGGGTTAATGCTTAATTATGTTTGTTTTGGCATTCGATATAAGAATTTGGTTTACCCATTCCATCAAGTATTGATGTTTGACTCTGTTAGTTGTTGCTTTGATATCTTGTCATTTTTGTACCTTACTGAGCTATTTGAGCTCACCCTTTCACTTTACTTTGCCCCTTGCCACAGGTCATGAAAGTGACTAAGGATCCGTGTGACGGCGTTGGAGCTTTGAGATTCCTTCTTAGTTAATTAGATTGTAGTTTGTTTTGAGAACTTTACCCAAAAGTGGGTAATTTGATAGAATTGATTTCATATGATTGGTTTAGCCGCTGCGTTTAGTAAATTTGTTTTGTAATGGATTTTTAAGAGAACGGATTGCATTAGATTTTTTTTGTTTTATGGAGATATTTTATGTTAGAGGAATTAGTTGCTCTGTTATACCGTTATCACTAGAATTACAGCGGTATATCAGGAAATTTTGATTGCAGTCACGGCTTCCGTTTTTGGGGCGTGACAGAATCCACCATGTCCTCCTCAAACTCATCTGGGTCTTCCTCGCTATCCACTTCAGGATTTAGCACATTCATTATGTTATCTTCAAGCCACCCTCACACATTCGTTGTTACACCCGCCATTTCCTGCAATAATAACCGAACGACAATTCTGATAAAACGATTATGCCTTGGTTAGTCCAGCTTATACATCTTCGTTACACCATTACATTCTTCCTCCTAATTCTCATAAAACTTAAGCACTCTTCTAGACACCACCTAAGCTCTAATACCACATGACACTCCTAGCGCAAGTGATATTACCGGAGCTGAGATGTCAATGTTGTCGACGTCATAACCCTAATTACAATATAGAGCTACTATAACACCAAGATCACCAAGGGACGTCATAACATGCATCCTTACAAAAATGTACACAACGTACTGCAGTGAAAATCTGTACAACCTAATATTTGCACCATCATGGTGACACTTCCCTCACGGTCTCAGTACAACTTCTCTTTTTCTTTACTAGAGGTTCACCCTGTTCAAACCTAGTACTTGAAACACATCAGACAAGGAATGAGCGCAAATTGCCCAGTGAGGATAATACGTGGAGTACAATGCACAATCCGTTATCAAATATCGAAGAATCAATTATGAATTTTTAACGAAGGCAATAAGTTTAGAAGGCCAAAGAACAATGTCTCCAATCATCTTGAAAACATCACCTTTGTTCCGACTGAGTGGCTTCAAGCCCAACAGAACATCGTCTTTCCCACTTGTACAAAGACAGGACAGATTCATCGACTATGCATATGTAATGCAAGAGAAAACACTAAAACAAATAATAATCATGAGATTAACAAGATAATAAAATTCAACAATATCAATTAAAATCAATTGCAGTGCATACTTGACTTGACACGACACGACATACTCTAGTGCTTCATCCTTGTGCCAGAGAGCGCAATTTGACTCGATTCAGTTGTTCCTGCCTTCCTGTTGCCAAATATGCATTATGAACCTTTTTATACATTTTCCAGAGGTAAAATCTTCATTTTTACCTTTTCAATGCGTAGCGATCCCTCTTTTGGTTTGTGGATTAGGACCAATCCCTTCGTTTTGGAAAATATACTCACAAGAAAAAGAGTTTTTGTGGCCAGACCATGAAGGATTCAACTTATCGAATTTGAGGTACACTAATTATTGCTATTCTTATTTACCCAAAAGGTCCTTTAATCTTACCCATAACAATTGGGAACTACCAGGCGAAGTACTGATGTGAACTCAGAAACAGCCGCATCATATGTCTCTTTGCATGCTGACCTATATTGTTTTCTCATCACGCTGTAGTTGAAATCAATCTTTGTCTATTTGAGTGGAAGCGAATCGAGGTTACTTCCGCTCTTCTTTGCAGTGCTGTTCTCTACTGAATCTTATTTAGGCCATGCTGCTGCTTCGTCTCTTTTTCTTCCTTCGGCTGATGCACTTTGTCTAGGATCCATTTATATTATAAGGTCACCCTATTTCAACCATACGCCCCAATGGTCTAGCTTCATCGATTTATACTGCTCTAGCTCTGCCGCGAACTCCCAATTGCGTTACCTTGATCTCTTACCAAAATAGGGGCTCCTCTTCCATGAGCGTCCTACCTCTCACTTTGATGCAAATCTATCTGTTTCAATGTCAAGGCATACATCCAATACAGCTGTTCACGGCTTCACGCCCTCCCCCTTGGGCCCTTTATTTTGAGATCTTACTATTCTAGCCCTTGCCCCCGCTCAATCTGAGCAATATAACTTTAGATTCTTCCCGGTCAGTCGACATTAAGAGCATGCATATACTTAGATTTATCTTTAGCAATTCAAGTACTCCCTCTATCAGTAAGGCAGGAGTATACGACCACCCTTTTATTCATCTAACATCTGTTGGCAATTCATATTTAAGATGAAGCCCCATTATAGCTGCTGAATAGACGGTCCCCTGCCGCTCTTTTATTAGGGATTTTCATAGTCAACGGGAGCAATTAAGCTTTAACTCAGATATGCTCAATCTCTATGTTCTCAATCAGTATTCTGGCATCTTTGTCAATGAATCCTTGCTGTGTTAGCTCTTATCGAGTCAATCTGTATCCTTTAACTGGGCCCCCGGATCCATGTCGGTATTTTTATGGGAGGTGTTCTGCTGCGGCAGCCTTCTTTTAGTATAAGGTTTTCGTTAGTTAGTAGCTCATAAGGTAGGTCGCCTCTTTTTATAACAAGCTAATCCCTTTCCTATTGTGGCTATCGTTTTACTTATGTGACAAGTGCCCCACTGTCTTTGTGGTCTTTTTATCTATTGCCATTCACTCTTGTATAGCCAGAGGGTACAAGCTGTTGTAGCTTTTTGGTCGGTCCAGGATGGTCAACTTTCTAGCCTTATTATTTAATTAGACACGTTATACTTTTGCGGCTACTCCAAACTCAAAATAATCATAATGAGAGAGGTCTGCCAGCGGGTCGCTAAGAGATCCCCTTTCCTAGTTTTTACTTAGCTTAGGAGTCGTCCGTCAAGAACACAACTAGAACTGCCAACGGCAGAGCTAGAGCTTAGTTTCACTTTGTTGAATTCCATTATATAGATTGACATCACCAGTGAATTTCACCATTGGTTGAAGACGGGCTCTCTTCCTCCACTTGTACGTCGTGGCGAGACTACTTGGGCTTGAAAGCTAAGCTAAGATCTTATGTGGAAGCTCACCTCTTGTGGTAACTCCACTTCTTCAATTCACAGGTTGCATTACTTGAAAGGTGATCTGACCTCTGCAACTGGGTAAATCATGTCTTACATATACATTCTGAGCATTGATTGTACAAACCTATGTCTGCATTCCCTCTCACCTGCTCTAGAAGGGGTCTTTATTAAAATCCCATATGACTGCATATAGAAAATACGACTTTAAAAAATCAAGCCCCCAAAGTTCTAGTTTTGCACCCTCAAGGTCTGATCTCTTACCAAGTTTTGAGCGAATAATACTTGCTAGGGGCAGTCCGCTGTCCCTTGTCAGTTGCTCTCTCCATTCATCCTCTTTCATTCATCAACAATGGGCATTGATAAATATTCAATAAATTATATATTGCAAGACCATGACTCTAGACTGAAATCTGATCATTGACTCAACCACTGGGCCCTACCAATGCGCTTTCGGGAATCTGTATTGCAGCCACTCCGGGATTTCAAAGTGACAGCTTGCATAAGGGTGTTGAAGGGGACATAGAATCTCAGTTCAGAATGGGTCGGTACTTGATTGAGCAGTAACTAGTCGCCCGTTTGTAATCATACTTGGCTGGAAAGAAATTGGTCAAAAGCCTATAGTGGAAAGACTCCACGCGAGAGCTCAAATCACTTTTTGTGCACGCAGGCCATTGCTTAAACACAGGTGCCATCGATCAATCTTCGATAAATAGGCCTATGGATAGCAGCCAAATATACTGTATCATTAGGCTTTGAATTCCGTCATTTCAGGGCCGAGTGAAGAGATCACAAGCCCAAAAGAACAGAGGAGTGAACCTTAATGCTGTCAAGATCAATCAGCTCCTGAAAAAGAAAGCAAGAGCCTTATCTATAGCGATTGCAAAGTGGGAAGATGGGTTTCATTTCAGGAAAGTGGGCAGTGAGAGTGCTTATACACAGGTGTTAGCGATGAATCTTCAATAAATAGGCCTATTGATAGTAGCTGAAGATACTGTATCCTTAGGCTTTGAATCCCGTCATTTCAGGGCCCAGTGAAGAGATCACAAGCCCAACATAACAGAGGAGTGAAGCTTAGTGCTGTCAAGATCAATCAGCTCCTGAGAAAGAAAGCAAGAGCCTTATTTATAGCGATTGCAAAGTGTGAAGACGGGTTTCATTCAGGAAAGTAAGCAGTGAGAGTCACTTGATCACAGTTGGTGCTCAACTCCAGAAGGAATGAATTTGAAAATCTGGGCACCTGACGACGCTGACAGTGACCCTACTACGTTATGTTTGCTTTGAGGGGACAAAGCATAGTGAATGAGGCTAGGGAAGGCACTGAAAGTACTCAGTTATAGTTATACGCAAATGCTCCTCATGAGGTTATTGACGGAGAAAAAGAATAAAAAATGTACATCTTGTCGCAATAAATTATCAAGAACTTGGTAACGCTAAAGGTGAGCAAAATTAATGATTAGTCGAACTGAGGAACATATATATCATAGTTGGTAAGATATATGATGGTTTTCTTAGAGAAAAATACTAAGGGAAAAGTCACACTATCACCAAAATTACATCAAACTACCAAAAATTGCGAACCAACCAACTTCTAATGAATTAAACAGTCAGAAAAGGATCAGATATATCCAAACATTTGAAAAACGCGTACATGTTTGACCCGAGTAGAGTGCCCTTTTCTTCTCGATTCAACAGAGTCATTTTCTATCTTAAAGAGCTACATTTTTTTTTCTTATTTACTATAAAAGCACAAGTTGCTGAAGAACATATTAGACAATAATATATTTGCTTTGTAAGTGGATTACAATGCTTTTAAACTACTAACTTTGTTACTTCTAAATTATTTTGAATGACACAATTCACTCTCTCCATCTTCGTTAAATTGTTTTTTGTTTACTTGAATGACCGGATTAATTTTTAGAAACACAAGTCTTATTGAAGCTTAATTAACCTTGTTAAAACTTTTGTTTCTCAAATTTCATATAGACGATATTAATCCTCAATATCCAATAATAACTAGAGTTTCAAAGCACAATTTACACAAACTTTAGTAGGGAGAGCAATTGCATGAGAACACGAAAGCTCCGGGTGGAGAAGACAAGCATTGCTCCACTTGTAAAGAATTTGACTGCTCTGTAATCACTAATTATGTATTTGGATTGATCTTCTTACGATGATATGGTGAGTTAAACACGATACACAAACCATGTGCAAGGATATTCATCACTATAGAAATGTCCATGCTTTTAATTGAACTGAAAAGGATCACATGCTTTGCAACGCTATTGAACCGAAAAGGATCACGTGCTTTGCAACATTATATAGTAATTCGAATAACAATATTACAGGCCTTCGTAAGTAAACCGAGTTAAACTTAATTAGTATGACTACTTTAATTGAATCATAAGAAGTAAATTAATTGCGAACTGCTAATCAAAGACTCGTCGAATCATGAAAAGTTCATTACATAAGATATTGCCTTACTTTCTAATGCGAATTGCTAATGCCAATTACCAGCATATTTGTCAACATTTCTTTTGTCACATCAGGTTGTTAGTAAAGAGAATCCTAATTATTCCACATTACACCTTTTCGCTCAAGATACACTAACATCGTAATTAGTTTCAAATATCTTTCATGAATATTTAGTTCTCACCAAACATTACATGTCTGACATTGTACTAATAAAGGTGAAAAAAGTGTTCTAGAGACAATTTGACGTACATAAACTGAAGTGTATAATTGGAGTTATCTAGTCTCTTATAAGATGATTCTATGTTATGTAAGTCTAGGAAATGTGAGATGAAAGTTAGAAACTGGAAAAAAAAAATTGTATTATACTCAAGTGATACTTAACAAAAGTTTAAATTTTGTAACCCGGAAAGTTCATAAAAAGTAAAGTATTTGATGGTTATGACTAATATATATGTAACAAAATTTGTGGAACGAAAGGACTTACGAGCTTAAATGTTATATACTTAAAATCCAGAATCAAATGAATTCAAGAGACCAAGCAGGACACATAAAAAATTCAATTGCTTAAGTAACAAATAGTAGCTGAAACTTTCAAAGATCTTCCTAAATTGTCCACTGTTGACTTTTAAAATTTTGTCCTTTTTTCCGGCAAGCGTATCTGCTAAAGTTTAAAACATCATCTTCTATAACTTTCAGTACCATCCATTATTCATATTCTCTCTTTCTGGATCAGCCGCTTGACTCTATTCCTATTTAGGAATAGAGGCTTCACGCGGCCGGGGCGCCTCGACAAAGGTCAAGGCCTCTATTCCTTCATAGGAATAGAGTAAGGTTAGCTTCTTACTTCTACCCTTGGTTGCTTGCTGACCGGAAACCAGAGGTGGCGAGATAAAAAGAAAATATCCGAAAAAGGAGTTAAGAGTTAACTCAGAGCTCTGAGCTCAGAACTAAGAGCTAATAGCTCAAACTTTTGAGCTACCAAGGCCGCTATTCCGTAATAGCTCAAACTTTTCCTCTCGCCGTTTTTGCTGTTGCCCTCACTACTCCAGTTGATGCCACTGATGCCCATGGTCCATGGAGGATTTAAAGAACATTTAATCCTCCATGGACCATGGGATTAGTCTAGTAGCAATTCCGACTACTGTACCTACCGACACCATCTCTATCTTTTTCTTATGCCATTGAGCTAAACCCATCTCTATCTTTCACCTTTATTGCTTTTGTTATGAAAGAATTTATTGGTATCGTGATAAAAGGTAATCAAAACATTGGAGAACTAACATGATGGTTTGGGTGATAGTCACCTGTTATTATTTGTTGCTAAACAGAGGAGAACTTAACATAGGAGAATTTATTGTTACGAAACGCAGCGACTAAGAAGCAATATATTGAAGAAAAAAAGAAACGAGAAATTTAAATGAAAATAAACCAAATGCACAACACAAGAATTACGAGGTTCACCAATATGGCTACGTCCACAGAGTATGACCAGATTTCGATTTCACTATTCAGCAGCGTTACAACCAAAATCTTAACCCCCACTTTATGTTGTGGTTTTCTCTCTTATCCCAAAACAATACAAGACCATGTATATTTATTTAGAGCTAAGAGGTGATCTTTCTATAAATAACCAATGTGGGACAAAACACTTATATACTTGGGCTAAGTTGTGACCTTCTTTCCAAAAGCAATGTGGGACAACCTCACAAAAACTTGCTTTTGGGTCACTACCTCATTGTAACAATGTCTCTGGATTGAAATCAGGCTCCACATACAACAATCTCCCACTTGGAGACTGATACAACTCCAATGCTGAAACTCCACACAAATGCTGGTCATACTCATGCAAGAAGCATCAACGAAGACTAATCAAAGTTGAGCATAGGCTCAACTTTTGCCTGTCAACCACCTTCGTTAACATGTCCGCGGGATTCTTGTTGCCTTCAATCTTCTCCAAGTTCAGTTGTCCATCCTCTAACAGAGACCGTATAAAGTGATACCTCAACTGAATATGCTTGGTCCTCGAATGAAATGCTGAGTTCTTGGCAAGATGTATTGCACTCTGACTATCAGTCCATAGCTTACAATCTACTTGCCCATATCCCAACTCTGTCAACAACCTCTGAAGCCAAATTATTTCCTTGCTTGCCTCTGTCACAGCAACATATTTTGCTTATGTTGTAGACAATGCAACAATCTTCTGTAACTTAGAGATCTAGCTAGCTTAATGCAGTCCCTCCTACAGAAAAAACATATCCCGTGGTGCTTCTCCCGTTGTCTCTATCACCGCCATGGTCTGCATTTACATAGCCTCGCACATCTATGTTATTACCCTCAAAACATAAGCAGAACCTGGATGTTCCTCTCAAATACCTGAGAATCCATTTCACTGCTTGCCAATGTTCCTTTCCTGGGTTTGTCATGAATCTGCTCACAACTCCAACTGCATGTGCAATATCCGGCCTTGTACTAACCATGGCATACATGAGACTTCCCACAACAGAGGTGTACGGTACCTGTGCCATGTATTCTTCATCCTCCCTGTTCTTGGGACTCAACTCCTTTGAAAGCTTGAAGTGGGCAGCTAAAGGAGTCGTCACAGGTTTAGAGGCATGCAAGTTAAATCTCCTCAAAACCTTTTCAATGTACTCTTCCTGTGACAACCATAACTTTTTCTGTTTTCTGTCCCTGGTTATCCTCATGCCAAGAAGTTGTTTTGCCTTTCCCAAGTTCTTCATAGAGAAAGTACTTGCCAACTTCTCCTTGAGTTCATTAATACTTCTCATGCTTGAACCTGCTACAAGCATATCATCTACATACAGAGTTAAAATAATGAAGTCCCCACTATTAAACTTCTAAAAATAAACACAGTGATCAGAGTCCCATCTAGTGAAGTTTGTCTGCTTCATGAAACTGTCAAACTTCAAATACCACTGTCTAGGAGCTTGCTTTAGGCCATACAAGCTCATCTTCAACCTGCAAACCATTCCCTCCTTACCCTTGACTTCAAAACCCTCTGGCTGATGCATGTAGATTTCTTCCTCCAAATCCCCATGGAGAAATGATGTCTTAACATCCAGCTGCTCTAGATGTAAGTCCTCTATAGCTACAATGCTTAATATCGTACGAATTGAAGTCATCTTCACAACAGGAGAGAAGATTTCTTGGAAATCAATACCTTTCCTCTGCAGTTCTTCTGCAGTTCTGGAATATGTCTAACATCATTCAAAATTAGGGTTCCTCCATTTGACAGTTTAATTTTGACTTTTTCCTTTCCAACAATGCTGCACCGATATCCATTCCCGACAGTCACATGTCCATAATCACCATGAACATAATCACTGAAACAATCCCTATGAGGTGTACAATGAATCGAGGCTCCTGAGTCTACATACCACACTTTGGAATTATCATCCACTGTAGCAGAAAGACATAAATCGTCATATGTCCGTTCGTTTGAACTTACCATGTTTGCCCCTTCATCATCACCTTGTCTTCCCCTTGCTCCCTTTTTCTTCTTTGGTTCTGTACAATCATTCTTCTTATGACCTTCCTTATTACAATTCCAGCATACTATGGTTCTCCCTTTGGACTTCGACTTGCCTCTTGATTTTGATCTTCCTCTTGTAGGACTTCTTCCCCTGTTATTCTGTCTACCTCTGGATTCCACGGACAAAGTAGTACTAGATGATATACCATCACCAATTGTCTTTCTCCGCATTTCATCATTCATCACAGAACTCACAAAATCATTAAGTGTTAGCGTTCCAAAGATAGTAGAATTACTCACTGTCGTCACCAAGTTATTCCAACTATCAGGCAGTGAACACAGAAACAACAAAGCCCTAATTTCATCATCAAAATTAATGCCGACAGATTCCAATTGATTTGTAACACCGTTAAAATCATTTAAATGATCAACAACAGAACCATTTTCAGACATTCTCATATTAAACATTTTTTTCATGAGAAATACCTCATTCGAAGAGAAGGTTTTTCATACAATTTCTCCAATGCTTTCATCACAGCAGCAGTAGTTTTTTCCTTGGAGATATTGAATGCTACTTGTGGGGTTAGGCTAAGTCTTACTGTAGCCAGCGCCTTTCTGTCCAAAATTGCCCACTCACTCGCATTCATCGCTTCAGGTTTCTCTCCCACCAGCGGTAGATACAGATCCTTCTGATAAGTAGTCTTCAACTTGCATCTTCCACCACTGGAAATTCATACCATTAAACTTCTCGATCTTTCCTTTACCTTCTTCGGCCATTGCTCCCACTCAAACGTAAAATCTACGTGAGTAAAACTCGAACCCAAGTTCTGGTACCAGTTGTTACGAAACGCAGCGACTACGAAGCAATATATTGAAGAAAAAAAGAAACGAGAAATTTAAATGAAAATAGACCAAACGCACAACACAAGAATTACGAGGTTCACCAATATGGCTACGTCCCCAGAGTATGACCAGATTTCGATTTCACTATTCAGCAACGTTACAACCAAAATCTTAACCCTCACTTTATGTTGTGGTTTTCTCTCTTATCCCAAAACAATACAAGACCATGTATATTTATTTAGAGCTAAGAGGTGATCTTTCTCTAAATAACCAATGTGGGACAAAACACTTATATATTTGGGCTAAGTTGTGACCTTCTTTCCATACGCAATGTGGGACAACCTCACAAAAAAATGCTTTTGGGTCACTACCTCATTGTAACAATGTCTCTGGATTGAAATCAGGCTCCACATACAACATTTATATCATTATATTCACATGTGATGGTTTGCTTACACGGAGAGGTAAAAAAGAAAAAAGGAAGAAGAACTTTTGGGTTTAAGGTGATTTCAGTTTTTAAAGGAGTTAAGTTACAATTGGGTGTATTAGTGATGGTAGAATTAAATTTTCATAACAAAGAGCTTTGATCTATGATGATTTCAATTTTTAGTTCGAACTTTTAGGAGTTGAGTTCCAATTCTAAGCACTGCCAAATTTTAGTCTTTAGAAAGGAAAAGGAAAAAGAATATCTATTATTTATCTTTATTTTACGCCTCACTTTGTTCAAAATGCACCTGTCTAGGCTCTAGATCTCGTTTGCGCTTTAAGTGCGCATGCGTCTTTAAATACATTGGACTTGATTCACATCTGTTTTCTATACATTTATATTCTTTTGTCACTAAAAGATACATCGGTGAACTTCTAAGCTCTTTAACAACATTATGTTCAAGTTTAGTTAGAGATGTTCTATTTAATTACCAAATTAATCGGACTTTGTGCTACGTTTCAAATATATAAATGAGCAGAAAAGGAAATCTTAATGGCATGGTCTCGATGATTATATAAGTATTACTCTTATGAGATCTAAGCTTGAGAATGACGTGCTTCCAATGTTCATTATTAAGAAGGTGGATATGTGTTATTGTGTAATTAAGTTTTGCATCTGAGTAGGTTTTTACACTAGTAAATTTTGTATTAATTTATCAAGTCCAACTTACTGAGTAGTGAACTATTAAATGAAAAATTCTTGAAGATATTTGTTAGTAAGACGCAAATAGAACGCACCTACAATCTCAAGCTCATAAAACTTGATTCAGTGCAAATTGTTTGTCTGTAAAAATTGTGTAACTCTATTGGTCGTCCGCAAGTTTTTTTTTTTTTTTTGTCTGTAAAAAAAATCTCTTTAGGAAAGAAGTTGAAACTTCTTAATATGTATATAAATTAAATATTCTTTTTGTGAATTTTTTTAGCTAAAGTAAAAAAAGCACAGTTAACTTTAACAAACTTAAAAATTCAAAGAAGATATTTTGATTAAAGAAAGACAAAAGTGCCTTTAATTTTACGAAGCTCTAAAACTCGAAAAAGACATAACCAAATAAAAAACATGTTATCATGCAAATATATAGCATTCGGCCTTTGAATCAGCTTTTTCTCTCAATTTAATAACCTTCTTGCATATAACACTACCTATTTTATTCGCACACATGTACGTAATCTGATGTGCTATGTGACGGAGTTTCATTCCGAGGCTTTGATGTAGAACTACGACCGCATGGCTGCATATCTGCTAGAAACAGCTAAATGGGCATGTCTCCTTTATAATAAAAGAAAAGTTCTCATTTACCCGCGTCTGATTGCAAAGCAGGACTCGCGAAGTTCCTTCTTTCCATGTCTGATACTGCCAGTCAATCATATATTTATTACATCGCTTCTCTTTCAGGTCTATAAAAAGATGCAATGTTCAGTCCTCAATGGCTTCGAAGTACGGTCAAAACAACGGATGCTACTCAGCTGCATGATAAGGCTGAATCATGCCACTATGATGGTTTATGTTTTGGAGTCTCGCGTGTGCTCTTGCGAAGATTTAAGTACGCCAATATAATTAAGACTATGCAGAAAGTGGGATAAGGCTGGCAGTACTAAGCAATTTATGAAGCTCGAATTGCAGTTTGGCCTTGCTGTGGGTTGGTTATGGGCCCTAAACTTTCATAGGCGAAGGAAACCTGGTACTTATTGTTCCTGAGAGCTTTCACTAAATGCTGAAGGTTATTCAAATACATAGGGCTGCAACCACCAAGAGTGCTTGAAATTTCTCCAAATCGCTTGATTCTTGACATGTTTAATTGCTTTAGATTTTTCAAGTTCCCCACTTGTGGTGGTAGTCACCTGAGCAAATATTTGGGCCTAACTGGAGACCTAAAGTCAGGAAGGAAGTTCAGTAATTTGCTTAGGTATCAGCACAGTCGAGCTCCTCCAAATGATTGTAGACTTGTGCAATTACCCAATACAATACGTATATTTCCATCAAGCATATTCCTTCTCAATATTATGAGAGTAAGCAATTGAACAATGTTGCCAATAGATGTTGGATTTTTTCTGAGATGTTTTTTGATGACATGCGTAGTACTGTCAACTCGAAAAGTTATCAAACGGGTTCAAGAACACTGCCTCTGAGCGTATTTCGAGCTAATGTCAAGGACATCATGTTGACAGAAGTGGTATGCTTTCAGATATGTGGTAGCTTACTGGAGAGATTGGTAAAGTATTTTGGATACACAACACCAAAACCAATGTCTTCTAAAGCCATTGTTTGTGTACTGGTACAATTGACTGAAAAATCGAGGAATATCAAGTCATTGGGTTTATCAATTTTAAGTTGGTTTCCACCAAGACCTAGTCTTTCTAGGTCATGAAGGTTTCCCAGATTCATTGGTGCAGACCAACTGAAGCTTGCATAAGAATATCGAAAACTACAGATTTAGAAGCATTAGGCATAAAGTATTTCTTGTGGGATAGTCCCATGAAAGCTATTATTCTTCAGATAGATTTCCGACATGAGGAGATGCTGAACCCACTGATTTTTTTAGCCGAAAAAATCTAGCACTGTTGCCTGTGGCAGCAAAGCAGATCGAATAACAGTAGCTTAGAAAGTATGTTTATGTGCTATAGCTTAGAAAGTATGTTTATGTGCTACTTGGTTTTAGAGGACAGCACACCAAGTGAAAATAGAATCAAATATTTCTGTATTTATGACTAATTAAAATCTTGCCAGACTGAAAATAGTTTGCTTGAAGTTAAGAAATCGACATTGAAAACTTTCATCAATTGTTGGACAAACTTTTTAAAGTAGACTTCAGTCCTTCATTTTTTCCAAATTGAGCAGTCTGTAACTGCAATTGGCTCCACCTCTTTGAGCTTCTCTCTCTGTGTGTGTCCATCTCTGTCTTTACTCATTATAAGCCTTTGTAATCCGATGGAGCTCTTTGACAACATTCCCACTGTCCATTCTCTCATGTGGCAATTCTGCAGAGCATATAACTCCAAGTTGGAGAATAGACTCCAAACATGACTTGAGTTTAGCAAACTCGCCTTTGCCACGCCTGTTCTTATTCAAACCTTCCATTTCTTCAAGTAGGATCGTTGAATCAACAATCTCCATCACGCGATTAGGGAGAGCAAACTTGACATAGTTATGAAGGCTAAAGTTGTCTATAAATATGCTGTCAGTAGGTCTTTTTCCGGTAAACATTTCCAACAACATGATTCCATAGCTGTACATGTCAGCTTCTGTGGATACTTCCTCCCCCATGCCATATTCTGCAATGCGGAACAGCTTAGATACTTCTTTAGACATGTAGATGGAACTGTATAAGCAGATTAGCGGCTTCATCACAGATTCTTTTGGTATGAAACGCAACAAGGAGTAACTTAGTATATATCAGGCTCCAAATCTAAAATCATCTCCAGATCTCCAAGATGAGATTCAGTCAGCAGCTACAATTTGCAAGATCAGAACTAAAGCAGGACTAACTAATACTACCACCATCTCAATGGATTTTCCCCTTTGACCCTTGGTGATAGCCTTGGATTAATGCTGGTAAATGAAACTACTGAACTGAAAGTAAATGGCAATCACAGATTAAATAAGTATTATTTGGCAACGCAAGCATGGGTCAATACAACGAGTAAAGTCACATTTAATTTGCAAGTACTAAATCTATCCTGGGAATTTGCAACTGTCAAAGGAAAAAAGCGAAATGGAGTATATGAATGAGCATTATGTACCTGGAGCAATATATCCAAGTGTTCCTCGAATTCCAGCTGAACTAAAATGTGCATTGTTCGATAAATTTGTATTGGCTGACATAAACCTTGCAAGGCCAAAATCACCAACATGTGCACAAAGGTCATCGTCAAGAAGAACATTGCTTGGCTTGAGATCACAGTGGCAGATTATCGTTTCACAATGATGGTGAATATAATCCAATGCAGAAGCCACATCAATTGCAATGCTTAGTCTCTGGACCAAGTTCAAGTCCGACCCCTGCTCTTCAGCTTGAGTTGGATGTAACCAGCTGTCTAAACTCCCGTTTGGCATAAATTCAAAGACGAAAGCCTTGAAGTCTTTGCCTTTGAAATCTAAGCTTGAGCAAACGGTGATGATCTTGATGAGATTCCTATGACGGAGGATTCTCAACACATCGCACTCTGCCATGAAACTCTTGTTAGCTCCACGTTCTTGAAGTTTAAGTACCTTCACGGCAACAATGTGTTCACCAAAATTTAGACTGCCTTTGTAGACGGAACCATACCTACCCTCGCCAATCAAATTACTTGGAGAAAACTCATTGGTAGCATGAAGAAGTTCTGCATAAGTGATTTTTGGATATTCGTTTTCCAAGAGTGAGGCAGAAGAGGTTCTCTGTTGGGATCTTTTGAGTCGATAAAAGATCAAAAAAAGACATGCTAACAGCAGAACAATGGGGAGAATAATTAAAAGAGGTATCATATTGTCTGGAAATGGTCTTTTATTCTTCTTTGAGAACTTTATGGGACAGGCAGTCAAATGCAGTGGTTGAATTCCCCCACAAAGCTTCATATTTTTTCCCACGATAGAAAATGCACTAATGTTGTTGAAAACTCCCACTTTTGGAACTTCCCCTTCAAACATATTATGCGAAAGGTTGAGGCGCATTAGAGGTAGCTTGCCTAGAAACTCTGGAATCTGCCCAGACAGATTATTTTGGGACAGATCAAGTTGTTGGATGCCTTTTAATTGGTCAAGTGATGATGGAATGGTGCCATCCAAAAAATTGCCATGCAAATCTAGGTACTCCAGTACTTGACAACTACCAAGAGCGCTTGGGATTTCTCCCGTCAATTTGTTTCCTGAAATGGACAATTCTCTGAGGTTTTTCAAATTGCCCACCTGTGATGGAAGTGATCCTGAGAATTCATTTAGATCCAAGTTGAGGCCGATTGTGAGGGAAGAAATTCCAATAACTTGCTCGGGTATCACGCCAGTTAGGCGATTGCTTCCTAAATAAAGTTCTTGTAGATTCGTGCAGTTACCCAACTCAGCTGGTATACTGCCCTCGAGCATGTTTGCTGCAGCACTCACAAAGCTCAGCTTGGTAATGTTGCCAATGGATGGTGGAATTTTTCCAGAGATGTTATTCATCCTAATCCCCAGTCCTTGCAACTTGGAAAGTTTCCCAATGGATTCAGGAATGCTGCCTGAGATCATGTTATCAACTATTGATAGAAGGTACAAGTTGTTGAGGTTACCAATCTCTTGTGGTATGCTTCCGGATATTTTGTTCAATCCCAGCCATAATATCTCCAGTTTAGATGACAGATTTGCAAGAGAACCGGGCAACACACCTCCAAATTGATTTTCGAAGAATATCAAGTTTCGTAGATTAGTGCAATTTGTCAAGGATGCAATGAAGCTCAAGTCGTCCGGTTTATTCGACCCGAATCGGTTTTCATTAAGTTCTAGACTCTCTAAGTCGCGAAGGTTTCCCAGATTCGTCGGTATAAGCCCCGCGAAATTGTTCCCAGACATGCTCAACTCCAAAAGTCCAGAAGCGTTAGCCATCGAGGGTGGAAACGAACCCGAGAAGTTGTTACCTCCGACGTAAAGGTACTTGAGGTTTGGCAGTGTGAGGCCCAAATCTAGTGGAAGATGACCATGCAATCTGTTGCCTACGAGGTCAAAGATATGAATGGATGATATGTTGTAAAGCTGCTGAGGAATCGTACCGGACAACTGGTTAAGACCTAAACTAAAAATCGTCACGTTGCGAAGCTGCCCAAGTTCGGAAGGAATGTTTCCCTCCAGCTTGTTAATGGCCAAACGAAGCTCATGAAGAGAGGTGAGGTTCCCGATTGAAGGTGGGATTCTGCCTGTGACATGAAACGGTTCTCGGTTAGGCATAAATTCTGATCAATGCGCCTACAAATGTCATAATCATTTTAATTGATTATTTATATTATTAGACAGATAGTAACAATTGCTTAAGAGATTTAATGTATTTTACTAAAATTACATTTGACTAATTACACCAGATTTATCTCATTTGTTTGAAAAAGGTAGTAAAAATACTATATAGGAAGTTACAGCTTCATGTAAATTAAAAAACCATATAATTAAGGAAAACTTCTCTTGGTCGCGGTAATTTTCGTCCCTCTCCAAAAAGAGACGTCATTATCGCTCTTGTAGACAAAAGTGAAAAAAGAGCGTCTCCTTTCATCGTCAATGCCCTGCTTCATTTGTTCTACAATAATGCATGTCATAACAATAAGACATGATATGAGGAAGCGCTTAACATATGGTACTGATTCTTTCAAGTATTTTTTTTTTATCTTAATAAATGATTAGAAAGTATAAGTTTATATCTTTTCTTCTTCTTTTTGTACGAAAGTGCATGAGTAAAGCTTAACTAACAATTATTCTCCAAATCATACGGACCACAACAAAATAATGGATTTATCTCATTTGTTTAAAGGGTAGTTAAATATTATAGAAAACGTTACAGATTTATGAGGGTTGTCCCCTCCTACCAATATCTCCACCATATTTATTTTTAACTATTTCGTCCCACAAACTTGTATAAGTGTGACATTTAACACACAATTGCGTTGTGACAAAACACACACACACACACTCTCCCCCGACGTCTCCGAGATCAGAAGGCCACCTTGGATCTCAGTTTTCCCCCCATCGACATTTCCTGCGCCGCGGTACCACCTCCAACTTTTCCCAGAAGAAGACCGGCTGCACTCGCCAAGCACAACTCCTAGTGCACCCCCTCCACCTTGGCAGCACCGGCGGCCTCGTCGTCTTCAACCCCGAGCTCGCGGCACGCACCTAACAACCACTCCACAACCACGGTAGAAATCGCCACCCAACCTACATGTTGCCGCACGAACCACCACTCACTGCACAATCTTCAGTCACCACACAACGCCACACGCCGACAAATCTCCGCATCACTACCCGAAATGTGCAATTGCCATCACCACTCTATACACCAACCACCGCCTCCACCAATCACTATACAGAGCACCGTCGACGATTGGATTTTAGGATCTGGATTCGGTTTTGAATTGGTAAGGGTAGGCATGGAGGTTGATAGCAACAAGCTGGTGGCGGTAAGTGTGCTGGTCGAGGCCGTCCAGTGATTGTAAGAAGGAGATTAGAAGGGGGAAAAAAAGGCCAAAAAGATCTTTTTGGCCCTAGAAAATTTGAACTGTTCGGATACCTGAAAATTTTGCAACCTCATCACTTTGACGAAGATTTTAACTGGAATTTGATGGAGAGCGTTAAATACCACATTTATGCAAGTTTATGGTTTATAGTGTCAAACGTTATCATGGATAAGCTTGAATGCACCTCACCTAATTAACCATTGATGAGAGTAAGAGGAAGCTAACCTTGGAAAGAGTTGTTAAACAACAAAAGAAACTGTAGACGAAACAATTGGCCTATATCTGGAGGAATGTTGCCATGGAAGCTATTGTTGTTGAGACAGATCTTCCTAAGGAAGGTCAGCCTTCCAATTTGAGGAGACACTGAACCCACTAAATTTTGTGCCACCAACCGTAGTGCGGTTACTCTTTGATGCTGGCGATCGCATGTAACTCCTTTCCATTCGCAGAAATGGAGAGAATCATTCCATGAGCTAAGGACTGCGAGAGGGTCTTCCTGAATTAGATCCTTGAACGCGAGCAAAGCCTGTCGATCCGTCTCATTCGTGAAACCGGCTGCAGCAACCGATCCTCTGCAGTTCATGGCAAAGACAAGCCAAGAGAGTATAAGAGACAAGTTTAGTACCCTTCGAAACATGTTAGAGGAGGCCATGACCATGCACATCAATTGTGAGAAGAAAGATGAGCTTCAACTGGTAATATAGAGGAGGCCATGACCATGCACATGTTAGGGTCGACCTCCAGTTGACCTGCTTTTTAGTCTTCGGCTGCTATGGCTCCCACCTCTTTGAACTTAAGGCTTAACATCATTAGTAAGCTGAATCTTGCAATGGAAGAAGAAAATCAAATGCTGAGTAATTGTGACTGGCCAAGTCATGGGACATGGATATCCCTTTCACCTATCTGCATGGAGAAGACAAGGAGCGGAGTAGCGCCACGAAAATTTTATTGGTGGGGCGCCCCAAAGTGATGCTATCTGAACAAAGAAATGTTCGTGGCACATCATTTTGAGTTGTGACCAACAGATGATGTCCGTCAGTTAGATATAGAGGTGGTTAAGGTGTATATTGGTTTTTTTTTTTTTCAGTAGCTTGTTAATTGTTAACATATATAGGAGGTGCTACTCTTGCTTGATACTTGTCACTGGTATATTTCATTCCCATATCAACTCAGTCACTTCATCTCTGCCTGGATCGAGCCTTCCATGTGATAAACTTTAAACGTTATGTATTTGTGCCTGTTTGAATATTATATTTCTTGTAAGTCAAAATACTATGCAGTAATATGTGAACGTCAGCCTCCGGGTCGGAGCCACGGCATCTTTGTTATCAGAGTCTAGACTTAAGATTATGTAGACTCCCCGGCCTAAGTTTTTAGTGATCAGATTTTTTATGTTTGGAATAGTGTATAGGATCTAGCTTTTGTTATGCCTTGCCTTGAAACGTACATTTCCATAAGTAATTTATCTAGATTGTTAACCATTTTATAAACCCGGAGTAAAAGCCGTTGTACTAGTTATCTATTCCTACAGGAGGTTTTCAGACCTTCGATGCTTTATACGTATATGGTCTGCTTCTTGATGGTCGTGGTTATGATTTTGCTTTATATTCATACCATGAGATGATGGTCGCGGTTATGATTTTGCCAGCTGCTTCCACGTTCAACAGTTATGCCAACTTTGTTTGTGTTTCATAAGTTTTTTTTAACTGACCTCAATGTGAAACTTTTCTCGGATATCGATGTGGATGTAATACAATTTGGTGGTACATTTGATTTGTCTAGTGTCAAAAAGCAAAAAAGATTTTGTTAGTTGATTTAAGAGCATTTGAGGCTTGGACAAGAGATAGTGATCTTAACACAAGTATAAAAACAGTATTGTTGACAACACAAGTATTTTCATGACAGTTAATGCGTAAACACGTGGCATGATGAGAACCGTGAAAAGTGCCTTGATGTGGGAAGTGGAAATAAGCACGTCTATTACGGTTAATGATGAGATAATAGTTACCGATAGTGGAATGAAAAAGATAAGTGAATGGGAGAGAACACGCGGGAAGCAAAAATTTGAATGAGTCGTACAGAGAGGAAAAACCACTAACAGGTATAACAAAATCGGCGATAATGGATAACGTGAAGACAAGGCAAGAAAATCGGTAGCAACGGTTGACAAGCGATTTCTGGAGTGGAGAACTGTCAACACTATTGAAGAGACTTCGAACGGAAACGGCCGATCGTGGAGTTTAAGAAGTTATTCTCAATAAAGATAAGGATAAACAGTTACGGAAAGGAGACGGTTATGAACGATGCAAGTATAAAAGAAGCGCAGAACAACGAGGAAAGGAGTCGTCAAATTCACAAACAAAACTAGACTTAGGAAAGATAGCTTGTAATCTTCTAGCCAATTTCTTTTATCCAATTCTTTAAATGATCTGTCTTGTATCGATAGAAAATCCCATATGCTGCCTTACAATTGTGTTCATTGTATTGTAAGGATTGTCTTCATCATTTCAGTCGGCGCATCAATTTTAGATCTATTCAGTGTATTATCGTTAGTTAGTTTTTATTTTTAGCGAAATTCCCAGGCCCGAGAGGTAAAAAGATCTCACACTGTTTATCGGTTGTGTCATAGGCACACGATCGATAGTGAGTTTGTCCAGCAGCGCAAACTAGTATATACATGTTTATTAATTTTGAATGTTTTAAAGGGTGTATGACATAGAGTTGTGACATAACTCACAGTGTCTTTAGAGGTCAATTTATGGGAAATGGAATGAATTGAGCCATCGACTTATGACTTTGATACCCAAAACTCTACGGTGGGCTCGCGCATAGCATTATTACTTCTGTATTTGGGAGCGTTTTGGGAGCGTAACAAATTAAAACGCATACTTATAAGTGAAGATTAGCTATCTATAGGTCTATGATTGCGCTTTGTTATTTGGCCTAGTACTAGTATTAGCATAATTATAACGAGTGCAAAAATAAAGTTGATAATCTCAATTTTGTTAAAAAAAAATAAAAAACAAGCATTACGGATAAGTATTTATTATTACATTCGATAAAATGAATCCTAAATTACCGAAAAATAGGTTAGTTATGCGTATGACAAAATAAGTTAGCAAAATTTTATAATCATATCAAGCCTTTTTATTTTTTTTTTGGTGAAAGTCCAATATTATTGCTTGTAAAAGTTAACTGTTCAGTACATTCTTGGTATCTACCAACTCTACTACTATACCACACTACACTCCCATATTATCTACTTTACACCATGACGAAAGAAAAAAAAAAAGGAATATCCCCTTTATAACAGTATGTCTTCATGTGTCCAGCACCTTATTCCAGCTTATTAGCTGAAAACATTGTTCCTCATTCTTATATTGTATTGCTGTTCAAACAGTCTTGCATTTCTCTCCCTCCATACCATATCAAACTTAACCTTAATTTTAACTACAGTTTTTTTTTTTTAAATAAACATATGATAACTTAGCAATTTTTGCTCAAGCATAAATACAAAAAAAAAAACAGAATAAATATGTTTATGAATTACCACAGAATCTCTAAATGTCTAATTACGTAGTCACTTCTATTAGCATAAATGAAAACAAGGGGAAACATTTAGAATACGCGCTCAAAATCCATTAAATCACAGTATAAAAATGTTTGTCTTGACGTTCATGCAGCAAATTAGCATCACGCTTCTTCTTCTTTTTTTGGGTAAAAGGTCCGAGAGATGCATCACCCTTCTTTTATACCGTTCAAAGGAAGAGCATTAATTGGAAAAGACAATAAACATTCTTGTATATCTAAAAATGGTGAATATTTAATTTGCTTCGCATCACATGAAAGAGCGCTTGAACAAAATTGAAAATGCATGTCTTTCATCTTTTTGATTACTCAACAAAGTTCAGATCACAAAATTGAAAAAAAGAAACTTCAAAATCAATGAATACCTTGAAAGCTCCGTATCAATTTCAATTCATTAGAATCAAAACTCCACGAAAAATGGTGCCATATTGATAGCAAGAAAAGAAACAGAACAGAACCCCATCAAATCGATCAATGAAAAGTGATTGATCCGAAAGTCTCTCTCTCTCTCACAAAAAAAAAAAAAAAAAAGAAAAAAAAATGACGCGCATAATTGAAATTCAGTGGTAAACAACAAATATGTCGCCCCCCTCTCTGCACTTAAAGGTACCACTGATTCGCAGGAAGTTCTTCCCCAGAAACCAATTCAGGAAAGAGGCCGACGCATACTCTGAAAATTCAGGACGGGCTCCAATACTTGTCTTATGTTATTCTCTCAACACTAGTGCCCGCTGCTTAAAAGGTTAATAAATTAATTGCCTTTCTTATTCCTCTCTGCAAAGGGCACATGTATACAATTCCAGGTGGTTAGTCCCATGGTTTTTGAGAGGGAAAAAATAGACGTGGCCTTGAAAATCAAACATGATTGGATTATTCCCATGGTTTTTGAGGTGCATAAGCCGCTTAATGTTTGGATTATCCCTAAGATTTTTGGGCAATTCAGAACATTCTGAAGCGTGTTTCACGCTTCAGAGTGAGATAACTTTCCCACCTTCACATTCTGGTCCACCAGCAAGGAACAATTATGACCCAACCTTGTTTTCAACACTATCTTGCTACCGTTCATACTTTGACGAATTCCCATTCTGCGTAAATCGAGATTTCTCTTAACCACCTTGTCCTCAGCCTGATCTTGCAATGGGCATGCCACCTCACTCAAGATCATGGCCTCTTGACCCTCCTCATACAAAATGATGTACGGGGACTGCAAATACAGCATAATGGGAAATGGTTCAATGTGAATGCCCTTTCCGGCCAACTCTTTTCTCGTTAATACCGGGGACCAACTTGAGGTCATTTTCATATTCGACCATTCATTTCCTGGTCATACGTTGTTTTCAAAGAATGTTGTCCCACAAATTCAATTGTTAACTTTGGCAAAATTGTAGAAACATTAATCCATTGACCATTCATACTTTCTTATTTGCTAGATATTCAGCAATGAGAAGTACAAGTGTGTCATGCATCGAGCAGCTGTCAATAACAAAGTTACAAGAAGCCTAGCTTTGTATAATTAGCTCCTATTACCGATTAGCGAATCGAAAGAGTGGCTAAGATAGAAAAGGGGAGGCAAGTAACGGGTCTGTTTGAAAACTGGTTGGTTTTCAGATTTTTCTCTCTAGTTTTATAAACTTGAAAAAAAAAAAACGCATTTCACACAGTTTTTTTGTTTTGTTTTGTTTTTTTTCTTTTAGTTTTGAAAACCAACTTTTAAAAGAGCGCTGTTTTTGAAAACTCTCATTTTCGAGTTTTTGGTTTCCAGTTTTGAGGACCCCCCTAACATTTAGAATACGCGCTCAAAATCCATTAAATCACAGTATAAAAATGTTTGTCTTGACGTTCATGCAGCAAATTAGCATCACGCTTCTTCTTCTTTTTTTGGGTAAAAGGTCCGAGAGATGCAT
This sequence comes from Escallonia rubra, assembly GCA_033065855.1. Taxonomy (NCBI): domain Eukaryota; kingdom Viridiplantae; phylum Streptophyta; class Magnoliopsida; order Escalloniales; family Escalloniaceae; genus Escallonia; species Escallonia rubra. The sequence continues at coordinate 23,704 of JAVXUO010002868.1, read as the reverse complement.
CACCCTTCTTTTATACCGTTCAAAGGAAGAGCATTAATTGGAAAAGACAATAAACATTCTTGTATATCTAAAAATGGTGAATATTTAATTTGCTTCGCATCACATGAAAGAGCGCTTGAACAAAATTGAAAATGCATGTCTTTCATCTTTTTGATTACTCAACAAAGTTCAGATCACAAAATTGAAAAAAAGAAACTTCAAAATCAATGAATACCTTGAAAGCTCCGTATCAATTTCAATTCATTAGAATCAAAACTCCACGAAAAATGGTGCCATATTGATAGCAAGAAAAGAAACAGAACAGAACCCCATCAAATCGATCAATGAAAAGTGATTGATCCGAAAGTCTCTCTCTCTCTCACAAAAAAAAAAAAAAAAAAAGATAAAAAAATGACGCGCATAATTGAAATTCAGTGGTAAACAACAAATATGTCGCCCCCCTCTCTGCACTTAAAGGTACCACTGATTCGCAGGAAGTTCTTCCCCAGAAACCAATTCAGGAAAGAGGCCGACGCATACTCTGAAAATTCAGGACGGGCTCCAATACTTGTCTTATGTTATTCTCTCAACACTAGTGCCCGCTGCTTAAAAGGTTAATAAATTAATCGCCTTTCTTATTCCTCTCTGCAAAGGGCACATGTATACAATTCCAGGTGGTTAGTCCCATGGTTTTTGAGAGGGAAAAAATAGACGTGGCCTTGAAAATCAAACATGATTGGATTATTCCCATGGTTTTTGAGGTGCATAAGCCGCTTAATGTTTGGATTATCCCTAAGATTTTTGGGCAATTCAGAACATTCTGAAGCGTGTTTCACGCTTCAGAGTGAGATAACTTTCCCACCTTCACATTCTGGTCCACCATCAAGGAACAATTATGACCCAACCTTGTTTTCAACACTATCTTGCTACCGTTCATACTTTGACGAATTCCCATTCTGCGTAAATCGAGATTTCTCTTAACCACCTTGTCCTCAGCCTGATCTTGCAATGGGCATGCCACCTCACTCAAGATCATGGCCTCTTGACCCTCCTCATACAAAATGATGTACGGGGACTGCAAATACAGCATAATGGGAAATGGTTCAATGTGAATGCCCTTTCCGGCCAACTCTTTTCTCGTTAATACCGGGGACCAACTTGAGGTCATTTTCATATTCGACCATTCATTTCCTGGTCATACGTTGTTTTCAAAGAATGTTGTCCCACAAATTCAATTGTTAACTTTGGCAAAATTGTAGAAACATTAATCCATTGACCATTCATACTTTCTTATTTGCTAGATATTCAGCAATGAGAAGTACAAGTGTGTCATGCATCGAGCAGCTGTCAATAACAAAGTTACAAGAAGCCTAGCTTTGTATAATTAGCTCCTATTACCGATTAGCGAATCGAAAGAGTGGCTAAGATAGAAAAGGGGAGGCAAGTAACGGGTCTGTTTGAAAACTGGTTGGTTTTCAGATTTTTCTCTCTAGTTTTATAAACTTGAAAAAAAAAAAACGCATTTCACACAGTTTTTTTGTTTTGTTTTGTTTTTTTTTCTTTTAGTTTTGAAAACCAACTTTTAAAAGAGTGCTGTTTTTGAAAACTCTCATTTTCGAGTTTTTGGTTTCCAGTTTTGAGGACCCCCCTACCCCCCCCCCCCCCCCCCAAAACAGCCACCGCTCGCCTCCACTGGCCACCGCCATCAAAGAAAAAATTCAAAATAAAAACTGGGCAATCAAACACCCAAAAGAAAAAACTTAAAATAAAAACTGGGTAACCAAAAGAAAAAACTCAAAATAAAAACTGAGTAATCAAACACCCATTTATTTTTGTATAAAATAAAAACTAAATTGATTTTTATTTTTATTTTTTCAGAAACAGAAAACCAAAACTGTAAGTAATTTCAAACGCTATCGAAGTTATGCAAGTAACATGGTATGAATCACAATCCACAAACTATAACCAATGAATTGGAATTTTGCTTCAAGTCATCGGAATATAAGTTGGCTCTTGCATATGCAAAGGGCAATCAATTATAAGTGGGTGTATCATATATTTAAACATGGATTCGTGGCAGCAAAAACCACAAGACAAAACATACAAGAAAAGTTCTCACGCATGTGAACAAGCCTGCACAGGCAAAAACGAAGGGGGCAGGGGGGCCTGCCGATGAAGAGAAAAATTAAAGAGCAAAGCAGCCAAGGTCAAATAAGCTGTACGAAGAGAGGACAGGTGACAAGACTTAAAAACAAAGGTAAAGGCCAAAACATGCTAGTTGGCCACGATTATGCAATCTTGGTTATGTTATACAAGCTACAGATGAACAAGCAAAGCAAATGGCAGGAGAGCTGCAGGACCGCACCAGTAAGAAACATGCTTGTCACTCCTTTCGGTGTACCCTAAAGGAGTGACATGATGAAGGTGCACACTGTAGAGATGTGTTTATAAAGCCGCGTAAGGTGATAAACCCTAACGTGTTTTGGCCCTTTTGATCCGTAAATTTGACTCCAATTTAAAAAGTTGTCTGCCAACAAATAAAAAGTATCGACTTTAAGACTAACTACACTACTTGACAAAAGAGAATATTGCACAGGTCTCATAGTGGAGGTAATTTATAGACACAATAAATATTTATACTAGTCAATAATGCAAAATATTGTTGACCGGTCAAATTAAATATTTACCGTCGCGACAAAAGCGGGTTCAAGTGCTGCTAGAACCAAGTAAAATTTTAACCAAGAATCATTTCATAATTAAAGAGGGACAAAATCTCTTTAATTACGTAATCAAGGCCTAATTCATGCGTTCTTCAAAATTAAGTTTACTATTATGTCCATAATAAAAAGGCTTGAGGTAGAGAAGAATGATACATATGGTCTTTGCAAACAAAACCAGAGATCTGTCAAAACTCTGTCGTCTCAAGAATTATTGCGCCTTGTGCTTCAATTAAAGAACAATTCACATTAATCCATGGTCATTCTTCAATCGAGCCTTTCAAAAGCATGCCTGTAACGGCCGGGCTCCTTTCGGTGTACCCTAAAGGAGTGACGTGATGAAATTGCACACTGTAGAGATGTGTTTATAAAGCCGCGTAAGGTGATAAACCCTAACGTGTTTTGGCCCTTTTGATCCGTAAATTTGACTCCAATTTAAAAAGTTGTCTGCCAACAAATAAAAAGTATCAACTTTAAGACTAACTACACTACTTGCAAAAAGAGAATATTGCACAGGTCTTATAGTGGAGGTAATTTATAGACACAATAAATATTTATACTAGCCAATAATACAAAATTTTGTTGACCGCTCAAATTAAATATTTACCGTCGCGACAAAAACGGGTTCATGTGATGCTAGAACCAAGTCAAATTTTAACCAAGAATCATTTCATAATTAAAGAGGGACAAAATCTCTTTAATTACGTAATCAAGGCCTAATTCATGGGTTCTTCAAAATGAAGTTTACTATCTTGTCTAATAAAAGGCTTGAGGTAGAGAAGAAGGATAAATATGGTCTCTGCAAACAAGACCAAAAATCTGTCAAAACTCTGTTGTCTCAAAAAATTTTGCACTTGCCTTTCATTTGAAGAACAATTCACACTAATATATGGTTGTTCTTCAATCGAGCAATTTCAAGATCAAAGATTAATTTCTCTTTGATCTTAAATATCAAAGAAAAATTCCCCTCCAAGTTTGGTGATTCTAAAAGTCAAGGATTGCCACACTCGTCGGGTATAAAGCCTCAAACCTCTCGATCAAGTACCACTTCAACGACCTTCCGATCGTGAAGATTGAAGAAGTCAAAGTTAGTGTTTCAAGATCAAGCTACTTCAGTCCTTGGACCTTGACCAATTCAGAAGTTGAATAAGAGGATTTTACCATATAGTTTGTGTAAATTCACAGAGTGGTGTAATTCCTTATATTTTCATTTCATATTGAATTTTGTGCATTGTTTCTTATCTCGCAACTTAGACACAAAATATATGATTTAGGTATACTTCGCAAAAGCTACAAAGTAGATTCGTTTCGCAAGGGAATGAACATCAGGATTCTTTTTTTGCGACTGCCTTGGAATGGTAGCACCAATCCAACGGTTTATATGGTGTATAACTTCAAATGAATTTTTCCTAGGTATTTCTCAAGGCTTTAAGAACCATATTTTTGAAGAGTTGCGACTTCAATTTAGGGTTCTTATTAAGCACCAATTCATTGCACATAGAAGTGAAATCCAAAACTTTATTTGCCAATAAAATTGCAACTTGATCATTCTTCTCTATCTTTAAAAGTTATTGAAATTCTTTCTGATGTTCTTCGTATTTACTCTAAGGGTTCGATTGGCAAACAGAATTGGAATTGGAATTGGAATTGGAATCGGAATTGAGAATTGCAATTCAATTCCAATTCCAATGAAATTGGAATTTCTTTGGAATTAAATAGAATTTGTAATTCCCTTGATCGGTTAGCACAGACAATTAGATTAAGAATTAAGATTGTTAACGTAAAAAAACAAGAGGTAAATATGCAAAACGGAAGTTTCATATTTGTCTTTCCAAATCATACCCAACAGCCCGCCCCGCCCCATAGAACAGAAGAAAAAGAAAAGAAAAGAAAATACACACACGGTGACTTACGTACAAAATGAAAAAATGCAACTAATTGATAAGCAAACTTGAACTTGCAACGTAATAGTTATATTAGAACTTTAATGCTATGTTAGTACTTGACAACAAGAAAATGTTCTCAAAGAAATGTGCTTAGACTTAACAAAATAAAGTGGCTCTTAAATGTAACAAGTGATTAACAAGTTAGATCTCTACCAGTAAATAAGATAATAACTTCTAAAAAACTAGACTTGAAAACAATTCAAAGTTCAAAAGTTCCTCGTTGGCCCCATATCTTAAGTATTGCTGATTTGCATCATTAACCATGGCCTCCTCAAGTGAAATGGAAGGGACATGAATGACTCAAACTTTCTCACATTGCCGGTCAGCACTCATAAGCTTTGAGCAACTCATGCCGATCCAAATCTGGCACCTCTGGTAACTTCTCATAAATGAAATCCGCACTTGCAATTGTAACTTCTGATGCACATACCTTGTCAATGGCACTAGCCATTGAAGTAACGGCTGTAGCAATTGCATCACTAGTTCGACTTCTTGTTCACAACCTATCCGGACCGTATCCCGGGGCCCGCTAAGAGACTCCAGTGGCACGACACGTCACCCGCAGACCGCACCCCAAGGCCCGCTAAAAGGCTCCAGTGGCACGACACGTCACACGCTCGGTAGTCGAACTTACTCAACATCGTTCCTCGGTGAAAGCGCTCCGATGCTCAAACATCATCATTGCTCGGTCAAAACGCTTCGCGCCTCAATCATTCAGACGGCGATCGAAAGTACCTTCCCCCCCGAGGGGTCGGCCACCTCCTTGAGGAGGGGGTCGGCCAACCACCTTGCAAGGGGGTCGGCCACCCCTTTGCTAAGGGGGTCGGCCACCCCTTTTGCTAGGGGGTCGGCCACCCCTTTGTTGAGGGGGTCGGCCACCCCTTTTGGTGAGGGGTCGGCCACCCCTTTGGTGAGGGGGTCGGCCACCCCTTTGGTGAGGGGGTCGGCCACCCCTGTCCTTAGGGGGGAGGGGACCTGCTTACCGCTTCCATCACCTCATTCAACGCATTCAGCAACGCTCACTCATCACTAGTAGTCGCGTGACGCCCTTTATCGCCGACACAACCAACCGGGGGCTCCGGCCCTCGCCCGCCGCGCAATCAACCGGGGGCTCCGGCCCTTACTCGCACAATCGACCGGGGGGGGTTCCAGCCCTCGCCCGCACAATCAACCGGAGGCTCTGGCCTTCGCCAGCACAATCAACCGACGAGCTCCGGCCTTCGCCAGCACAATCAACCGACGAGCTCCGGCCCTCGCAAGCACAATCAACCGGAGGCTCCGGCCTTCGCAACAAGGATGGGCTTACAACCCTAAAGCCATTACCGGCACAATCACCCAACGGACTCATGGGGGGCTCCGCTCGTAGTGCTCCGGCACGAGGACCCCTCGCCACGGACTCTAAATATCAAGCTGTGAGCATGTGCGCTCATGTTACCTTTGATCATCGACACCGCCAGGGCAATGAACCGCGAGTCACTCCGGGACGGGAGTAGGTCCTCGGAGGGCATCGTGTCCGGCACGCCTGGCAGTTGGCTGCAGGGGCAACCCTCACCGCTGCCAGGATCTCAGCGCGTCTCATGACGCATCTCGTGGGATTCAGTAAGGGCTTGGACTGGAGGCTGGGGCAACGGGCTACTCTGACCATGCTACCGCAGTGTGGTCAGTCTTCTCAGACAGGCAGAGGGACGCTGCAAGGGCAGGACGACACGAACTCGGGGACCAGAAATTCGACGGACAATCAAGACTGCGAGACCCTCTACGGCGACGTGTCACTCCCAGAGGACGACACGTGTCGGCTGATGACACGCGCATATTTGTGCCTATATATAGTGGATTCTGGAGCGTATTCAAGGACTCCGCTCTCATTTCAACATTTCACTTTCTCTCTCTAAAACTTATTCTCTCTGGATTTCTAGTGAGAGAAAGACATTTGGATTCCTGACATCTGACTCTTGACACTGCACTCTCATCGAACGTCGTCCCTGTTCGTCGTCACCCTGCCTGCGCGGCGCTTCCAGCTCTCGTGACTTGTCCGAGGAGCCTTGCTCTCAGCCCTTGCGCCATCCTTGCTGTCTCCCAATTTGCCTACCTGGAAGCCAGCTCAGACTGCATCCCTTGTGGCACCTCGACGTGGCAAAGGACCCTCTTTCGGCATCAACATTTGGCGACTCTGCTGGGGAGGTGAGCATCGTGTTGCAGTCTGCCACACTCAAGCAACCTTGACTCAGCAACGCAGGGCTATCAGGACTACCAGTCACAACCTCGACCCAGCCATCCAGGAGCCTGTCACTTCCAGACTTAGAAAATTTTCAAGCTAACATTGTTCTAATGGCACCACCTTTGATGCCATCACCCAGTCCCTTGGGGGCTTCACCACTTCCTAACCCTTTCTGCCTCACATTGCAGCAACTTGGTACGTGGTGCGCGGGGTGGCTCGAGCCACGCTAGCTATCGCCTCTGTGACTTAGTCGGTCGTCCATACCTGCCCGTCGTCCGAAGTCCCCCCTCCCTCTCATCTCACCCCCTCGCGGTCGCGATAGCGGTCACATCGCCTCCTCATGCCCTTTTCCTTTCCTTTCCAGACTTAGAAAAATTTCTTCATTTTTCGCGGTCAGGTCATCACCCCCGCGGCTTCGCTCGGCTCCCTCTTCACTTTTCCAGACTTAGAAAAATTTCTTCATTTTTCGCGGTCGGGTCATCACCCCCGCGGCTTCGCTCGACACCCTCTTCACTTCTCCAGACTTAGAAAAATTTCTTCATTTTTCGCGGTCGGGTCATCACCCCCGCGGCTTCGCTCGACACCCTCTTCACTTCTCCAGACTTAGGAAAATTTCTTCATTTTTCGCGGTCGGGTCATCACCCCCGCGGCTTCGCTCGGCTCCCTCTTCACTTTTCAACACTTAGAAAATTTTCAAGCTCCCTCTTTCTCTCCATTTCACTTCAAACTTATTCTTCACTCAAAAAAAATTTCATCCCCTCTCATGCTCCTTTTATAGGCTCCAAAGAAGAAAAAAAAAATTGCATTTCATTTTCATTTGCTAAGTCAAACAGCAAAAAAAAAAGGAGCCCAGGTGGGCAGAACCCACCCGCGTGGTCCGACCCGCGCCTGACCCGACCCATCTCATCTCTCTTCCATCAGCCTGCAAACGGGTCACCCACCCGCCCGCTTACCCGAACCGACACGTGCCCCAACCCTAACCCTAACCCTAATTCACTTCTCTTTCTCTTTTCTCCTGGCGCCGCAGCCACCCTTGCGCCGCCACCGGCCACCTGCGGCATCCTTGCCGCGCCTGCCCACCGCCGGTCGACCTTTCCCGGCGTCGCCCCTCCCCCGGCGACCTCGATCCTCGCCGAGCATTCCCCACCCGCAACCTCCTTCCTCCTGCCAAGCTCCCCGCGGCAGGCCATGGCCGCCGACGCCTCTTCCTTCTTTCTTTCTTCTTCAACTCCCGCCGACCACCACGCCCACCCTCCCCACGCCGACCCCCATGCTACCCCGACCCCCCCTGGCCGACCCCTCATCCCCGCCACCCTCGGCCTCTCTCTCCTCTCCCCCCGACCCCGCGACCCTTGTCGTAAGCGCCCGTGCGCTCTCTCTCCGCGACCTTCGTCGCCCGCGCTCCATCTCCGCGACCTTCGTCGCTCGCGCTCCATCTCCGCGACTCTCGTCGCCTATCACCCGGGCAATGTCTTCGCGACCTTCGTCACCCGTAGCCCGGGCAACGTCTTCGCGACCCTCGTCGCTAGTGCCCGGGCGCCATCTCCGCGACCCTCGTCGCCAGCGCCAGTGCTCTCTCTCTCTCCGCGACCTTCGTCACCCGCGTTCGCTCGCCAGCTCTGCGACTCTCGTCGCCCGCGCGCCCTCTCCGCGACATTCGTCGCCAACACACCATCTCCGCGACCTTCGTCGCCCGCATCCGCGCGCCAGCTCCGTGACTCTCGTCTCTGCGACCTTCGTCGCCACGCCCACGCACCAGCTCCTCGACTCTCGTCGCCAGCGCACCAGCTCCGCGACTCTCGTCGCCAGCGCACCAGCTCCGCGACTCTCGTCGCCAGCGCACCATCTCCGCGACTCTCGTCGCCCGCGTACCATCTCCGCGACCTTCGTCGCCCGCGTCCGTATGACACCTCTGTGACTTTCGTCGCCCTTGCGCCATCTCCGCGACCTTCGTTGCCGGCGCCCGTGCACCGCACTCTCACACGTCGTCATGCCCATGCGCCGCGCCACTGATACATCCCTCTCATTGGCTCTATGTCGCACTACGTGCCCCAGGCACCAAGTATCATCCCTCGACACTCGTCGCCGCTCTCATGCACCATTCTCATCATATGTGCCCCCGGCAACAAGTATCGTCCCGCGACACTCGTCGCCGCTCTTATGCATCATTCTCATGATAAGTGCCCCCGGCACCAAGTATCGTCCCGCGACACTCGTCGCCGCTCTCATGCACCGTTCTCGTGATATGTGCCCCGGCACTAAGTATTGTCTCGCGACGGTAGTCGCCGCACCCGTGCGCCACAATCATATTACATGCCCACCGGGCACCACACTCATTCACCACACCATGCGCACCTTGCCTTGGTCATGGAACATGCTTCAACCCACTCTCCGGAGTATACATCACCCGCGGGGATAGGCGACTCCTCCGGGACACTATCTCTGCCATGGCGCTCTTCAACTCCCCTTCTGCCAGGTCGACGGCTCCTCCGGGATGCTACCTCGGCTAGTCGGATAGACGGCTCCTCCGGGATGCTACCTTGACTCGTTCTGAGTGCTCCGGCACAAGGACCCCTCGTGGCGGGACGGGCTCACAACCTTAAAGCCCTCGCCGGCACAATCAACCGGGGGCTCCGGCCTTCGCCTGCTCAATCAAGTGAAGGGGCTCCGGCCCTCGCATCCAGGATGGGCTCACAACCTTATAGCTATCGCCGTCTCAATCAAAGCGACGGGGCTCCGGCCTTCGCATCCGGGATGGGCTCTCACGCTTATAGCCATCGCCGTCTCAATCAAGCGACGGGGCTCCGGTCCTCGCATCCGGGATGGGCTCTCACGCTTATAGCCATCGCCGTCTCAATCAAGCGACGGGGCTCCGGCCCTCGCATCCGGGATGGGCTCTCACGCTTATAGTCATCGCCGTCTCAATCAAGCGACGGGGCTCCGGCCCTCGCATCCGGGATGGGCTCTCACGCTTATAGCCATCGCCGTCTCAATCAAGCGACGGGGCTCCGGCCCTCGCATCCGGGATGGGCTCTCACGCTTATAGCCATCGCCGTCTCAATCAAGCGACGGGGCTCCGGCCCTCGCATCCGGGATGGGCTCTCACGCTTATAGCCATCGTCGTCCCAATCAAGCGATGCAAAGCGATGGGGCTCCAGCCCTCGCATCCGAGATGGGCTCACAACCTAATCGCCATCGCCGGCACAATCAACAGGGGGCTCCGGCCCTCGCAGCGGACCCTCGCACTGAGCGACGACCATGCCCAGAACATCCAACACCGTTTATGCGTGCGCTGCCCGCTCGGGTTGCCCCTCCGCGCACCCCGCACGCAGGGGGCTTATGTTCACAACCTATCCGGACCGTATCCCGGGGCCCGCTAAGAGACTCCAGTGGCACGACACGTCACCCGCAGACCGTACCCCAGGGCCCGCTAAAAGGCTCCAGTGGCACGACACGTCACACGCTCGGTAGTCGAACTTACTCAACATCGTTCCTCGGTGAAAGCGCTCCGATGCTCAAACATCATCATTGCTCGGTCAAAACGCTCCGCGCCTCAATCATTCAGACGGCGATTGAAAGTACCTTCCCCCCCAAGGGGTCGGCCACCTCCTTGAGGATGGGGTCGGCCAACCACCTTGCAAGGGGGTCGGCCACCCCTTTTGCTAGGGGGTCGGCCACCCCTTTGTTGAGGGGGTCGGCCACCCCTTTTGGTGAGGGGGTCGGCCACCCCTTTGGTGAGGGGGTCGGCCACCCCTTTGGTGAGGGGGTCGGCCACCCTTTGAGGAGGGGGTCGGCCTCCCTTGTCCTTAGGGGGGGAGAGGACCTGCTTACCGCTTCCATCACCTCACTCAACGCATTCAGCAACGCTCACTCATCACTAGTAGTCGCGTGACGCCCTTTATCGCCGACACAACCAACCGGGGGCTCCGGCCCTCGCCCGCCGCGCAATCAAGTGGGGGCTCCGGCCCTTACTCGCACAATCGATCGAGGGGGGTTCCGGCCCTCGCCCGCACAATCAACCGGAGGCTCCGGCCTTCGCCAGCACAATCAACCGACGAGCTCCGGCCCTCGTAAGCACAATCAACCGGAGGCTCCGGCCTTCGCAACAAGGATGGGCTTACAACCCTAAAGCCATTACCGGCACAATCACCCGACGGACTCACGGGGGGCTCCGCTCGTAGTGCTCCGGCACGAGGACCCCTCGCCACGGACTCTGAATATCAAGCTGTGAGCATGTGCGCTCATGTTACCTTTGATCATCGACACCGCCAGGGCAATGAACCGCGAGTCACTCCGGGACGGGAGCAGGTCCTCGGAGGGCATCGTGTCCGGCACGCCTGGCAGTTGGCTGTAGGGGCAACCCTCACCGCTGCCATGATCTCAGCGCGTCTCATGACGCATCTCGTGGGATTCAGTAAGGGCTTGGACTGGAGGCTGGGGCAACGGGCTACTCTGACCATGCTACCGCAGTGTGGTCAGTCTTCTCAGACAGGCAGAGGGACGCTGCAAGGGCAGGACGACACGAACTCGGGGACCGGAAATTCGGCGGACAATCAAGACTGCGAGACCCTCTACGGCGACGTGTCACTCCCAGAGGACGACACGTGTCGGCTGATGACACGCGCATATTTGTGCCTATATATAGTGGATTCTGGAGCTTATTCAAGGACTCCGCTCTCATTTCAACATTTCACTTTCTCTCTCTAAAACTTATTCTCTCTGGATTTCTAGTGAGAGAAAGACATTTGGATTCCTGACATCTGACTCTTGACACTGCACTCTCGTCGAACGTCGTCCCTGTTCGTCGTCACCCTGCCTGCGCGGCGCTGCCAGCTCTCGTGACTTGTCCGAGGAGCCTTGCTCTCAGCCCTTGCGCCATCCTTGCTGTCTCCCACTTTGCCTACCTGGAAGCCAACTCAGACTGCATCCCTTGTGGCACCTCGACGTGGCAAAGGACCCTCTTTCGGCATCAACACTTCTCTTTCTCGATGGTTGTAACTTATTTTGTAGAGGTTGCCTTTTGACGATTCGTGCTATCAAGATCTTCACTAGTTTCCTCTACATTGGAATTAGATGCCAGCTCATTGTAACCTTCGACACCAGTCTCAGCTCCTTCCCCTGTTACTCGATCCTGTCCACATATAGTTGATAAATCTTCTCAATTCTCAATTACTTTTCTTCTGTATGGCTTTGCATCGGAATGATCCTACAGAAAGCATTTATAAAACTATATAAGTAAAATCCCAATTGTTTAAAAAATAAGAGAGATTAATATACTTTTTACCAGGACATACGTGTTCCAAGTAGCTTCATTGTAAACGCTAATCGTATTGGAATAATAATCCCACGAAAAGCCACTTTGGGTCAACAACTTAGGCACTACCTCGTAATGTTTGTCCCATGTTTTCAGATGACCAACAATGTTATCTTTTGTAACTTTCACGTTACATTGACCATTTATCGCATCAATCACAGCATTGTACGCACTTCGTTTCCATCCATTAGGAACTTTGTTCCCAATATTAAGTTGGTCAAGCAAAATAACATTAAGAACCGGTCCATTTCCACAGTCCATCTAAGGTATGATTTTGTCTTTGAATCACCAACATTCTTTCTTTTAGTAGAAAGACTAACTTGCGAGGCATTGTTATCGGTACTCATCTATTTACAGACAATATTTAAGTTATACAGGTAGCACAAGCTTCTCTCAAAAGGAGTACATAAACTAGTTCAACTAGTCAAACATTCAGAAAGTGAAGAAGCAAAATCATCATTTGACATGCTCTCACACACCTGAATCGAACATCCATTCACGCAAATTCATCATTTGACATCTAACAGACAAAAAAAACACATGCTAATGAAGAAAATATTCAAAGAACTAACACACATGCAAAGGCCTGGATCACTAAGGTCCTGAGGGACTTAGTTTGTTGCAGAAGTATAGGTTATAGTTGCCTTCAGATGCGGTGGAATAAGACATAAACACAAGAAGAAAATTATCAAAGAGAAAACTGAGGTGTCTGATTCCCAATTATCCTCCAGTGATAGAATTTAAGGCATCCAACCAATTCGGAGAACCTCCTTATCATCACCCCAATTGACGTAACAACCAGAAGGTAGCTGTGCAGGTTGAACTTCCACTTTGATCATTCTTTTATGTGACTGGCTGGGTGGTTCACAACCTCTTGGTTACTTTTCCCTCCCAGACTTCCATTTTAGGTCCAATGCTTTGCACAAAAGAAGAAAACTGAGAAGTCCTCTAGTTTCGTAAATATGGTAAATTTGACTTGAAACCCTAAAACTTTGGGTCAGATGAGATTTATCCAATGGTTTGAATAAAAGATAGCAATTATTTAAGCTCCAATTATACCATTTCTGATTGTAGTAAGTTGATCATGTTGTAGTTTCAACAGGTTACAGTTCTTGGCTATAATAATACTAGACTTGCTTCAGGCTCAGCTAATTTTATTGCCCAAGTTTCTATGATTGTTCCATTGGTTTTCAGGCTTGAAAACACAGTCAAATATGAACTTGGAAGAGTATGGTATATTGGATGCATGATAAGTTCACCCCGGTAAGTTTCATCATAACTTTTTCCCAAAACAGGTCGCTATGTGGAGAGTATGATGCAAAAAGTGGAAACAGAAATTGGTAACACTTTCCAAAAGAAGCAAATTTTAACTTTGGAAAACATTTTCAGAGAAGCACACTGAAATTTTCGGACACAACAGAAAACTGAGGTGGAAACTTAAACTCATAAAAGGAAAACCAAAACACTCCATAATTGCGTTCAGTTCTGGTAAGCTTTTTCACAGGCGGAAAAACAAAGGAATACACCAGAATTCAACAACACTAAATGAGACAAGAATCATATCACTAAGTTGTAAACTCATCATTACTAGAAAGCATACCTTGAAATCTGAAAAACTAATATTACATAAAAAAAATATGTCATTTAGAGTACCATGCAAAAGAGGATTTTCATTACAATGTCTCACCACCTGCTAGCTGCATCCGTCGCCAACCTTCTGCAGATCGCTTTTCATCAGCCTGCATAGGGTACATGGGGACAGCGTGTTGCGTACTACCCCAACCTGCTGATGTATGCATCTTTCTTTTATGGTTATGGTATGGTCGACGCCAGTAGGTTGTTGCGTTTGGACCCAACCTTCTGCCGTCGGCATTCCTCCCCAACCCTGGGTGCCCCCTCCCCAGCCTTCGGCAGGTAGCGTGAAGACATGGTCAATAGGCATAGCTTCTGTAGTCCGCCTCCTTTTTGCTTGGAAAGGGTCAAAAGGAACAGGTGGTGCTGCTGCTCCCAAATTATTTGCAAGTGGCATTCTTAACGCCTGGATTGGGTGAAGAAAAATGGGAGGCTGAAAATTTGCAATTCCAGCATTTCCTGGCATAGTAACCCGACCAAACAAAAATTCTCTTAACGTGGGCCATTGAATTCGACCATCGATGAAGGCAAAAACATTCTGAATGGTAAGCTGGATACACTTGTAAATGATTTCTACTTGTGCTCTTCCTACTGCCCTCGCAACATTTTGAGAACGATCTGTGAAATCCTCGACCTGTTCAATATTTGCTAGTAGCATTGATTTAGCACGTTCCAACTCAAAAGTAATCAAATTTAACAAATTAGAAAAAAGGAGCTGAAATTACACTGATGCAGAGATATCCAAGATCCCTGATATGTGCTGGCACACAGACCTTTGGGCCAAAGCTTTTCAACGGATGATAACTGCAAATCAATGATGAGAACCACCAAAAGTCATCAAACCCATGACCAAAATTAACTTGCTACCAGCAAATAATAATGTATAGGCATAACAATCTCCAATAACCTTGACTAATAGAGTAACAAAGAGCTCAGCCAAGGATTCTTTGTTCTTCTCTCCATAGTTTGAGAACCTGTTAACCAACTTCTTCACCTTTGAAGGATCAGTGTCATCTAGTACATGCAAAGACCACTTGATTGTCAATAATAGCCAGTTAAACCAACGTAGCTTTCTATAAAATCAGAAGTACTCAAACCAATAGAGCAAAAAAAAATGTGAAGACAGTAATAGAGAAAATACACTTCGGGACCTTAAGCCCTCACCATTGTTAAAAGGGAAACAGCAATTGCAGACAAGCTGATTGCAGAGAAATGCCACATGATCACTTAATTAAACCAAGAACCCTATCTGACTAATAATATCAAAGGTAAGCAGGCAAGCGTATCCAACTCTTATAATTAGAGGGTTCTTTATCTCTATACTTGGCAAAGAGGGACCAGGTGAAATTAGAAGTGGGAAAGAAAGAGCCGAATGTCACCATAAGACGAGAGATCTTAGTGCAACAAATATGCGAGGTGGGATATGAGAAGCAGCATACAGCAAAGTTGAATGGTTGAGCAAGATCCAAGTTTAAATTAAGAGAACCAAATCAACCTCTTAATTGCATCAATACAGCAATTCTTTTGTAGTGTTGTACAAATGTAGTGTGTTTCGTTCTTGAGACATATCTCGACATGCAAGTATGAATTCAAAACAAAATACAGGTGCCAATAAAAAGTGCTGATAGATCAAAGTTCAGCCAGTAGTCCTTGTTGTTGAACTAGAAGTCTAAATCGTTATGGCCTAGAAGCTAAAACCTGAGTCAGATTTTTCTTCTCATTCTAATTCTAATTCAAATTTAGTATCTGGTCCTACAACCGTTGTCGTGTCGAGTGCCGAGTCCGTGTAACATAGACTAAATCCATTTATTGCTTCATAATAATCATCATCATCGCACCCTTGGCCAAGCTAGTCCGGTAGGTCCTTGTAAGGCGAGTGGAAGGAAGTAACTCGACTGATAGGTTTGGCCTCCTTTGTGCCCCAAAGCCTTGGTCCTCAACAACTTCTATTCTACCTGTTTACAAGTTACTTGTTTCCTTCGTTCAGGAAACCAATTAATAGAACTTACATATATTATTCTGTGACAGTAGTTCCAGAGCAGAGAAACTTCTGGGCTGCAAACTCCAAAATGGTGACTACAGCGCTAGCTAGTTTTCTTTCTAGAGCGCAAAGGGAATTCAAACTTGATTCATCTTTGCTATGGATTTTATTTAGGTTCTAGCTTCTAACCAAGATAGAAGAAAACTGTGTTCCATACTATTTTGGGCATATGCATCTGTTAATAATATCCTGTGTGGTAATAGGGCTCAGGAACATTTGGCTTATATGTTGTTCAGTTCTATTTCTCGTTATCAGTTTTAAGTCCCGTTTAGTGATGGAAGTGTTTCATAAAGTTGCAGATTGAAACTAAACAAAAACAAAATTCTGATGCAATAGTTTATGCTGTCTATTATAACCATAAATAGATTCTGGACAACAGTTGACTGCATACCTTGTGAAAGCACTTGCGAAGTGCCAACATTCTCCTCGCATTGGACATGAATTGCAGTTCGGGTTGCTCTTTGTGTAGAAAACCTGCATTAACATCCAATAAAATTTAGAAATCTTTTCGATAGGCTTAGCCATGAAATGTTCTCCCAACCATCGTAAAACTAATGGCGTACCTTTCCAAATGTGATCATCTGGTAATGAAGTTCATACCTGAAATTGGGCAGTATATTAGTCATTAAAATGTTCAAGAACTGTCGATAAATTATCAAGAACTGCAGTAGAAGTATAAGCTTCTCTTATTTGTTACAAAGAATCATAGGAAGGAGAAACGAAATTACAGTGTCTGGAGACCCAGCTTGCATAGTCTTGGCCATAGATATTTCTGAATTGTCTCCTGCACTGGGTAGCTACAATAAATCGTGCTTAGTGATTTCAAGTAAGGAAAGAATTCAGAATTGCGCAAAGGTTACTTACAGTTCTAGGAGATGCAGTTGGAGTGATTCAGGTAGTGGTTGAAGAGGGACCCACCCCAGTCTTACAGCTATCCACCCAACATTTGTGTAAACCTAAACAGAGAAATATGAGAGAGAGACTCCTCATATAAAGTATACGACTAGTTTCTACATAAATCTTACCGGGAAAGCAAGATGATGAAGTTTTAGTAGGCATACACACTCCATACTTTTCAGCCCCAGTCCCCTAATACCAAGAAGGAAATCCCTGCAATGTAAGACACGTACATTAATCAGATACTTTGGAATTAAATAAGAAGATATCTGCAATTTAAGATTTACATAGCAATCTGAACGTTTGAGTTCAACTTATATGCCTTAACTCGGTCAGCATTTTCAGATAGTATTTGTTGCAAATGTACGCTGCATAAGCTACGAGTAGTTGGTTCGGCATAATTTACTTTGCGTCATCTGGGGGGCAATCTCTCACCCATTCAAGGTCAATGCTTCCATGATCTTCAACCAATCGGTTGAGGAAACCCTGCAATGGTTAAATCATTACGACCTTCACTTCTCGATCGTTAAATTGATTGAATATGTGCTATAAAGTCATTGCAGCATCAATCTGATCATAGAAATGACTACTTCTGTAACAGAAATTCCTTAATCATACCTTCATTCTCTGTGCTAGCACGTTGCTCCCGCGTTCCTTAATAGCATCAGCAACCTCCTTGACGTTAGCATGCCTTAATGCTTCATAATCAATTGAATCATCTGTAGTCTCGTTTCTGTCTTGCTTACAATTGGACTGCACTCGCTTCCGCAACCTATCCCAGTCAACTGCTTCCTTCTTCTCATTCTCCGCCTTTCCATTCCTTGTATTCAAGTTATTGGTGCCTAACCCTTCAGTTTGAGTGTCAGCTGTATGACTTTGAGCCTTCGCATTTACTTCAGTTACTTTATTCTCGGAGAAGTGCTGTGTACTCGCATCAACTATCCCCTCCTCCATGTCAGAAGTTTGCCCATGGGAGTTGCAGTCGCCACAAAGTGGCTGATTCACACCAGATTGCCATCTAACTGGTGCTTCAGCGTGTCTTGCTTGTGCATGGGATGTTCTTTCAGGTTTTTGAATGCTGTGTATGTTATTTCCAGCATGAGGTGTCTGGGCCACTGGCATTTGACTCGTCTGGGCGTTTACTTCACTCATATTTTCCACCTCATCCCCCATTCCTTTGGCCACATGGTTTACAATATTTGTCATGGTAATTCCAAAACCAGTTGAAGGCAGATATGATACACTCTCCTCTACCAACACTTTAAGAGACTGCCTGTCATTCAATCTTGAATCCGGTGTCGTGTTCAACTGGCTATTACTATAAGAGCGAAATTCTCCTATAACACCATTATTAGGACCGATTGGCGAAGAGGTGGAAGAACCTGACAGGTTATTAACACTGCCCAACCTTGAAAAATGACCTTCATCTTCTGGATTTTCACTTGTTAGGTCTTCTGCTTCATAGGTGGATTTGATTCCTCGCAAGGTCTCAAAGAGTAAGGAGTCAAATAAATTTTGTGATGAAACTATTTCTTCATCTGAAATCCCTTTATGCTCATTTCCTGCTTTCCTACTTGTTTCTGACGAGGGGTTGTGTTTTATGTGCTCCAGTGCTTCACGGAATGAGATGGAGCTTGATTCGCATACTTGCTTCGTTCCTGTCTTTTAATGAGAAATAACGCTGCCATGTCGGTCTTGCATACACCAATCAGGTTCTTCAGCAACTATATTTGCATTTGGGGAGCTCGTTTGGTTTGAGGTAGCCAACTTAATTGGGAATCTCACTGCAAGAGACATGAAGGCAGAGCAGCATACAATGGGAAAGACGTTAGAAATGCCAGCAACTTCTCTAAATTTCCGTTGTTACTTTCAAGATAATTTGATTTCTGAACTGTTATAAAACCGTGAGGTTACCTCAAAAGATGGTCTGAAACATTCTGCATGAGGTACACTCCGATTACTGAGTCAAGTACAGATCCTTTCCACTTTGAGAACCTTCTATCTCCTGAAAGCACCACACATATTTTTATCAATCACATTCACATATCTTGTGCCTAGTACAAACTACACAGCATATTGGATGCTTTATGAAGGTGAAATTTGCTATAGATTCAAAGTATAAGTTGCTGTATGATGAAGTCAAGTGACTGTATATTTGTATTTACCTCGGAGGTTAAGTTAAAGAATCTGAAAAGAGAGAATAAATTTTCTTTCAGGCAGTTTTCTGCTGCTGTTCTCCTCAAGTTATTAAGATTCTTGGTGACCTGAAAGTTCTATAGCCGTAGGTGTTGAAGTCCGGAGTTGACTTTGCTGCTAATTGTACCTTCTGGTGTACGAAAGGCGTCTATCTGCTTTATCCAACAATTTATTTATTAGATTTCAAACCTATTAGCTTGCTCAATTCTTTTATTCACATTTACAGTAACTATATTGCATAACTCTTTGAATATCTGTACTTTAGCGTGAGTTTACCCCATTACGACTTATCCAGACCAAGTGCTAGAGTATAAACTCTAGCACTCTTCAGTTTCGAGAGGAGAAATATATTTGATGATACCTTGAACAAGATGCATACGAGCAATGAATGATTCTGCCCGTCCACGGTAGACTTCCATTTCTTCTTCCCAATATTTTTCTTTACACTTGTCTGTTGCTTCAGATCCTTCGCTGCCTTCTTTCCACATTAAGAGGTTCCAAATTCTTTCAGTCTCTGGCTCAAGGTCCACTTTAGGCCGTCGCTTCTTTTTCTCGATAGGATCAAATCCCTTGTACAGAACAACTGTCTCCCTCTTTTGAATGGAACAAGTGCATGTTGCTCTGGCGCATTGATATTTAGACCTTCCAGCCAGCATGTGATTTCATCAACAGAAACTGGGAGTTTCTCTTTTCTTCGTCGGCCTACACCAGATATTGACGACTTGCTATTACTAATCTGCGATTAACAAGTTTAAAATTTCAATCTAATTTGATAAAGATCATCTTAAGTGCTAAAACAGATACCTTTTGCTATCCTGGGCAATTGTTGATGACCATCCAAGGCACTTTTCCACGGTTTAACATCCTGCCTTTTTACCAGCTTACTCAAATCCAATGTTGCAGATCCTAGCGCGCAATCATATGTAGCCCATCCTTTTGGTGTAGAAGTAGCATGAAATTGGTTGGCACCAGTTTCCCGGTACTGGGTCAGAGAGCCCGTCAGATTTACAGCAGGTGTTTGTGTCTGCTCAATAGTATGATAACAGTCTCTTTTTAATCCTCTTTTATCATCAAAGTTGGCCATAACTTTTGCCACAAGTTGGGCGGAACTTAACAGCTGCCCTTCTCTGCCAATTTTTAAGGAAGTAGCATCTACTTGAATTGCAATCTCGTTCATTCCTTCTCCACAGGTGTATTAATTCATAGTCCTGTAATCTTTTCTCTCAGGCTCTTGGCATAAATTTGCATTTCCAATGTTCAAATCCCCTGAAACGAATTTAAGAGGCGGTCGCAGAGGAAGAAGCTGTTCCAATAGCGACATATATCCGTTTGGCACCTGGTTTCTGAACTGGTTGAAATTGCAAGTAAATCCTGCTTGAATGTTCTCTCTAACGTAGCCGTTCGACTGGCCTATCTGAAGAGATGATGTTCCAGACACGCTGGTCCCCATGCACACAATTCTCTGCCTTGAAGTTTCGTGTCAAAATCAAAAGCCCCTTTACTCTGTTGAAGCATTTCTGCCTTGTGAGTACCTGTTCTTTCCTGGCTTTCATCTCTCCTTCCACATTCTAGCTCAAAATTCAATGATCTCCTGCATGATCTTTTAATTGTGACCGGATCATAAGTAGGAACTTTCACCTCATTCATAAGACTGACCTGTTGAGTTTCTGCAATGTTGAGGCCCTTCTTGCGCACATACTTCCTTTTTCCTGAAGATCGCACATTTGAAGTACTATTTTTGGGGTTAAAAGCTCCAGTACTCTCTTTGTTCTTTTCAGCCCAATGACCAATTATATTGTCCGGACTTTCACATACCGTGCATGCTCTTTCTACAGTTGCAACACTAGAAACTGTTTCCTCATTCATATTATTGGCCTGTTGAGTTTCTGCACCTTTCGGGCTCTTCTGCGCACATACTTCCTCTTTCCTGTAGAAGAATTCACATTTTGATTATTACTTTTGGGACTAAAAGCTCCTTCAGGGGACTTAAGGCTCTTCTTGCGCACATACTTCCTTTTTCCTGAAGGATTGACATTAGGACTATTATTTAAAGGATCAATAGATGCTTTAGTGTTGTCATACATCTCTTCCTGGTGAGTACTTGTTCTGTCTAGACTTTCATCTCTCCCATAGTTTCTGTCGAATTTCGACCCCCTCCTGCACGATCTTTTCACAGGCTTAGGCGTAGGAACTTTTGCCTCTCTCCTAACATTTGCCTGTTCAGTTTCTGCAGTATGAAGGTCCTTCTTACGCACATACTTCCTTTTTACAGGAGATGAACCATCAGTAGCAGCGGGCTTTCGACTCCTTCTGGGCTTTCCTTCTATGACTACCTTTGGCCTGTGTTTTTCTCTTCTCGTTAACTTCTGCTCTGGTGTCATGTTAATGCCGTGGCCTTGTTCATTTTCCTTGTTGGAAACGCAATTTTCCTACAGCGTCGATGACGACGAGTCCAGACTATCCTGCAAGAGTTCGTTGCTCTGGTTCCCACTAGCTTCCTTACTTGTCGATTTGGTCAAAGTTTCAGGCTTATCTTTCTCTTGAATTTTTTGATGATCTAACAAAAAACTCAGAATTTCAGACAGTTGGTGGTTCTCCAACGGCTTTGCCAGATCTGGTGTTACTGGCGCAAACTGGAATGAGTTGTCCAGACCTGAGGCTGCATCAGCTTCAGATTGTGGTGAAGAGTCTAGGTTAAAGTCGCGGCCGTAAGCCACAGGACTTCCATCTGTAAGAAAACGGTTCACAATCTTTCAGCATTGGTAATAGTTTTATCTCTAACCAAATATGATGGAACTAGGAATTTTAAAGTTGTTGACCTCTTTTCTTCAGCAAGATGTCACAAATGAATACTAAACACAGGTGCATTTACTCAACGCCAGTAGTGCTTTAGGAAGGCTTAACAAGATGATGTATTTCAAGTAGGCTTGCTAACCACCATAGTAATAATTATAATACATTAACATGCATGTGACATGCTAACGTTGTGTCTTAACCACTCCGTTGATTTTATCTTTCATAGTAATCATAAACTAAACGGAAGCTATATGTAGCAATTGACAAGCAAACATTTGAGACACGGGAGGCATAACTCATAATAAAATTCTTGCCACAAAGCAGTAAGAAGTGAAATTTGTATGACTTTTGGCAAATGCTAGTAAAACCACATTATGCATTGTGTATAAAGCGCGCCATAATCTCTTTCTTAGTATTATCAGTTAAATCATGTCAATTGACTCGGACATTTCAAAGTTTGCCCGTGGTTTCTCAATTTCCTCTCTTTCCTTTATTTTCGGTTAATGCAGAAAGAATAAATGGAAATGACCCAATGATCAAAGTTTTTAATATAAAATGGGAGACAAAAAGATTCAACACCACTAACCGGTAGGCAGGTGACTTAAGCTGTAATGATCAACCCCATGTGTTGAGCTCGAGGGCGAATCAGCAAGCAGCGAACTAGCGGATGAGAACTCTGTCCACTCACTTCCTGTTCGATTATATGAATAAGGATCCGCTCCTTCCATTGCCGCCACTGGTGGCATACTCTGGGTACCCAGTGATCCTGATAAAGGATTACTGTTCCACGCTGCATTGTAAGCACCAAAGCAATGCATAGAGGAGCCAACGTCATGTTGCGCTCCGTCTAGACTCCTCAGGCAATTTGGATTGAAATTTTGAACTCCCCCATCACAATGTACCACCGTCTCTTGCAGAATTTCGCTGTAAATTCCGAGCAAATCCTGCCAATCATCACTTGACACCTGATCCTGTTGCATGTCAACTGAAAATTCAAATCTCCCCTACGGCGAAAAGTCAGAATCTGTGATCAACACGAGAACCCTCCAATTGCCACCCTCCAAGCAGTACATTTCTCGCCAGAAAAGATGAAATTTTGAACTCTTCCTAACATGAGATGAATGAAAATTCGTCCGACTAAAATCCCCCAGCTAACTTTTGGTATCAGGAAACACCCACGTGAAAGAATTCGAAAGGACTGAATTGGAGAACAAAATGTAATGCAGAGAAACGAGTGAGCAATCTGTGTGCGCTTTTATGCATGAAAGAGTGCCAAGCAAAGGGAACAAGTAGATGCTGTGTGTAATTGGTTCTTGACAAGAGCAGGGGAAAGACTAACCACCACCAACAAAAGAGAAGGAAGACCGGTTCAGCTGGCTCCGGGAGTTGCTCATCCATCTGTGACATCTTCACCATCCTGCTGCTGCCGCTGCCACGCGTCCCCCCCTCCTCCAATTCTGTTCACGCCTTGCCCGCTTCTCACTCTCCCACTGCCTCACAAGTCACACCCCCCGCAGTATATTCCTGTTCATTCTCTGCAATCCTATTCTCTCTCTTCCTCTCTCACTACAAAACCAAGTTATCCTAATGTATTGCCTATTCGTGGGCTACAAATCTGGCCTCTCTCACCGGTGGCAACGGCTTCTCTTTTTTTTTTTTCTATTTAACCGAATCTCGCCGATGGCGGGTTGTTGGGACAGTGGTTAATTTGGAATCTGAAAACTATTTGAATGTCTGTATAGAAATAATTGAGTGGAGTAACAAAGTTCATACTATGAATTCAATTCGGGTAATTAATCATGTAAGTTTGCAAAAGGTTTAAATATATAAAATCAGTAATTCCCTTTTTTTTTTTTGAGAGAGAATGAAGAAATATATACCATGATAGAAAATCATACAACCAGACACTGTGATCATAAGTTACAACAC
Organism: Escallonia rubra; assembly: GCA_033065855.1. Taxonomy (NCBI): domain Eukaryota; kingdom Viridiplantae; phylum Streptophyta; class Magnoliopsida; order Escalloniales; family Escalloniaceae; genus Escallonia; species Escallonia rubra. The sequence goes on along the minus strand of JAVXUO010002868.1, from coordinate 39 downwards.
AAAACAAAGATAGAGAATCAGTAGAAACAAAACACTACC